>JAYESA010000009.1:184540025-184930025 GCA_036927795.1 Iris macrosiphon
ACTAACCCACTAAAAATATAATAAATATTCTAAACCCAAAAATAAGTCTCACAAGGGTGTGGGTTGGGTCGGACATAGGTCTACTAGGGTCTGACATGGGTCAAGGCTAGCCAAAATCCTAAAACAATCAATAAAAAATAATACAACCACTAATTAAATATAAATACAATTAAATATAAATAATACACAATTAATCCAAATTAAAATAAAAAAATATCCGGCTCTGGAAATGGGGTAGTGACACTATCTGTAATCCTTGATTCAACAAGATATTCTGCTCTTGCTGCTGAAGATGCTGATATTGTTGCGTCGCCATCATTCCTCGTATAATTTGCAGCAATATCGGTGTATCAGGTGCTACTAGCACTATTGGTATGACCGGGGATACTGGAACCTCTGCTACATTTTGCTCCTCATGCTCTTATACTAGTTTTATCCTGATCCCTCCAGATACAGGTGTTGCCTCTCGTTGGGGGCCAACATATCTTTGTCTTTCTGAAACTGCTAATGCTCCACCCACCGATACTGGAGAAGCCCTAAGGAAAAGGACACAAGATAAATAAAGAACGTGAAGAGAAAGGATCGAGTAATCAATGGTACAGAAGTCAAGTTGAGTTTCGAGGAGACAGATTCAGGATTTCAAGGAGGAGCATGTTTGATTGAGACATCCTATGATTAAGCCACCCCATAAGTCTGAAATGAAAGCCAGACCTGCATGAGCCACTACTAGAACCTTGTCACGCCCCAGATCAAGAATATTGGAGAGCAGGGGAATGACTCAGCTAACTGCACCTTACGGAATATCGAAGTAAGCCACAATATGTTAAGGTTGTCTAGAGACAATGGGCGTATACTATAATCAAATCTCCTAGGGTCAAGAACTTCTATATCGCAATCGTTCAATCAAGTAGTAATAACATAGAACATTCTAAAATAAGCAGTAAGATGTCCCAAATACCGCATCAGAATATTCTAGAGATCTAGCAATACAAAAGGATATGTCAGATACACATTCAATATTATACATGATAGTGAGTCAGCTACAGTATGAATATAATACAGTTATGCAGGGAAATAGTATCCATATTTGTCGGCTAACAGGTGTCGGTTGGGTAAACGCCCAAAAGAATATAGTTTATAAAAGACGAGCAGTGAAACAAGAAAACCATTCGTGACCCTCAACAACCATCCTTCTGGTGCGTGCCATTAGTAAGGGAGAAGTAAGCTTGATCCTCCGGTGTTGGCTCTAAACCTGGCCATGCAAAACCAGTAGGGTCAGATCCCTAAATATCAAGTACCATAAAGGAAGCACGAAATAAAGAAACAAAACCAGATCTATAGCATGAGATGCATGAGCCAACGATCAATGGCATATGTACCATCCATGACATAATACGACACCCCTTCACCAAATAAGGACATGAAGTGCCCTATCATATAAAGATATAGTACATCCCTTGATTATGGTCAAGCAAAAATATTCTGCGTCGTAGTTTCGGTCCACAGTTTATCGTAACACAATAACGCAACCCAACAACCAAATAAGGACACGAGTTAAACTATCATGTAATAATAGCCCGTGTCGCTAATTCCACTCAACAGAAGTCACAATACACAAGAAGAGATACAATAAGAAGAAATAATGTAGCTTCAGTCCATGGAGTATCGTAACACAATGACGTAACCCAACAACCAAACAAGGACATGGGTTGAATCATCATACTACAATATTCCACTTTCCTGGCTAGGCACCTATATAAGCAAATTAAATAGCCAATCATGTATTACGGCTTGATATATAATCTTTGGGTTATCCCAGTAATACAATATATGAGTATCCTCAGATCATGCCATAATCGAGCAGGGCTGGCTTAACTAATGATATACAATCAAGCATATATGTAAATGATTCACCAGTCCCTTGCAAGAGCCCTGAGCTAATAAATAATCAGTAATAGTTCCAGTATTTCTATAGGAAAGATACTGGCTCAGTCTTATAATCAAATCATATACTATACTCTACTAGTGCGGATGATATACAATATCCGTGGTGGCCAACCTTTACTCTCAGCTAATTTAGGGTGGTTCGACATGCACGATCTCGAGATACCGTTCTCTCCTAATGTTCTACAATTTAGTTGCCTAGTTAACCCTATATTAGTTAGAATCTCATGTCGTGGTCCCATTAATATTTTTTCTTAGATATCGTACCTTAAGTACGGGCACTCTTGATATGAATCCATATTGTCTTGAAAGTTAAATCTGGATTCACCCAAATTTGATGTAACAATCAATACTATCTAGCCAAGGCTAAAGTCACTGTCCAACTATCAGATTCGTGCATGGAAATAATAACATATATCATATATCAGAAGTATGTGGGACGATGAATTACTCTATATATATATATATATATATATATATCAAGTAGAACTCTTGGTGCGATCAAGCGTATCAGCTTGGATACAATAATTAGGGTAAGAACAAGTTCTAGAATCAAGATCATGGACAAGTTATCAGGTAGCAAGTTATTCAGGACAATAATAGTCTAATACTGGTCACATCAATTTGTCACTTTATTATATCCATAACCCTTAAACCAAACAAGGTTCGGGGTTGCAGAACGTCACCCTAGTTGAACTACGCATCTTATTCTATCCAACGTGTAATAAGGTGATCAAGGAAAAGTAAACTAAATAAAAAGTAAAATAACAAGTGCATACATGACTCTATCTACAGGGCTCAACGTGCGTAGGAAACAGTAGGCATACAAAGCAAGCAGAAGTAAGGTTGGCGCACAAATGACTAAAACTAGGTTGGCGCACAAACGACTGAAACTAGGTTGGCGCACTTTCTCAAGAAAGTTCACGAGCTACAAAGGGTGGCTCACTTTGTCATTTTGACCAACATGGCGCACTAGACAAAAGTGCGCGGACAAGAATAAAGTGCACTTTGAAGAAAAGTATGCGAGCAAGCTAGTTATAATACAAAACATACAATTCGAGGTCAAAACTTGGCAGTCGAGAAACTCGTCAGTCTAGGAGCACAAAATTCAATAATACAGAAATCGATAAACCAACCAAAGCTTCGTCTCTTAGGAAACGAAAAGAAAAAGTGCGTGAACTACTAAACATAAAAAAAGTGCATCGGCTGATAAAACATAGCAAAAGTGAGCTAGATGGCAAACTCGAAGAAAGTGCAAAGACTGACTATGGTGCACTTTCCCTTGGTTTTCTAGAGAAAATTTTAATTTAATATGCACCAAAGTGTGCCAACTGTATTTTTTCTCAAAAGTACGCCACTAATTCAAGGAGTGTGACTGGCGCACTTTTGCTAGGTGATTAAGTACAATATGATTAGTACGCATAAGGAGTTGGGACAACACACCAATGTACCCAAAGTGGAACATACGTATTTCTACTTCAAATGGGTTCTTTTGCATACTTTTCACAGAGTACTGTTCTTCTTCTCTAGTCAGCCATTTGGTACACGTATTGTATTAAGTTGCAGCACTGAACTTAGCTGGACTCGAAATCAAGCACGGCCAAATGCAAAATTATATAAAATATGGTGCTCTATACTATGAGCTAATTAGTTTTGTAAAATATAAATTTTTGGGATATCAATCCCCCAAGAAAACAAAAGTGAACCCATAGACCCAAACTCTGGTCCATGCAATTTCAACCAAGAAAATCAAGAATGACAAGTATTAAAGATGAAGGGGGTACTCAGTCCCAACAATATGACCTAGAAATAAACATGCATCATTAAGAATTAAAAGCATGCATAAATCCATATTTTTTCTCTTGTGCAAGGTGTAATTGCCTATGGAGGGAGATAAAACCTAAGAGAGAGAAATAAAAAAGAAATAATGAGCAGGAAGAGAGAAATTAGAATATATATAGGTTTAAGTTTGAGATGTAGACCATTGGATTACCCAAACCCATCGATGCCATACATTCCACCAACCCAACCAAGTACTCTTCTCCACAACTCACGGATCCGGTCTAAACAAAGGCTGGGCTAGCAACCAACATGCGTCAAAGTGCGCCAAAGACATCATGAGCCAAAGTGCGCCGGGAAAGGGGGCTGACATGTACCGCATGGAGCGGGACATCACAAGGATGAGGTATATATATATATATATATATATATATATATATATATATATATATATATATATATATATATATATATATATATATATATATACACATACACACACACATAGAGACCTTATCCTTGTGATATCCCGTTCATAATGTATCGCGTGGAACGGGACATCACAAGGAAGATGAGCATATATATATATATATATATATATATATATATATATATATATATATATATATATATATATATATATATATATATATATATATATATTATTGGTGTTTTTGCCTTTGGACTAGTAAAAATAGTCCTACATTGGCTACACCACCAAGTGGGTATCTCAATATAATACTTTGTATGTGTTAAGGTGTGCACATGGGGTGTGGTGGGGAACATGGGTGTGATATGGGGGTATTTTATTAGGAGAAAAAATGATTGACTCCTCAATAAAAGCTTTTAAGCTTTTTGACATGCTCTTGGATATTATTCCATATGAGCTAAGCCCCAAATGGGCTTAGCTGTCACGCTCCGATCCCGTGGAATCGATAGTCGTCCCCCGGGCGTGACCGCCGTGCGGGCCTAGGTTGCGCACCGCACAAGGCTAAGTATTTTGTTTTGCATAGCGAGCACATATTCAGAGTACGCAGATAATTGAAACACATATTGAAACATGGAAAAGTTCTCTGTTATTGATAATATGAACATCTATTACAAACTCCTTGAACTGAGTCATAAGGATTGCCTCTATGGGCTTACAAAAGTGTTGACACAAAATGAGATAGCAGTCCTGTACATTACATCCTTTACTAAACTTAAAATATAAGACCTTGTGTTGGAACGACTGCTTTGCCACGAAGTTGCATGGTTACTTGGTGGCTAGCTTCTTCTTCAAAATGCTTCTTCAAAAGGTTGGCACGGTCGAGGCGTGCCTACAGCTTGGACTGGATTGGGGGTTTGTCTCCTGCTCCTCTCTCGGCTCTCCTTAGCGCGGAGAACCTGTTTCAACGAGGGTCAGTACATCGAAACGTACTGGTGAAGGCAAGGTAACCCAACTATACCAATCAACACGTTGTTTTAATGAAGCATGCATATTTGTGGGTTTCTATCTTGCCTTAGTTCATTTTACAGCAATAATTAGATATAGAAATCAATGAAATAACCTGCCACCGCTCGGTGACATTACCTGCCCGTCTGAACCACCTGCATAATACTTACCTTGCCTTCCCAGTCAAGAAGACACAAGTTAGTAGCAACAGGTTTAAATATACGAGGGGATCACTGGCACGTTGCCATAATGGACGGGCTAGTCTCGGGACGGAATGGCGTACGGCGCAGAGAACAGGAGGCGCCACAAGCCACTCGATCCGAAGCAGGCGACTATCATGAGTTTCGTCCGGATCGGATCGGTGCCGGTGCCCCAGCGACCGTCCGCAGGAACTAAGACCTTGTGCACAAGTTGTCCGTGATCAACGCAGTACACTAAGTTAATATTTGAGGCAAATCAGGCACAGGGCAATAACAGGACAAGATCTACTTTTGCATAGTCTTCCTGTTGAGTTATTGCATTGAAGATGAGTTCTATACATAGCACAGTTTTAAGAAGGAATATACATTCTAACTTATATTTATGCATATGATGAATATTCAAAACGAGCAAGCATGTAAGTAAGTAACCGTTGACAAGTTTCATTTGACAAGCATAACTTTATCCAAGTCTATTCCCTTTATTATCTTGAAGTTTTTTAGTTATTACTTGGTATCGTTTGATCGGGACAAGCACGAATACAAGATATAGATGTGAAGACTAGCAAGTAGGACTAGCTAATCGGGTTGGTAGCCACTCACTTTAGTAGTTGAAAGGAAGGAGAAAAGAAGTGCTTTAGGAGTCCGCTCGAGCGACGCCTACAGCTGGTTCACCTGTATTGACACGAACAGCTGATCAGTACTTCTTCCTCTCTTTCCGTTGTCAAAATTGAAGAGCAGTCCTAAAAACGAAAGCAATAAAATCCATCGAAACCGTTCAAGAAAACCCAAGCAAATTCGAAAACCAACTCAAGGCACGAAAGCAACAAGCGACAGCGAAAACTAGGCAACAAAAGAATGCAGCGGAGAGGTCCCTCCTGACTCTGCCGCTAAGTCGATCCCGGGGACACGGTCCACTGAATATGGGAATCAATTTCGAAGAGACAAATCCATAACGAGGATGAGTTCTTGATTCAATCTATCCCGATCGAACGATACCGTCTTGTATTTCTTAGCCGCGCTCCCCGAATAGGGGAAACGGGGCACCACATCCTACCCAACTAATTGGAAGTTTCGTCCCGAAACTTAAGGAATAGAACCTACCACTAAGAAATAATGAGGGAAACCGTTCCCTCATATCAGATTCGAGCTCCCAAGTAGATTCTTCGACAGAGTGATTCCGCCAAAGTACGCGCACTAGAGGAACCGAACGGGTCCGAAGCAGCTTTTCTTTTCTATCCAAAATTTGTATCGGTTGTTCTACATACGTCAAGTCGGGCTGAAGGTTCAGTTGTCCCAGGTCTACCACGTGGCTTGGATCGTACACATATTTTCTAAGTTGGGAAACATGGAATATATCATGTACGTCAGATAGGGATGGTGGTAGGGCGATCTGATAAGGAACTGAGGCAACCCGCTTTAGTATTTTGAACGGGCCGACAAATCGTGGACTTAGCTTTCCCTTCGCTCCGAACCTGCTGACCCCTCGCATGGGCGAGACCTTGAGGAATACCCGGTCGCCTACTTGAAACTCTAGCGGTCTCCGATGAACATCCGCATAGCACTTCTGACGACTTTGAGCTATCTTTAATCTGTCCCGAATCAGCCAAACTTTCTGGACAGTCTGCTCCACGAGCTCAGGGCCAAGTACTTGCCGCTCCCCGACTTCGTCCCAACAGATAGGAGATCTGCACTTCTGCCCGTATAATGCCTCATACGGCGCCATTTGAATGCTTGATTGATAACTATTGTTGTAAGCAAATTCGGCTAGAGGTAGATGAAGGTCCCAACTAGTCTTCGTGTCCAAAGCGTAGAGTCGCAGCATGTCTTCGAGGATCTGGTTGACGCATTCTGTTTGGCCATCGGTCTGTGGATGGTAGGCGGAGCTGAATTTCAACTTCGTCCCCATTGCTGACTGCAGGCTTCCCCAGAAACGTGATATGAATCGACCATATCGATCGGAGACTATGGTTACGGGCACGCCGTGGAGCCGAACGATTTTGTTGAGGTATATCTGAGCCAGGCGGTCGGCACTCCAAGTAGATTTGATAGGCAGAAAGTGAGCTGACTTGGTGAGTTGATCGACGATAACCCAGACTGCATCATGTCCCCGTTGCGTCCTCGGTAAGCCAACAATAAAATCCATCGTTATGTCATCCCATTTCCACTCCGGAATAGCAAGGTTCTGCAGCTCTCCGCCTGGTTTCTGGTGTTCGGCCTTCACTCGTTGACAAGCCATGCAATGCGACACAAACTGCGCCACATCCCGTTTCAAGCCGTGCCACCAAAACGTCGTACGAAGATCCCGATACATCTTAGTGCTACCCGGATGAGAAGTATAACTAGCATAGTGAGCTTCCGTGAGTATCTCTTGTCTAAGGGCCATGTCGTTCGGAACGCACAGTCTTCCCTTTACTCGAAGCATGCCATCCGTGCTTACCGCAAAGTCGGACGC
The DNA here is from genome assembly GCA_036927795.1 of Iris macrosiphon. NCBI lineage: Eukaryota > Viridiplantae > Streptophyta > Magnoliopsida > Asparagales > Iridaceae > Iris > Iris macrosiphon. The sequence continues at coordinate 184,547,836 of JAYESA010000009.1, forward strand.
CTTCCCTGCTAAGATAAGGGCATGTATCTTTTGCAGGTATGGGTCGTCCTTCTGAGCGGTCTTCACTTTATGTAACAAATCGGTTTCGAGGCGCAGTTGAGCTACTTGCGCCCACTTCTTATATCTTATTTTCAGTGTAATACCCAGTGATTCAAGATCTCGGCGCAGCCTATCATCAATAACCAAACTCCCTACAAACACTCGACTCAACGCGTCAGCTACTACGTTTCCCTTTCCAGGTGTGTATCTGATCGTGAGATCAAAGTCGCTTAGGAGTTCAAGCCATCGCCGCTGTCGAAGATTCAAATCCTTTTGAGTGTACAAATATTTCAAGCTCTTATGGTTCGTATAAATCTCACACAGCACGCCATAAAGATAGTGACGCCACAGCTTCAATGCAAACACTACCGCGGCAAGTTCGAGATCATGCGTTGGGTAGTTCTGCTCGTGTGGCTTTAGCTGTCTAGAAGCGTAGGCTATCACCTTGTCTCGTTGCATCAGGACACATCCCAGACCCTTTCCTGAGGCATCACTATATATTTTAAAGTCATCTGGTCCGTTCGGCAGAGTAAGAATTGGTGCTGAGACGAGGCGCTGCTTTAACTCCGTAAACGAAGCTTCGCAGTCGTCCGTCCAAGAAAACTTTGCACCCTTCCGTGTCAACTGAGTCAAAGGTGAAGCAATTCTAGCAAAATTCTGTATAAATCTACGGTAGTACCCTGCCAGACCAAGAAAACTTCGGATGTCTCTAGCTGACTCTGGTCGTTTCCACTGTGTAATTGCTTCTATCTTCTTCGGATCAACTGAGATGCCTTCCGAGGAGATGATATGCCTCAAAAACGAGATACTGTCCAGCCAAAATTCTGATTTGCTTAATTTGGCATACAACTTGTGGTCTCGAAGGGTTTGCAGCACCATCCGCAGGTGTCCTGCGTGCTCATCCCTAGTCTTCGAGTATACTAAGATGTCATCGATAAACACTACCACGAATTTATCGATGAAGGGCCTAAATACTCGATTCATCATATCCATGAATGCAGCTGGCGCATTCATCAGTCCAAACGGCATCACTGCAAACTCGTAGTGGCTGTAGCGGGTTCGAAAAGCCGTCTTGGGCACGTCTTCTGGTTTAATCTTCAGCTGGTGGTAACCCGAGCGAAGATCGATCTTAGAAAACATGGTTGCCCCCTGTAACTGATCAAACAAGTCGTCTAACCATGGCAAAGGATATTTGTTTCTGATTGTGACTTTGTTTAATTCTCTGTAGTCTATGCAGAGGCGTAGCGTTCCGTCCTTCTTCTTCACAAAGAGCACAGGAGCGCCCCAAGGAGACACGCTCGGACGGATGAACCCGCGATCAAGTAATTCCTGGAGTTGGTGCTTTAATTCATTCAGCTCTACAGGTGCCATTCTGTACGGAGGCTTGGAAATCGGCTGTGTGGTTGGGAATGTATCGATAGTGAATTCAATCTCTCGATCTGGCGGCATACCGGGTAGTTCGCTAGGAAACACATTGGGGAACTCTGCCTCAACGGAAGTAGACTCGACGTTTGCGTAGTCCTGCCGTGTGTCCCGAACCGATGCTAGGAATCCCTCGTAGCCTGTGAAGAGCATTCGCCGAGCAGATTTTATCGAAATCACCATGCAGGACCCAGTCGCGTCAGTTGTCGGACTACTTGTGTAACAGAACACGGCTTCTCCAGGAAGGTGGAAGACGACTCGCTTCTGTGCACACTCTATAGTTGCCGAGCATGCGCTGAGCCAATCCATTCCCAAGATGATATCGTAGTCCCGAACATCTAGGACTAAAACATCAAGTGACAGCTTTCTCTCCCCAATACAGATATAACCGCCTAGGCATGCTGAACAGACAGGTATTTTTGTACCAGATGGGGTGCTAACGCTTAAATCTAAATGCAACGGAGTCATTTTTACATTGTTCTCCGTGGCGAAGTTTGTAAAAATAAAGCTATGGTTGCACCTGAATCAAATAGAACGCGAGCAGGTATATTATTGAAAAGTAAGGTACCTGACACGACGGTATCTGAAGCTAGAGCTTCTTCCCGTGTCATGGTGTAGACTCGGCCTTGAGCTTGATTACGCCCTGGCTGAGGCGCAGCTCGGTTGGCTTGGTTTGCCGTAGTCTGATCTGGTTGTTGCGGTGGACGAAGCGGACAGGTGGTAATCTGATGACCAGGATCGCCGCATCTGAGGCAAGTGCCGAGCCGTTTGCGACAGACATTCTCGGTGTGCCCTCTTCTGTTGCAGTAGGTGCAACGCTGCCCCTGGTTTTCTCGCTGACGACCGCTGTTATTTTGACGCTTTACAGCGTTGTTTCCTCTATCGTTGCCTTGGCGTTTGTGATTGGAAGTTTGCACAGCGCCGGCAACAACGTGAGGCTACTGCGGTTCAAGCGAAAGGGCATGGTTTAAGACTTCTCTCATCGTCTGATACTGCAGAACGGCTACGTGCCCGTGGATGCCAGGACGTAGCCCTCCTTCGAATCGTCTGGCACGACTCGCTGCATCCGGTAGATAAGCGGTAGCAAATTTGGCCAGTTTGTTGAATTCTGCCGAATATTGCTTCACTGTCATGCTGCCCTGCCGGAGCTGAACGAAATTGTTTTCCCGTTGACGGCGTAGAGGTAGGGGTATAAACTCCTCCTCAAATGCAGCATGAAAAGTCGTCCACGCGATCGCCTTCTCTCCATGGCCAAGTTGAAGAGATCGCCGATACACGTCCCACCAGTCGTGCGCGTTGAGGCGAAGCAATAGTTGGGCACAGGTGACGCGCTTGTCTTCCGACACTTCTAGGAGAGAAAAATGATCTTCAAGCTCGGCGAGCCAATCTAGGGCCACGATCGGGTCCTCAGTCCCATTAAATGGCGTGTTGCAGACCTTCTTGAAGTTGCCAAAGGGGAAGGCAGTCACTTCCCTCGTCCTTGGCGCTAGCGGTGTTTCAACTTCAAGCACTGGCTGCTCCACTGGTGTAGCTATTATTGTGGCAGAATGGTTGGAGGCTAGGGTCTGAACAAGCTGCTGCAGGGTATCTACCTGCTTTTGTTGGACTGAGAGCCGGGCCTCTAGGTTGCTCTCGAACTTGGCTTGGCGGGCATCATCCCTCTGTCGTTGCTCCGTGAACATTTGCATCACCTGCTGAAGTGAATCTGATCGAGACATGCCCCGTTGGCTCCGAGAGCTTCCTGAAGTTTCGGAACTGCTCTCCTGAGTCCTTGTCTCGCCTGGCGCCAGCGCTGATGGTTTCGCTTGCGTCGTTCCTTGAAAGGAAGGTAAATTACATCAGGATCATAATGTATTATGGACTTATTGCATGAACGTATCTCATTTTGGCCTTAACGAGTTCAGGAGTTCGCACAGGGATTTATCGTTAAGGGAACTTTTCCAGTTCAAGAGTCAAAGGAACTTTGAAGCTGTGCTCTGATACCAACATGTCACGCCCCGATCCCGTGGAATCGATAGTCGTCCCCCGGGCGTGACCGCCGTGCGGGCCTAGGTTGCACACCGCACAAGGCTAAGTATTTTGTTTTGCATAGCGAGCACATATTCAGAGTACGCAGATAATTGAAACACATATTGAAACATAGAAAAGTTCTCTGTTATTGATAATATGAACATCTATTACAAACTCCTTGAACTGAGTCATAAGGATTGCCTCTATGGGCTTACAAAAGTGTTGACACAAAATGAGATAGCAGTCCTGTACATTACATCCTTTACTAAACTCAAAATATAAGACCTTGTGTCGGAACGACTGCTTTGCCACGAAGTTGCATGGTTACTTGGTGGCTAGCTTCTTCTTCAAAATGCTTCTTCAAAAGGTTGGCACGGTCGAGGCGTGCCTACAGCTTGGACTGGATTGGGGGTTTGTCTCTTGCTCCTCGCTCGGCTCTCCTTAGCGCGGGGAACCTGTTTCAACGAGGGTCAGTACATCGAAACGTACTGGTGAAGGCAAGGTAACCCAACTATACCAATCAACACGTTGTTTTAATGAAGCATGCATATTTGTGGGTTTCTATCTTGCCTTAGTTCATTTTACAGCAAGAATTAGATATAGAAATCAATGAAATAACCTGCCACTGCTCGGTGACATTACCTGCCCGTCTGAACCACCTGCATAATACTTACCTTGCCTTCCCTGTCAAGAAGACACAAGTTAGTAGCAACAGGTTTAAATATACGAGGGGATCACTGGCACGTTGCCATAATGGACGGGCTAGTCTCGGGACGGAATGGCGTGCGGCGCAGAGAACAGGAGGCGCCACAAGCCACTCGATCCGAAGCAGGCGACTATCGTGAGTTCCGTCCGGATCGGATCGGTGCCAGTGCCCCAGCGACCGTCCGCAGGAACTAAGACCTTGTGCACAAGTTTTCCGTGATTAACGCAGTACACTAAGTTAATATTTGAGGCAAATCAGGCACAGGACAATAACAGGACAAGATCTACTTTTGCATAGTCTTTCTGTTGAGTTATTGCATTGAAGATGAGTTCTATACATAGCACAGTTTTAAGAAGGAATATACATTCTAACTTATATTTATGCATAAGATGAACATTCAAAACGAGCAAGCATGTAAGTAAGTAACCGTTCACAAGTTTCATTTGACAAGCATAACTTTACCCAAGTCTATTCCCTTTATTATCTTGAAGTCTTTTAGTTATTACTTGGTATCGTTTGATCGGGGCAAGCACGAATACAAGATATAGATGTGAAGACTAGCAAGTAGGGCTAGCTAATCGGGTTGGTAGCCACTCACTTTAGTAGTTGGAAGGAAGGAGGAAAGAAGTGCTTTAGGAGTCCGGTCGAGCGACGCCTACAGCTGGTTCACCTGTATTGACACGAACAGCTGATCAGTACTTCTTCCTCTCTTTCCGTTATCGGAATTGAAGAGCAGTCCTAAGAACGAAAGCAATGAAATCCATCGAAATCGTTCAAGAAAACCCAAGCAAATCCGAAAACCAACTCAAGGCACGAAAGCAACAAGCGACAGCGAAAACTAGGCAACAAAAGAATGCAGCGAAGAGGTCCCTCCTGACTCTGCCGCTAAGTCGATCCCGGGGGCACGGTCCACTGAATATGGGAATCGATTCCGAAGAGACAAATCCATAACGAGGATGAGTTCTTGATTCAATCTATCCCGATCGAACGATACAGTCTTGTATTTCTTAGCCGCGCTCCCCGAATTGGGAAAACGGGGCACCACATTAGCGACTTGGACTCAAACTCGGGCTCGGGCTCTAGGGCGCAAAGTGGCGCTTTGTTGGCGCACTTTTTCCTTAGCACGTCAGTATCGTCGTAATGCGCTTGTGCACTTTGTTGCATTCATTTTATGTGTGAATTTTTTGTTCGGGTTGTATGTGCGTGTTGCATGCGCGTGTTACATGAACGATCGCTGAGTGGATGATGAATGGATGCTGAGCGGGCTATGCATTCAGCTGCAATTGTGGAATATCAATTATGTATATTGGTTTTTTAGTCCCACATCAGAAAGAAGAGGAAGATGGACTTCCATCATTCCCTATATAAAGAGCCCTCTAGCCTCCTTTTGAGACACACCAAAAATTGATAAAGAGGAGTCCAAAGGAGTCCGTTCGAGTCATACAAAGAGGTGACTATGAGCATTCCAGAAGTTCTCTTGTGAACTTGTTGGCTCCTGGGAGTAGATCGTCGATAGAGGACGAATCTTGCTTTGGGCAACGGTGGTCTTCACTACACCAGCAAGAATAATTTTATTCTGTCTTCTTCTCATTTTTTTATTTTTTTATTTTGTATTATTGCAACTGCATTTTGAAAGGAAGAACGAGAGTTATTTTTCTTTTATTAGTTCTTGTTCTATCTCAATTACAACTGCATTTGCAAGGAAGAACAACGCTTGTATCTGCCAGTTGATTTCTAGAGTTGGAACTCGTTTTGAGTTAAGATCTTCGTTCAGAAAGATCTTATTCCATCCTAACAAGCTCGTTCATAATTGTGTTGCTACATTCCTAACAAGCTTATTCAGAGTTTTGTTGCCACCTTCCTAACAATCTCGTTCAGAGTTTTTATTTCTAGCATCTGTTCAATCCATCAGAAGATTTATCTCAGGGAATAATAATCTCAAAGCAAGATCCGAGTAAGATAGAGAACAACCTTGTTAGTCTTCTCAACATAAGTTGTTACAAGCTTGAGAAGATTGATGGGCTATACTTCAATAATTTGGATAAGGAATGAGTCCTTTATCAAATATTGGATGTTGGTAGAGAGATACGGGATCTACCATTCCTGCAGATGGAAGTGAACTTGATTTGGCATTACTGGAGATGCATATTCCAAGAGATAGGAAGTCAAAATCTGATGCAAATTGGCGCATGGAGATATCTGAAGCTAGTAGCCGCATAGAGAAGTCTATTGCGGTTGTCGAAGCAAGACTGGCACTATGCATCTACGCATGACTACAATTACAAAATCGAAGAACTCGACACATAAGTAGTCTTGGCGTAGGGCACTCTCCTCGCATGGCGGGCTTGGTGCAGTGTAGTCACAACGCATGGCTTTCTTTTGGTGCATGGAAGGACTTGGCTCATGTAAGCGTCTATGTGGCTAGCTCTAATCAAGGTCTATGCGCGACCAGGTTATGCGCATAGGGCTATGAGTACCTTGGCACATGTCCCTTCAAGCATGAAGGACCATGAGAATGAGGATTGCAGATCTAATTTAAAACCAAAATAGCAAGGTAAAAGCTTAACTTGATTACTTTGATTACTTAACTTAGTTGCTATGATTGCGCTGGTTAAGTCATCTAGTGTGGTTATTGATCAGCGAATGGACACTAGTACATCTAGCCACGGGTGTTCTAGGAAGAGCAGTTCACCGAGGTCAAGCCTATCACTGAAGAAGGCCGAAGATCTTGATAGCGAACAAGGATCAAGCAGAGGATCTGGGGATTGGGACAATAGTTCTGGACTTCGAGAAGTTATAGTCAAAGAAGTACGTGTAGCAAAGTACCAGTGATTACCAAGGAACTGATATCAATAAGTCTGTTACAAACTTAACGGTGAACATCCATGGTTGCCATATGGTGATATCTTGGCAGGAGACATACTTTGAAACAAGGCTTCAGTATTAGATGGATGTTCGAGCTTCTATTTGTGATTGAGTCTCATTACAAGAGTTGTGGGACACCAAGACTAGGACATGTACTCTGTACCGCAAGATGTCTAGTCTATCGTTTATCACCAAATATGGGGGTAAGGAGGTAGAGAAGTGTGAGGTCTGTGCGCAAACAAAGATTACAAGAAAATCGTTCAAACAAGTAAATCGAAGTACAAATTTTCTGGAGTTTATATACTCAAATATTTGTGACTTCAAACAGTTTTACAAAAAGGCCATGATAAAGTATTTTATTACCTTCATCGATGAATACTCGAAGTACGTGTTTGTCTATCTGCTCAAGACAAAAGATGAAGCATTCGAGAAGTTTAAGGATTTTGGGGCTGAGGTTGAACGTCTAAAAGGGCAACAACTCAAGAGACTCAGAAGTGATCGAGGCGGAGAGTATAGGTCTATTGAATTCATATCGTTCTGCAAAGAACATAAAATTATCAATGAGATGACTGCTCCAAATTCTCCTCAATCAAATAGATTAGCTGAATGAAAGTCAATACTCTTAACTGTGGGTCTTCCAAACTACTTCTGGGGAGAAGCTGTGCTGACGGCTATGTTCATCCTGAATAGAGTGCCGTATGCAACATCCGATGTCACTCCTCATGAACTCTGGTTCAAAGTCAGACCAAACTTAAATGTCATTCGAGTGTAGGGGTGTCTGGCATATGTGAAGCTTTCAGACTTGAAGATTCAGAAACTAGGAACGAGGACTACGAAGATAATCTTCCTGGGATATGCTGAGAAGAGTAATGCTCGAAGGTTCCTTAATATTTGAGTCAAATTATATTACCAAAATCTTGCGACGCATAATTCTTTGAAGATAAATATGAAAGACACAAGAACATTATTTTTGCGGACATTCCAAAGAATAGTGTGAGTGCATAGGAGGCTAACGCTTCCAATAAAGATGTAGTCTAGGAAGAAGTTGTTATTCCAGAGATAACGTATGAAAGCCTGACAATCAGACTATTGGACGAAGGGGTGTTGGAAAAGGCTTTCTAGCTTGTGCACGAATCTGCCTGCTGCTTTGTTACTTGGATCGAACCAGAGCTCACAACTGGTGTCTAAGCGAGTGGGAAGATAGAAGGACTTCGGAGATGACTTCGTCACCTATTATGTGAAAGCAGATCCGCTTACCTATAATGAGGCGATGAAGACCAACGATGCTATTTTTTGGAGGGAGGCTATAAATAATGAGTATGACTTAATAACCTCCAACAACACTTGGGTGTTGGTCGATCTGCCAGAAGGAGCTAGACCAATCGGATCTTCAATAAGAAGATGAAGGACGATGGAACTGTTGACAAATTTAAGGCAAGGCTGGTAGCCAAGGGATTTTCTCAAAAGCAGGGGATCGACTACTTTGACACATATTCTCCAGTAGCGCGGATGACGACCATTAGGATGTTGATTGCTATAAGTGCAATCCATAAGCTAGTTATACATCAGATGGATTTGAAAATAATATTTCTGAATGGTGAATTAATCGAAAAGATTTACATATAATAACCAGAATGATTCATCGTCAAGGGCCTTGAAGACAAAGTCTGCAAGTTGGTGAAATCGTTATATGGTCTAAAGCAAGATCCCAAAATATAGCATAAGAAGTTTGATAAAGATCATAAGATCAAACGGCTACAGGGTCAGCGAGACAGACAAGTGTGTTTACACAAAGTTCATTGACGGAAGAGGAGTCATCATTTGTCTATACATGGACGACATGCTGATCTTGGGCACAGATCAAGCATGTTTCACTACGACAAAGAAGTTTATCTCATCCAAGTTCAGTATGAAGGACTTGGGGGAAGATGATATGATCCTGGGGATCAAGGTCATCCGGACGGGTACTAGAGTGGTGCTATCACAGTCTCATTATATTGAGAAGATGCTCATACGCTATAGATATTAGGATATTCCAGGGATCGATACTCCGTACAGGTGTGACAAAGAAGCTGAAACCAAACCCGAGGAAAAGTGTCAAGCAGCTGGAGTATTCAAGCATCATCAGAAGTTTGATATATGCAACAACTTTCACAAGGCCTGACATAGCTTTCGCCATGGAGATGCTGAGTCGGTTCACGAGTAATCCATGTGTTGTATACTAGAAAGCTGTGAAGAGAGTATTATGATATCTCAAAAGGACTCAAAATTATGCACTGCACTACAACGGGTATCCGACAGTAGTGGAAGACTTCAGTGATGTAAGCTGGTGTTTAGAAGTAGAGAGTGAAAGGTCTACAAGAGGATACGTATTCTCCATGGGTGGAGCTTCTATATTATTAAAGTTGAAAAAACAGACAATGCTCTCTCATTTCTCGATAGAATCTGAGTTCTATGCACAGTCGACTGCAGCAGATGAAGAAGAGTGGCTTCGAAAGATCATATATGATCTTCCAGTTGTTGGTGCATATATTCGGCGGTACTGATTCACTACGACAACCAGGCGACTACAGTGGTAGCATCAATTTTTCTTCTTTAATGGTTAGAAGAGATCTGTGCGACTAAGGCACATGGTGTTGTATGAGCGCATCAAGAATGATGTTATGGTTGCAGTTCATGTTTGGAGGTAGGTGATTCTAGCGGGTCTGTTCAAGACACTACATGAGTGCATCAAAGATGGCATTATTACAGTGGTTGATGATCGAAGTCAGGAGGGTCTGGCGGATCCTTTCATATAAGACCTCAAGTGCCAGCTGATCATAAGAACTATAAAGGAGCGTAGTACTCCGTGTTACAGTGGCGACACCACATGAGGTACCTTGACAGGATAAAGCCTCAGCTTCAAGCCATGTCATAGCGACATAATACTTCATATAGTCAAGGACACAACATACATGGGTTTGGAGGACTTTTGATATTCTGTCTTTGTAATTCTACCATAAAATTTTATGCTATTAGTTCAAAGAAAAATCTACTAGGCATCTAGCTTTAGGTTCAAAGAAGGATAATTAACTAGGAGAATATCAGGAACAACGGGTAGTTCTTTGAGACATTGAGGGATTACGGACCCAGAACCACTGTTGTCTACTATCTGTTCTCTGAGTAGAACAAAGTTATGTGGGAGGATGACTTAGATGTCTTAACGAGTTCTAGGATATTTGGAATGTCCGACGTGCTTTACAGGAGGTATGGTAACACAACACTACAAAGGAGCAGAGAAATCTATGCTAAAGTGGATGACACCACCATGAGGTTCCTCTATAGGGTGATGCCTCAGTTTCATGAGCCATGTCACAACGGCGTAGCAATGCATATAGGCAGATGGCCTAATGCTATAAAATAAAGAGTGGTAGGCAGCACTACAAAGAGGCCGGTGCCCTCATGTTACAGTGGTGTGACACCACCAAGAGGTACCTAGAGAGGGTAAAGCGTCGGCTACGCGAGCCATGTCACAACGGGGTAACACCGCAAGAAAGCACAAGGCTTCATGCTGGATAGTTTGGCACAACAAAGAGGCTGGGACCTCATGCTACAGTGGAAGAAACCACAATGAGGTTGGACTTCAGCTTTGGGTCATGTCATAGCGGAGTAGCACAGCAAAAAAGTACAAGAATTTATGACAAGGACTCTTTAAAAGAACTCACCTAGAGTGTATAGAAAGAGATATAGGCCGCATTTTGAGGGTAAACTTGTAGACGCCCAAGATACATACACCAAAATATGGCGTGCACATAGCTTTTAATATGGATCCGGAAGCACAACTGATGTAATTGTGTGACTGGGAAGAATTGAAGCCATGGTACATAATTTACGGCTTAGTCCATTCTTGTATTATACTGTTATTCGACCAATGTGGAAAGATTCAAGTCGAAGCGACTTTTATCCCAATGCATGATGGGCAGTCATTGTGGGAAACACTCAACACATTTATTGAGATATGTGGGGGATTGTTGGTATTTTTGCCTTTGGACTAGTAAAGATAGTCCCACGTTGGCCACACCACAAAATGGGTATCTCAATATAATATTTTGTATGTGTTGAGGTGTGCACATAGGTGTGGTGGGGCACATGGGTGCCATGTGGGAGTATTTTATTAGGAGAAAAAATGATTAACTCTTCAATGAAAGTTTTTAAGCTTTTTGTCATGCTCTTGGATTTTATTCCATAGGGGCTAAGCCCCAAAGGACTCGGACTCGAACTTGGGCTCAAACTTGGGCTCGAACTTGGGCTCAAGGGTGCAAAGTGGTACTTTGTTGGCGCACTTTGCACTTAGCACATCAGCATCGTCGCAAGGCGCTTGTGCGCTTTTGTTGCGCTCGTCCGCTCATTTTTTGCACGAGTTTATGCTCGGATTGCATGCGCGTGTTGCATGAAAGGGCGCTGAGCTGGTGATGAATGGATGCTGAGCGGGCTATGCATTGGGCTGCGATTGTGGGATATCATTTTGTATATTAGTTTTTTAGTCCCACTTCGAAAAGAAGAGGAGGATGGGCTTCCATCCTTCCCTATATAAAGAGTCCTCTAGCGTTCTTTTGAGACACACAAAAAATTGATAAAGAGGAGTCCAAAGGAGTCCGTTCGAGTCACACAAAGAGGTGACTACGAGCGTTCCAGAAGTTCGTTTGTGAACTTGTTGGCTCCTAGGAGCAGATCGTCGATACAGAAAGAATCTTGCTTTGAGCAACGGTGGTATTCACCTTCCCAGCAAGAATAATTTTATTTTGTCTTCTTCTCATTTTTCTTATTTGTTCGTTCTTTCTGATTGCAACTGCGTTTTGCAAGGAACAACGAGAGTTGTTTTCGTTTTATTGATTATTCTTCTATCTCAATTGTAACTGCGTTTGCAAGGAAGAACAACACTTGTTTCTGCCAGTTGGTTTCTGAAGTTGACATTCGTCTTGAGTTAAGATCTCTGTTCAGGAAGATATTGTTCCATCCTAACAAGCTCGTTCAGAGTTTTGTTTCTGGCATTTGTTCAATCTATCAGAAGATCTGTCTCAGGAAATAACATATATATATATATATATATATATATATATATATATATATGGTAAACTTAAAGATGATATCCTTTACTGGTTGATGTCTGAGATCCTTTATTTTGTTGAAGCGCGTATTTGCTGCAACATGTAACCTAAAATCTAAAGTAGGTTGATAGTATGAGAGGTTGGAAAGACTTATTTATCCATTGTGATATAGTCGTTTCTGACATTCTAAGAAATACTAAAAAATAGATTTTTTAAACCATCACTCTAAAAAAACTATTTTTTTTTTTGATATTCTAATGATCATGTTACTGTAGTTTCTAAAAACAAAGAAGATATAAGTCTAAAAAATAGAAATTTTACACTAATAATACATACGAAGATTAAAAATTTTAAAATCTTTCAATTTTTGGGTCATGTGCGATCGCCCAGCTTGCACATGCGATTTTAAATGGTCCTGCACGGAGATACTACACTTGAAATGAGAGCAAGCAAACACGGTGAACCTTTGGAAGGGAATGTGGCCCGTAAATTTGGCTTCTAATTCACTGTCTGCAGAAAAGGATCACTGTCTTGTATTATACAAAATGCCGAATGCTCTTCTCTTTGCACCATTCTACTCACAGTGGTAGGGTAGCAAAGTGGGCAGGAAGCAAAGCAAGGAACATAATAAATAGGAACCTATGTTGTTCGATATATTTATTGGATTTCGGATTAGCCCATCGGCAGTGTTGATCGATCTTTGCTTTCCTGCAGGTATATCAATTTTTTCATATCATTCTTCCCAACCTTCATCCGAGTTTTCTTTTAAACTACTATTAATATAGTTTGTTAACAAACAATTAAAAGCTCAATCAAACTGATCAAGTTTGTTTTTGGAACAAGAAAGAGTAGTGTCATGGACCCCAGGTTGTACAAAGCAGCAACACAAGGGAATGTCCACGCCCTGAAACAAGTGATAGAGAAGGAACCGAAACTCATAAACTCCGTAACCCCGCAAGAGAACACCCCCCTCCATATTGCAGCGAGGCTCGGCCACACAAAATTTGCCGACGAGCTTCTGAGAAGGAGCAACGCCTTCTTCCTAATCTTGCAGAACGCCGATGAGGACACCGCACTGCACATCGCCGCAAGGGTCGGTCAGTTGGAGATGGTGGCGTTGCTCATCGACCATGCGAATAAATGGCCTACCGACATCGAGATGGGCGAGGAGGCGCCCCTGAGGCTGACGAACAAGCTGCGGAACACCGCACTGCACGAGGCCGTGCAGAACAGGCACTCGCGCATCGCGCTGCGGCTGCTGAACGCGGAGCCGACCGCAAGTCACATGCTCAATGCACAAAAGGAGACCCCGCTGCATATCGCGGCGAGGGAGGGGTTGCATCAAGTGGTGTTTGAGATATTGCAGCTCCCGTGGGTAGAACCGCGGGAGGAGGAAGAACCGCCGCCATTCGGAACGGGGTCACCGCTGCACCAGGCTGTGCTAGGTGGTAATGGCTGTAAGTTCTTCTCCATTTATATTTTATATAAATCTAACAATCTAGAACTTACTTACTTTCAAGAAACATATATACACCATGTTTTTATAATTCTCTGTTAACCGCAGATATATTGGAGTTGTTACTACAAAAGCGACGGGACTTTATCAACGTGATCGACAAAGAAGGCAACACCGCGCTTCATTACGCAGCTCGGGAGAACCATCCCAAGATGGTGGAGAAGTTGCTGAAGATCGAGCCTTCGCTCGCGTACCGCAAGAACAAGGAAGGGTATTCTTCCCTACACGTCGCGGCAGATTACGGCTCAACTTCTTCAGTCAAAGAGCTTCTGAAGCAGTGTGCAGATGCAGCAGAGCAAATGGACTTCCAAGGCAGGAATGCTCTTCACATTGCTGCAACCAAGGGATCAGCCGACGTGCTCAAGTGCTTGCTAAAGATTATTCAGTTCGAGGAGATAAAAAATCAAGCCGATGGCGAAGGAAACACTCCTCTCCATCTGGCGGTACAGAAGTCGAAAATAAAATCTACGATGGTCCTCTTGGAAGACAAGAGGGTTAACCCATTTATTGTGAACAAGTATGGGCTTACTCCCAGAGGAGTTATTGAATCATCAGGAGAGATGAACACATATCATGATGTAGTGTGAGTGTACGTAGTACTAAAACTCTACTCCTCCTCGTTTAAAATTCTAAACTAAAATGAGGTATGGTGATATCGTGTTAGCTAATCAATATTGATTAACATGTTATCGGAACAATTAAGTATAGAAGAAATAAGAGTTTGAGATATTAAAAAGATTGCTTAACGTCGAAGACGTACTACCTAAAATTTATGATCAGTTACTGACATAAGATGGATGGCACACCAGATACTCCTTTTGCAGCAGCTGAAAAAGAGCGAAAATCGGATAGGCAAGAAACGTACGCCCTGGTGGCACCGACGAAGATCTTTCAAGAAGAAGAAGCCCTATGCCGCCACCGACGAGCAGTTCAAATCCTCAGCGGAGACGTACACCCTGGTGGCAGCACTGATCGCAACCGTCACTTTCGCGGCCACCTTTACCATGCCAGGCGGTTACGACAACAACACCGGCTACGCCCAGCTCCAGAGCCAGGCAGCCTTCAAGGCCTTCGTCATATCCAATACGATCGCCATGTGCAGCTCGCTCATAGTCGTATTCTGCTTCATATGGGCGTGGAAGGATCCGGTCCAGTTCAAGGCCGATCAGATGATGTGGAGCCATAGGCTCATCATCCTCGCGTCCGTGGCGATGCTCGTGGCGCTGACGACCGCCGTGTATGTGGTGGTGGCGAAGCAGTGCATGTGGTTGGCTATTGTCGTCTGCTTGATCTGCTGCAGCTGTCCTTTTGTACTCTCTGCTATTCTTGGTCTTGAAATCATGTTCGTTCCAATGTAAGAGGGTATGCGTGTGTGGATCTGGTTCAAATGAGTATTCTGACCTTAATTATAAGTGCTAAAAGGAGTGGATATATTTTGCATTTTTTTTCAATTAAAGAAGAAACGGTTGATTTTTTTTTTTTTTTTTTTAGATGCCCTACAATACGCACGAGACTTGTACACGCTACGTTGCATGCCATTTGGGCCAGGGCCGGCCCTGGCCCAGGGCAACCAGGGCGACGGCCCAAGGCCCAATGGACTAGGAGGGTCCAAAAAAAAAAATTTGTTTAGATATATAAATAATTTTGTACCGAAAGTAGGACTAGTATTTACCAAGTGCCTTCCTTATTATAAAGTAATTGTAGTATAATGGTTATTACATTAGACTTACATACTAGAGGTTCCTAGTTCAAATCTTTGTTGAAGCATGTTTTTTATTTTACTTCTGTTTCATTTTTTTTACATTATGTATGGGACATCATTTTGAAAGTTCGTCCCTAGTCCCCTTGAACTCAGAACCGGTCCTGATTTGGGTCCATTGTCCCACACCTCCCCCGCGATTTATGATCCCGAGAACGTCCGCCTAGCCAGGGAGGTTATACCTCTTCTCACTGACCACAAGATCCAGTCGAGTTCGATAAGAAGAAACTGTTATTAGTTTGCTTATTTCGGATTATAGATCAGGGGTATTAGAAATAAAATGTAACTTACACCGTCAAGGACGGAATTAGAAATTTAAGTCGTCATCGACTAAACTAAAAATATTTTATTCTTAGTCCAAAAATCTGACAATATAAGACAACATCTTGATCAAAAACACTTATGTATGTTTATGAAATTTTAATTTTTACAGAACTAATAGATAACTAGATAAGTACTTACAAAAAATGGTATTGAAAAAAAAATTTTAATTGAGCATATAAGAAAGAAGCTTTCTATTGAAGTTAGACTCTTCAATTCTTCAAATAATAAAATTAATCTATTATCAAATCTTAATCGATAATTTTTGTGATCTCTCTTTCGATGAAGATAACCATTGAATCGGTTAAAAACTCATCATCCATCTTACTATGAACAGTACTCTTAACATGTTTCATAGCGGAAAATGCTCGTTTGGTAGTTGTCATAGAAACATGCAAAGTCAAAAAGAGTCAAATCAATCTGTCTATAAAATTGTAAGATTCTGCTTTATTTGTTTTAGATAACCAACGACATAATCCAGCAATGGTAGTCATGTTCTGAAACTTTGCGTGGTTTAGTACATCAACTTTGTAGTGCTCCAACTTGCTTTTCAAATAATGCATTTCTTGGCTGTTTAAATTGTTAGGATAAAACTTCTCTGCAAGTCTTCAAATACAATAAACATCAAATGATCTAAAGTTATTCTTAGGCTCCAAAGTAGACATAAGAATAAGTAGTTCCATCGCTCCTTCATTGAATCTTATATTTAACTCTTCCAGCTGAAGATCTATTGCAGCATTGAATATATCAAAGTGATAGTGGTGCTCAAATATGATTTGATCTGCTTAATGGTGACGTGAATGCCCTTTATAGCTAGCATTCATATCAGGTATATCAATATCGTTCTCTCTATAAAATGATTCCACTTGCTCAAGAAGAATATTAAAACCATCTTGTCATAAAATTTGAACCAATAATTTTGTCGAGGACACTAAATCCATTGTATTAAAAATATCAAGAGATTTGTGCTGCAACTCTCGACAATGAATATTGGTGATGCCCATAATTTTACGCATTATACACAATATGAACATACAATTGAAAGGCTTCATCACGATTAAAGAACCATCGGCTTACCCGCGAATAGAGTTTGAAGATCCTTCATTGACTATACATTCAAACAGTTTAATTATTGTACCATACATATCTATTATACTGCTAATAGAATCAAAATATGAGCTCCAACAAGTACTTCCAGCTCAATGCAAAGTAGCCATCTGATTAGCACCTATACCAGTCTCACGTTCACTTGTACCTATCATACGTGCAACATCAATAGCTTGAGTAGCTTGTAGCTCAGTGTGTCATTTAGGATAAGCATTAATTAACAAGATTGACAATGCATGTCAATTTTGAAAAGAATTGCCAGATAGAAGCCTCATTCTCTGCAGTTGCAACTAATGCAAGTTTTAATCGATGAGAAAAACAATGAACGTAATGTGCATATAGAAAATCTCTTAGAAATAAAGCTTTAATCTATTCCACGTACTACACATAATACAAGTTCCATTATAACCTTGATCTCGCAAATCACAAATATGTCAACCACATCGAGTGAGGACATCCGATATTTCTTTCTTCAATGATGAAGCGGTAGTATCTAAAACATGCAAAATTACAAAAAAAAAGTTCTTGCAAGAATCCATGAACATCAACTAATCTTAAAATAATAGCCATATACTCTTTTGTTGCGTCCTAATACCGGAATACGGAGACGGACATGGCCGGCTACCTCGTACAAGGTATAGAACGTCATATGACGATCACGGCTGTAACTATACAAGGGAGTGCATACTATAATCAATTCACTTAGGGTCACACAAAGCATCTATTGTCTCAATCAATCAAACAAAAAGTAGTAAACATAAAACATATATGATAAAGCAGAAAGACGTCAGAAATGCTCTGTCAAAATGTTCTAGGATCTAGCTATAAAAAATGAGGAACTAGCTGAGTAACAATAGTACATGACTATGATCAGCTGTAGTCTGATTAATTATAATGAGGTAAATTAAGCTAATGTCCAGACATATCGGCTAACAGGTGCCGGTGGCTAAACGTCCAAAAGAGTAAAATGTATAATATCGAGCAGTGAAAGAAACCCACTCCTATCCCTCAATAGCCATCCGTATGGTCTGCGCCATTATTCAAGAAAAAGTAAGCTGGATCCTCAAGTGCTGGCTCTAAACCTGGCCATGCAAAAGCAATGCGGTTAGACCCCAAATAATAAGTACCATAAAGAAACCACAAATGAAGAAACAAAAACCAAAACAATATATATATATATATATATATATATATATATATATATATATATATATATATATATATATATATATATATATATATATATATAATAGCCTATCGTGATACAGCGATCTAACCCCACAAACAAACAAAGACAATGGTTAGACCATCGCACCATGATAATCTATGTCCCTGGACTACTTAACGGAAGATACAATACACAATCAAGCTTAATTACATAATCGGCCATTCACTTGTATGGCTTACTAAGTGGAGTCTGGGTTATCCCAGAATTATAATGCATAATTAGAAATCCTAAAATCGTGAGCTGTTGAGCGGGGCTAGTCAAGCCTTATTAATCGCATAACACATTATATATGCACCGGTCCCTCGTAAGGCCACTGTGCTAAATCACGTAGAACACATTGTAAAATATAATATTCAAATTTGCGGTCCACTAGTGCGGACGTGACACAATCCATGGGGGGCAGCCTTGCACGTCATGACGATTGTCTGAGGTGGCTCACGTACACAATCTCGTAATTCCGTCCCTCCCAATGCTCTACAAATTTTGGTTGCCTAGTTAACCCTATGGTTATCTGGAATCACATGGCGTGGTCACACGTTACTCCCCTTATATGTCGTACCACAGTACGGGCACGCTAGATACGAATCTACTTTGTCACTTGGCAGTTAAATTTGGATTTATCCAGCATGATGTAGCAATCAAACAATTTCTAGCCACGCTTGGTTATTGACCAACTATCATGCCCGTCCTGGAGAAATTATATAATATTACATGTCGCGCAGGATAGAGGCCAATTCGGTGCACAACCCAGAACATGTAACAGATAACACCTAAGAAGATATATCACACCTCAATGCACATGTAACACAACACGTACGAACGCATAATAAGTAATAAGTGTATCAGCACGGATACAAGTAGTCGAGTTAAGTTACCAATCATTAGTCATTCGCATGAGATCTATCATATTGCAACACATAGGTCATATAATGTGCAAAGATAGTATAGTCACTTGGCACATGTAGAAGCATGTAAAATATGGATTCCTGCGTCCAACTACCATGTGCCCCAAGATCGACTCAGAAGAAATTATGCCACGAGATTGTTCTGAGCATGGGGTGTTGCACCAATTAAAAATACTATGTCGAGAAGCGGCATAGTGCCTATGGGGATAACTTGAGATTTGCGCCTTGGGCTATATGTTGTAGAATGGTTATGGATATTGGTTGGATATTTGGTTGGATAATTGGTTGAATAAGTCTAGGATCGTTTGGTGGGGCGAGAATGCTCGATCCTCTCGTCATACCTACATGGTGTCTGCATGTCACGGACAACCTGTGTTTTACATGGTTTAGTTTCCTCGAACGGGATAGGCTCTGGGGCACCGGGACCGTTCGACCATAGAGGAGACAATGGTAACGCGTCTTGGGCGCGGTGCCGGTAGTTCGATACGATCAGGCGGGTTACCTACCAGTTCTGGATAGAGTAGAAATGCTTATTGATCAGTCCGATCAAAGTCCTTTATGGCTTGGCTAGTGACTTCATATAGATAAGAGTTTGTTTGCTTTACTTTGGTTGGTTTGTGCTTTCGTGTAGGCAGCGGCCACCTTGCCTCGGCAAGAGTGTGCACTTTGAGATTTGATTATAAGGTTTGGTTTGAGGACGGATATTGAGGCTTGGTTGATGGTTTGATAGTTTCTCGTGTTGCTTGGGTTTGAGTAGGACGGTTTGCATGCTAGAATCATTCGAGTTGGTTATTTATTCCTTGTCGATTGGCTTGAGTTGAATGCTTGCATTGCTTAAACTGCTTTACAGCTTTTCTTAATGTGTCATCTCTATGCCATAAAATGAATCTAGGATTCAATTAGAAAGATCACCATATAATTGTTTGCATTCACTATTTTACTTAGTGTCGGTTTAGACGAGTGGGTTATCCCGCTCACCAGTATGGCTGTGTACTGACCCACGTTTGTGGGCATTATTTTAGGTACGCAGGTGTAGTGGCGCTGCTTGGATATACGGGGCATAATGTATGAACGGTAAGTACCTTTGTGGGCTAGAGAAAAAGCAAGAGAATTGCATTCGCCTTTGAGGCAATCGCCTTTGTGGCATTTCATTTGGACCCTATCGAGAGCTTCGCTGCGTATACTCTGATGTGTGTTTGGCCCACAATACTTGACTTTTGCTGCAACTTGGTCGTTTCGATGATAACTTTGATGTTTGACAATATCGTCTTGTACGAGCGCAACTCCAGGGTCGTACGGCATCACATTCCGATGAGAACGATTGTCCTGCGGGAGCGCTACAACGTGGTGATTCACGTTTAGCGGGGACTATTGAGCTTGCGGGTGATTGGGGCGTGACATGGAGGAGCCGATTGGGCATGGGGACCTGGGTAGGTTTGCTTGGGTAGTTGTAGTTGTAGGTTTTGATTTTTATTTATTAAGTTATTTATTTATTTATATTTCTTTTTATTCTCTTTTATATATATATATATATATATATATATATATATATATATATATATACAAAAATAGGTTTGCACATGAAATAAATTATAGAGAAATTTTATAATACTTTAAAAATACTTTTACATTCAAAAATTAGTTTTCTGACTTATTTTAATTACTAAAATTAATTAATATTTATATAAGTTATCAATAAATTATATATTTTTAATTATCTAAGTAGAATTTTAAATTTTAAAATATTAAAAGAACAAAATTAAATTAAAAAATTGGGTGTTTACATCTTTGCAATCCTACCATTTAGTTGTATGTTATTAGTTCAAAGAGAAATATACTAGGCATCTAGTTATTGGTTCAATGGAGGACCATTGACTGGGAGAATATCAGGATCAATGGATAGTTCTTTGAGACATTGAGGGATTACGGACCCAGAACCATTATTGTCTACTAATTGTTCTTTTGTATACAACAAGTCATGTGGGAGGATGACTTAGATGCCTTAATGAGTTATCAGGCATTTTGAATGTCTGGTGTGCTTAACAGTAAGTACGATAGTGCAACACTACAAAGGAGCGTATGGTCTCCATGCTACAGTGGGTAACACCACCAAGTGGTTCCTCGGTAAGGGTAATGCATCGGCTTCGCGAGCCATGTCATAGTGACGTAGCACCGCACATAGGCAGGTAGCCTAATCCGGTAGTATGAAGAGTGTAGGCAGCATTATAAAAATGCCAGTGTCATGTTATAGTGGTGTGACACCACAGAGGTAAAAGATGTAAATCCTCGGCTACGCTAGCCATGTCACAGCGGCGTAACACTGCAAGAAAGCGCAAGACTTCATGCTGGGTAGTTTGGCACTACAAAGAGGCTGGGACCTCTTGCTACAGTGGCTTGACACCACAATGAGGTTTAACCTCGGCTCTGGGCTATGTCATAGCGGAGTAGCACCGCAAGGAAGCTCGAGGCTTCATGCCAAGGATCTTTAAAAGAACTCCCCTAGAGTGTATGAAAAGAGATATAAGTCGTCTCTTGAGGGAAAACTTATAGACGTCCGAAATACATACTCAAAAATTAGGCGTGCACATGGCCTTTAATGTGCAACCGAAAGTACAGCTGATAACATTGTGTGAGTAAAAATAATTGCAGGTATGATGCAGAATTCAAGGCTTAGTCCATTCTTGTATCATACTGTTGTTCGACCGATGCGAAAAGATTCAAGTCGAAGCGACATCTATCCTAATGCATGATCGACAGTCACTGTGGGGAATGCTCAACCCATATATATTAAGATATCTGGAGGATTATTGGTGTTTTTGCCTTTGGACTAGTAAAGATACCCCCATATTGGCTACACCACCAAGTGGGTATCTCAATATAATACTTTGTATGAGTTGAGGTATCCACATGGTGTATGGTGGGGCATATGGGTGCCATGTGGGGGTATTTTTCTAGGAGAAAAAATGATTAACTCCTCATGAAAGCATTTATACTTTTTGTCATTCTCTTAGAATTATTTCCATAGGAGCTAAGTCCCAAAGGGGCTTAGCGACCCGGACTCGAATTTCGAACTCGGATTCAAGGACGCAAAGTGGCGCTTTATTGGCGCACTTTGCACTTAGCACATCAGCATCGTCGCAAGGCGCTTGTGTGCTATTGTTGCGCTCGTGCGCTCATTTTATGCTCGGGTTGCATGCGCGTGTTGCATGAGTGGGTGCTGAACGGGCGTTGAACGGGCTATGCATTGGGCTGTGATTGTGGGATATCAATTTTGTATACTGGCTTTTTAGTCCCACATCGAAAAGAAGAGGAGGATGGGCTTCCATTCTTTCCTATATAAAGAGCCCTCTAGCCTTCTTTTGAGACAGACCAAAAAGTTGAGAAAGAGGAGTCCAAATGAGTCCGTTCGAGTAACACAAAGAGTTGACTACGAGCGTTCCAGAAGTTCTCTCGTGAAATTACTGGCTCCTGGGAGCAGATCGTCGATAGAGGACGAATCTTGCTTTGAGCAACGGTGGTCTTTACCGCCCCAGCAAGAATAAGTTTGTATTCTGTCTTATTCTTCTTTTTCTCCTTTTTCTTCTTGGTTCGTTCTGTCTGATTATAACTGCATTTTGCAAGGAAGAACGAAGGTAGTTTTCGTTTTATTGTAACTATGTTCTGTCAGTTTGTAACTGCGATTGCAAGAAAGAACGAGAAGTTTAGTTAATTCTGATTCTTTCGTAATCTTGAAAGCATGTTGTAATCAGAATTCTTATATAGTTCTTCGTGAAAATCAAGAATAGTCAGAATGAGAACTTTTGTATGAACCTCTGATCTCGACCACGCGTTCTTCCATCTTTGGTTAAGCCTTGAAATTATATATATATATATATATATATATATATATATATTAATTTCTATTTCTTCGTTCCTACCAAAGACACTATCATCTAGCTAATCCACTATCCCTTAAATTAAGCACCTTAATAAACTAATGAAGACATTACTAACAAATCTCCATCATCCTCATTTCTCCAGGTCCGACAAATCCCCATTTTTGATAAACTCCAGCCATTTCAATCAGCCCAAACATCTTATTTTTTCTTAAACAAATTCATTTGTTAAACCTCAAAGCTCCATCAACAATTTGTTTTTCCTTTTTTTGGCCCAACTGATCAAAGAGATCAGTCTGCCTTAACGTCACTCGACCCACTGAATCTTTTTCCGGCCCAACTAATCAGAGAGATCACTCGCAAACGAATCTTTCCAAAGGGCTGCTACAATCAACATTGAAGTCGAGAATCGTCGTATTCGTGGCAGATACCCGACGCATTGGTATGTTCGGAGTCTGGAGCAGATTCTTGGAAATGATGCTCAGCGACGACTCAGAATCATTGTGCATCCGGTCGACCTTGACTGTTCCGATATACCCAGTATTAGGGCTGCAAACGAGCCAAGCCGTTCGCAAGCTGCTCGAAGCTCGGCTTGATAAAAGCTCGTTTGAGCTCGGTTCGTTTAGTAAACAAGCCAAGCTCAAGCTTCATTTTCGAGCTCGTTTAATAAACGAGCCAAGCTCAAGCTTAGAAGTACTCGGATCGTTTGAGCTCGCGAGCTAGTTCGTTTAGAAGCTTGCGAGCTGACTCGTAAGCTGGCTCGTTTAGAAGTTTGAATCAAGCTTGCTTATCAAGCCAAGCTCGAACTCAAACCAAGCCAAGCTCAAACTTAATATAAACGAGCTCGAGCCAAGCTCAAGCTCAAAAATAAAAAAATTATCAAGCTCGAGTTCGAGCTCGAGCTCGGTTAATTCTAATCAAGCCAAGTTCAAGCTTATGAAAGCTTGGCTCGACTTGGCTCGTTTGCACCCCTATTCTTTGGAACTGCACCATAATCAACTGATGCACTCCTAGATGAATGCAAAACTATAAGAATATCTATACCACAAATAAATTGGAAACCTATAAGGTGCACGCGTGCAAAAATGCGTCAGTTGAAAGGCACGTGAAATAAATGATTTTTTTAGAATAAAATACCGCCTAAATTGAAGAGATTAGCTGCCACATACCAACTTAAAACTCCAAGGCCGGTGTTAATGGCAAATTTTGATCAAATATACATGTGGCACTGCCAGCTTGCAACCTAATAACCTGCTCCCATGGTCCATAGCTGACCAAATGCAGATGGAAGAGGAATGCTTGGATGATACGTAATGGTCAAGAAATGGCTTGCAACAAACCGGCCTCGCCATTGCTAACAGTAGAAACTTAACCATAATCAAGATAGAAAGGAGCCTTATAGTTCCTTTGGCCAACTGCAGTGTCGCCATTTATACACGCCAAATTAACACTTTAAGCTCATACGCAAACAGCCAACCTTTTCCATCCGTTTGTGGAAATAACTCCCATTTTATGCTCTTGCGAACAAAGCTCATACGCTATCACCATTTTTTTTTTAGTACTGTAAAGAAATTGGTAGCTTTTACTGTATGTTTAGGACTGTTATAATTTATGCACTCCTAGACAGTATGTCAAAGACTGTCAAAATTTTAATTGTTCTGAATATTCACAAGACTGTACAGTACACATAAAAGAATGTAAAAGTTTTGATAATAAAAAAATTGAACAAATAATAACAACAACTAATGCTTTGTGTATTAAGTAATATCAAGATTTTTCATCTTTCGGGAAAAACTGTGGCAATTTTTTTTTTACAGAGAATTAAAGTATTAGTAAATTATAGGACTATTTGATATAATCTTCCTCTTAGATTAGGTATATTAATATTATCCCTTGTTAGATTAAAAGTTGAAAATACTTCCTGAAAGTGTCGTTAAAAACTATTTAATGACACTTTCAAAACTCATTAACGACACTTTCAGGCTTTTAACTACATTTTTAGGAGATATTCTCAACTTTTAATCTAACTGGGGGTAATATCAATATAACTAATCTAAGAGGGGGGAGGGTAATATCAAATAGCCATAAATTATATTCAGAGAAAAAAAATTGAATAAATTTATGGGGTTTTTGATATTACCCCCTACTAGATGCAGGATATTGATATTACCCCATGCTGTTTCATAAGTTGATATTAACGCTTATTCTAGCTGTCTAATTCCAAATAAAAGTTTGATAATTCTCTCGATCAGCTACCTCTATATATTTAGCGACATTGCATTGCATTGCATTGCATGAAGTATCCATCTCCCTAAACTCTTGAACGCACTCTAAAACGAAAATGGCCCAAGTACTATTCCTATCCCTTGCAATCACCTGTCTCCTCTTCCGGCTCTCCGCCCCTACGGGCATCCGCCTCCAACTGACGCACGTCGACGCCAAGCTTAACCTGACCAAGACCGAGCTCTCCCGTCGAGGCGTCGAACGGACCAAGCACCGAGTCGCGAGCCTAACTTGGTCGCTGGCCTCGACCGGCGACAACGTCCAAGCACCGCTCCACTGGGCACAGGCCAGCTACCAGATCGATATCGCGATCGGCACCCCGTCCATCCCTCTAACCGTCATCGCCGACACGGGCAGCGACCTCATCTGGACGCAATGCGCCCCGTGCCAGTGCTTCCCCCAGCCCAACGCCATTTACGACCCGTCGAAATCAAACACTTTCTCTAAGCTGGAGTGCTCCTCCCCCCTCTGCCAGTCTCTTCCTAGCGACAACGGCAATTGCGTCGGCACGGACTGCGGCTACTCCTACGGCTACGTAGACGGGTCCTACACCAAGGGGCTCGTCGCCAGCGAGACCTTTGCGTTCGGGTCCGTCTCGGTCCCTGGCGTCGCGTTCGGGTGCGGTCGGATGAACAATATTTCGATCACCGACGGCTCCGCCGGGATTGTGGGGCTAGGGAGGGGTCCGCTGTCCCTAGTATCTCAGCTCGGCGCGGGGAAGTTCTCCTACTGCTTAACTTCGTATGGTGAATCAAGAACCAGCCCACTCTTGATCGGTCCACTAGCTTCACTGAGTGGTGCAGCTCAGTCCACACCGCTAGTCCAAAACCCGTACGATAAAAGCTTTTACTATCTGAGTCTGCAAGGAATAAGCGTTGGCTCAACGCTGCTGCCAATTCCTAGCACTGTGTTTGCACTCAACTCTGATGGCAGTGGCGGGATGGTTATTGACTCGGGCTCTACTTTCACTAGCTTGGTATATCAAGGATATGAGATCTTGAAGCGGGAGTTCCAGTCTCAGGTGGCCTTGCCTGTAGCCGACGGGCGGTCCAGCACGGGATTCGACCTCTGCTTCTCCTACCCGTCCGACGCGCCGCTGCAGGCCGTGTCGATCCCGAAGCTCGTGTTCCACTTCGACGGCGCGGACATGGAGCTTCCGCAGAGTAACTACATGATACGTGTCAAGGAAATCGGCATGCTGTGCCTGGCGATCATGGAGGCGGACGGGACATCGGTCTTGGGGGGCTTCCAGCAGCAAAACATGCACGTACTCTACGATCTTACCGGCAATGCACTGTCGTTCGCGGCGGCTCAGTGTGACCAGCTATGATCATCATGCATGTCTATCGTGCCATATCTATCTATCTATCAATATATTATGTATTGATGATGATACTCATCTTATAATCAATTGATGGGAAATAGGTATTTCCAATAAACAAGATTATGATGGCTTAGTACTAAATTCGGGATTGCGTTGCACGTATCAATTTTTCTTTATAATATTATTAAAATAATTAGATTGAAATTTTAATTATATTAGAATATTTTAAAAATGATTTGAATATATTTTATAATTTGTTATAAACATATATATATATATATATATATATATATATATTATATGTGTTTAATCAAATAATATCTTGTATCTAATTTAAATTTTAAATATATTTTATGATGGGTTATATGTTCAGACAATTTTTAAATTTTTTTTCTCAACTAAGCAAGAATCCACAATGTAGTTAATTTTTTTATATTACTAATTGATGACATACATATGGCTTAGACGGCTCATCTTTGAGCCGTTTCTAAACCGCATTATAATAGTAGAGATATACTCCTCTTATACTCGTAATCACTTTAGAGCAAGATTCGTTTGACATGACATTATGATCCACATCCATCATCTTAATCAAATTATTATATGATCAATACCAAAATATGATGAAATAACGACGCTTTTAGCGACGTCGTCATTAAACGTCGCTAATTTTAAAGATTTTAGTGATTCCAAAAATAAACGTCGCTATTGGCGACGCATAGCGACTGTACTTGCATTTTTTTAAAGAATAGTCGTTATACGCTTCTTTAACGTCGCTAAACGTCGTTAGTTGTTTTGAGTTAGCGTCATTTGGTGATATTTTTACCAACGTTGCTTATTTTTTAATTAGCGGTATTTATAAATGTAGCAAGACGTCGCAAATATTTTATAATAGCGACGTTCAATTTAGACATCGCTAAAAAGCTAACATAGGGTTTTGATTTTTTTTTCTCCATTATCTCGATCTCCCCCTCTCTAAAAAACTCTGGCACGACATGGACAACAAACTCTGACACAACATGGACACACAAACACTAACACGAAACTAGGGTTAGGGCTAGTAAAGGACACACAAACACAAACACGACACAGACACACAAAACTGACACAAACACAGACACGACATGGACACACAAATACTGACACGAAACTAGGGTTAGGGCTAGTTGAGAGCGCTCACCATATGCCACTACAGGCAGTTGACAGAGTTGCCCAGCAGTATCCTGGCCAGCAGCAGCCGAGGATGTTTCAGTATAACCACCAGCAATACCAGGCACCGGTTCGTGTTCAGCAGGATCAACAGACTTGTCATTACTATAAGAAGCCAGGTCATCTTAGGAAGAGTTGTAGAGCGAGACTAGGACTTTGTTTGCACTGCGGCACTGTTGGACATCGAGTGAGGGATTGTCTTCGAACTCCTTATCTTCCCGGCCAGCGCGCAGCTCCAAATCATAGAGATCCAGTTAGGCCACCTGTGGAACCGCAGATTGCTCAGCACCCGCAAAGGGAGCCACCCCAGCAGGGCGGGGCATTTGCGATGACGGTCGAGGAGACCGATACTGCAGGTGACAAGTTAGCAGGTTCTGTTCTTTTCTTTTCTTCTGTCCTTTCTATTTGATTGATTGATTGGTTCCTTAGTACCGTAGCTTGTATTCGTGATTTTCTTGCTAGAAAATTGTTAGTAAGTACACCCTGACAGAGACTGCAATACCATGACAAAAGACACCATAACCATACATGTTTTCCTTATATTGCATATTGAATGACTGTAGGTAAAAAAATTTAGACTGTGATTATTGGGGGTTTAACCATAGTGAAGATTTATGAAGAGGTTATGACTTGACAAAGAGAGACAAGATGCTTAACATTCGAGGATAAACATTAATTTAAATGAAGAGTTAAGAATTTAATATGGCAGAATTGATGATTTATTGATTATGATATAATTGAATTTTTCATTAAAACTTGAGGAATCAAGAAGATTATCAATATATTTATTTGACTAGAAGATATAAACTTGAGACTTATATTCTAAATGTTGTGTTTGAAGACTTCGTAACTATTACATTGATTAAGTATTATGAGAAAAAAGAAATCGAGGAATAAGATCATTAATGAATTAGTGTTTGAATTCAATTTTTGGGATGAGAATTTAGATTTTATAAATATGCATTGATTGAATTTAAATTAGAGGAGTAAGATGATTAATGGGTTAGTGTTTTTAGATGAGATTTCTTAATTTTATAAATGTGCATTGATTGGAATTAAATTAGAGGATTGGATATTAAATTTTTGAGTATTTAATTATTAACTTAAAGTTTTGGAGGAAATTGTCACAATTTTATTTCGAGGATTTTCAGGAATATGATATTCATAGAATTTTGAAAAATTTTGTGAAATAACAATATGGATTTACTTTATGATTATAGGTTTGATGAATTTAAATTTTGATGGAAAATATTTAATGAGTAAATACAACTATGAGGATCTTAAATTTCGAGGACAAAATTCTTTTAAGGAGGGTAGACTTGTCACTACCACATCCTGAAAATAGGGGTATTTTTGACTTTTTTTATATATTATTAATATTGTGGTAGTTATTATTAAATGATTGCATGAGATGTGTATTTACATATATATTATATACAGTGTTCATTAATGTTTGAGCTAGTAGACTTGACCTAGAAGCCCACTAGATGAACACCTGACCGAATTATAGGGTTATGAATTTATATTGTATTATTTAGGATTTAATTATTTGAGGTTATAATTTATTAAAGTGATTGTTACACCCTACCGTTGTTGCGATATTCGGAGCCCAACTTTAGCCCATAATTTTCAGCAAATTATTGCATTCTAGACTTGACGCGCCAACTTAGGCGCTGGACTTTTTCGTCACTCAAAATCATAATCCTTTGTGCTCTAATTTAATTGCACAACTTCCCGTATCCGAAATCTATTATTTAATCATGTGTCGCGCACCTGTGTCGTTGCCATCAATTTTGAGACACCAACTCAACCCGTTTAGCCGGACCAATTAAAGGGTCCAAAACTGACACCCAGCCTACATCTTTCATGACCTTTATGTAACTCATAATTATGCTCTCTTGTGCTTCATTTTAGCCGTACAATATTCGTCGCGAACGTTTATTTAATTTCTAAATAAAATCCAACTTTGTATCGTTGTGCGTTCCAATCGAAATTGGAGACACAATCCCGATCCATTTCGTGCAACCCAAATTAAGGTAATATTCTATTCTAAGTCTTCTTCACTAATAATACTTGTGTCCCAACCTAATTTTAGTCCCATGTACCTTGAATTAATTTTAGAACACCGCTTGCATTTATTTCTAATTAA
Source organism: Iris macrosiphon (assembly GCA_036927795.1). NCBI lineage: Eukaryota > Viridiplantae > Streptophyta > Magnoliopsida > Asparagales > Iridaceae > Iris > Iris macrosiphon. The sequence goes on from JAYESA010000009.1 coordinate 184,577,641, forward strand.
ATTGGGGATACTGACTTTGACTAATCCCATTTTAACCCAATTTAATCCAAATACCTATTAATTAAGCCCATACAAAACACACAATACCCCCTCACCCTACAAAACACCAAACACCAACCCCCCCACCAATTTTTCATCATTTTATGTGTCTGTGCAAATACCCAAATTTAAGGGGGCTTAATTGCAAATGTTGTATTAGGTGTCAACACCCCCATTGGTCCAAGACTGACACCCAGCCCAAACCTTGGAAAACCCCCAACCTCTCTCTCTTCTCCCTCCTCACAAACCCAACCGTAGCCTATAGCATTTTCCCTCTCTCTTCTTCTTCTTCCTTTCTTTTTCTTCTTCTTCTCCTCCTTCTTTTAAAAGAAAAAAAAAGAAAGGAAAACCAACTTCACCACCATCACTCTTCTCCGGCCCCTAGCTCCGGTCACCACCCCGACCAAGCTCCTCCGACCATCACTCCCATCCACAACCTCTCCCCGGCCTCGCCTCGATCCAAACCCGTCGACCTCTCCACCACGGCCGAGAACCTTCCCAGCCTGAAGCTCCCCCGGCCACGAGCACCTCGTTGCAACTCCTGCACCACCATCATCAGCTCCACCATCGACCCGCCGGAGCTCACCACTGCACCCATCCCGTACCACCCGACCTGTCCTTCTCCCCCGGCGAACCCGTCCACCTCCACTATCACCGACCAACCTCCAGCAGAGTTCTTCCCACGGCCACTTCTTCTCCTCCAGTCTCCAGTCGACCCCGCCGGAGACACGACCACCCCTACACAGCATCCCCCGACCTTCCTCCACCGGACGACCGCCGAGTCCACCACCCGCAGAGCTTCCCTGCTCTCTTCTCCGTCGAGCACGCCGGAGCTCGACAGCAGCATCTCCACCCCGTTTTCCCTGCACCTCCCTCTGCCTCACCCGATCTCTTCCCGACTCCTCCCGAGCTCCCTCCTTCCGCTGCAACTTCCCCTCCGGCCAAGCTCCTTCTCGACCACTCCTTCTTTAACCTCCAACTCCGGCCACTTCACCATACCACCACCCGTTTACCTCACCGTCGACCCACCGGACGGCCACCCCTCATCTTCCTCGACAGCAGCAACTACCACTCCGCTTCCCTGCACCTCCGGCCGAACTCCCCCTCAGCCGACAACCCCTCGACCTCGCCTGAATTTCCTCCACCAATCTCCACCACCATTCACCACCAGTACAATCACCCCACTCCACCAGGACCACCACTCGACACCTTCGTCATCATCGTCTTCGTCGTCGTCGTCATCTTCATCATCATCATCGACACCATCATCTTCGTCGTCATCGTCACCTTCGTCTTCTTCGTCGTCGTCGTGGACACCGTCGTCATCCCCGTCGTCGTCGTGCACGCACACAGGTTCGGTTTTCTTCCCTCGCGTACACGTATGCGTGTACGTATTTGATATATGGGTGTATGCATGTATGTATTAGTATACATATTAGCATTGGTTATTATGTGTATATTGGTATATATATATTCATAATGTATATGAACCTATTAGTATATACGAATGGTACATGTATTAGTATAGGTTAAATGTATTTTGGTATATGTATATATAGTATAATTCTAAATTAGCATATATTCATATGTATAGGTATTGTATAAAGTATTTCCTAGTATATATTTTATATTTGTACATATAGTATTAATTCTATTAGTATATATACATATATATTCGTATTGTATATATCTCTCCCTAATATATGTTTATATATATACAAAGTATTAATTTTATTTAAAGTATATATATACATATATCTATTATTTGTACCAAATGGATATTAATGTATATGTTAGTTAGTAATATGTATAATATATATATATATATATATATAGGTACTAGATGACCCAAGTGTAACCAACGGATACCCCGTAGTTACATTGACCTGTGACCATGTAAATGTTAGTTGACTGCCATATGTACACTGACGTACTGGCAAGCCCCGTATCATTTTGACCGTCTGTCTTGTACAGCAATTACAGACGCGACACCCGTAAAATCAGACGCACACTTGACCCTAGTTGACCAGTGTCATACCTAGTGTAGCCCTGAGTTCATTGTGTTTGATCGTGTGTGTTAGTGTAATATTTGATGTAATATTGTATTATATTATATGTGTATATGACTATTGGATCGTCCTGCGAGACTTCAGGAGCAGGACATTGGTATTGACAACTAAGGACCCCAGGCGAGTACATTCTCTGATAGTTTCTTATTTATGATATCCCCTATGTTTATTGTATCTAGTGTAAATATCCATATTTTTGACACGATGGTTACACGGATTGATATATTCGGATCTCGTCATGAGATGTTATTCCTTGTTTATGGTGTATCTTGTACAAGTCTTGTTTCATTGTTTATCTTGTGCATGTACAGACACTGATTTTTTGGGAGACTTGCTACCTTCCTAGGGAATCCCGTGCCATAGCGTACCATGATTGGATCTACTATACCAGTCGGGGGTGGGGAGTATTTTAGTGTAGATATGTGATCATACCCTTCATGTACAAGTCTTGTTCACATGTTAGTGTTGTCACGACCCGATTCCGTAGAATCGTTTAAGGCGTCCCCCGAATCGTGACCGCCGTGCGGGCCTGGAGTTGCGCCCGCACAAGGCTTTAATGATTTGCATAGCAAGCACATATTCAGAGTACGCAGATAAATTAAAACACAGATTTGAAACATGGAAAAGTTCTCTTTATTGATAATGAACATCTATTACAAACTCTTGAACGAGTCAGCTAATATGCCGCACGGGCTTACAAAAGTGTTGACTCAAAATGAGATAGCAGTCCTGTACATTATATCCCTTTACTAAACTTCAAAAGATATAGACCTCCAGGATTGAGGATAGCTTTGCCACGGAGCTGTATTTGTGTATGAAGAGTTGCAAGCTCCGGCTTCAAAATGCTTCAGGGGCGGGTGAAGATGCGCCAACAGCTGGACTGGATCGGGAAGACAACTTTGGCTCCTCGCTCGGTTCGCCTTGGTACGGAGAACCTGTTTCAACGAGGGTCAGCATGTCGAAACATACTAGTGAAGGCGAGCTAACCGAACTATACCAATCAGCACGTTGTTTATATGAAGCATGCATATTTTTGTAGATTTCTATCTTGCCTTAGTTCATTTACAAGTAAGCAGCATATTGAATTTACTGAAATGAACGTGCCACCGTTCAATGGGTTTTACCTGCCCGTCTGAACTACCTGCACAATACTTACCATGCCTTCCCTGCCACGAAGACACAAGTTAGTTTGCAACAGGTTTAAATATACACGTTGTCACTACCAAAAAAAGTCAAATTAGCGACGTCTAAAAACGTCGCTAAATAACAAAATATCGTCGCTAATTTGGTTTAGCGACGTTATAAAGTTGTCGAAAAAACCCAAGTCGCCAAAAAAAATATCGCTAAACGTCGCTATACCGACGTTTTTAGCGACTTTACTGTGTCACAAATTTTTGCGACGTTTAGCGACGCCAAGTCACTAAATAGCGACGTTTATTAAAGTCGCTAAAGGTCGCTGATTAGCGACGTCTATAGCGACGTTATATCGATGTCTTAAATGACCTGGCTATACTGTCATGTCAGCAATTGGCGACGTATAGCGACGTCATTAGCGACTTTTTACAACATCGCTAATTAGCGACGTATTTAGCGACGTAACTTAACGTCGCTAAACGTCGCTAAAAACATCGCTAATTTTTAAAAAAAATTTAAAAAAAATAGTGTCCAGAAGCAAACACCTTACCACAAACACCACATTGGTGATTCCCTGCAGTTTTAGCCTTTCCTCTGTGGACAACTGTCGGATCGACGACATCCAATGGGCTAGTAGTACTCTCGCCTCCTCTGCTGCAGCATCCCCCTTTGAGCCTCTTGTGGCTCGCACGGTGCCCGCCTAGAGCCTGGTAGGAGTGGAAGCTCTTCTTGCAAGAGGCACACTCGTATCGGCTCTTCCCCAATCTAGCACCGTAACCATCTTCATCACACACACCAACATGATTCAATCTAGTTAACTATATAATCCAATTAAATTAAAGACCACAAGAAGCATTATTGAAGTATCAATCCAATTAAATATGGATATGCAAGATAACTATATAATCCAATTAAATTAACTAAAAAATTAAAGACCACAAGAAGCATCATACATCATGTCTATTGTTGAAGTATCAATAATTCATAATATACAATCGCATCCTAAATAATAATAAAAATAACGATACTACTACGGATCTGCAGGAGGCTGACCACCGGCGCGCTTGAAGGATAAGAACTCCTCATACTCGTCCCGTGGAATCGACACCGATGTCGATGGAGAAGGCAGTGACGTCGGTGGAGGCCGTGCCCGCTCCAAGTCTGTGAGTCGCTGGTTGTAAGAATCCAGGGTAGATAACAGCCTCGTACTGCTATCACCCATTGAATCCTGCATCCTCGTCAGCTTCTCGCCCATCGATAGCTGTGACGCCTGCAGCTCCATGATGTTGCGATCATTGGAGGCTCTAATATCATTTGTCAATTCTCGTAGCTCCGTCATGCTGCGGTCGAGCATATCCAATCGTGCGATGAGCATCGGATCGTCCGCCTGCGGCTGGGACCGGGACTGCTCCTCCATACTTCGCAGCAAGTCGTCACGGAGAGACGCAATCTGACGGTCAACGGCCTCCTGGACGGCCTCCTGGACTCTGCCGACGACTGCGAGGGCTGCGACTGCGAAGGGTGTGTGGAATGCGCAGCTGTCGGGGAGGCCCTAGATGACTGCGTCGCAACCAGGGCGCCATAGGAGCCCGTACCGTAGTACGTACCCCTCTGGAGACCACCAGCTGCGGTCACCCACAGGTCGTCCGCCGACGGAGATGGACCGGGCTGCGACGAAGTACCAGCCTCTCCAGGTGTATATGCACTAGCAGTCGCCCGCTCACGAAGCCTAAGATACTCGGCCTAGAAAAGGTTTGGAAACTCGATAATTGACTAAGTTATATTAAAATAAACACAAAGTAAAGTAATACTTACATAGGTCTGTGAGGCCCTCTCATCAATGAGATTTTCGTCCTTGCGATGGGTGGCCAAGAAGACGGTCACCATGTTTGCATCCTCACCCCTCTGTACCTGTTAAAAATATATTATTTATTACTAAACTTAAATATTTTTTTCAAGTACCATTTTATGGTACTTATATTAAAATAATATATTTTAAAAGAAAAAATATACCAAACGACGAAAATGTTCCGTCATCGTAATCGAGCCACCACACCACTTGACAGCATTCTGCCTAGCCGCCTTGGCCTTCTTAGACCTTTCCTTGTAGCTCGTATCGTCGAATCTAGCCCTCATCGCAGTCCACTGCTCAGGCGTGATCCAACCTTGGATCGGTTTTCCAGCACGATCACGAACCTTCTGGTCATCCAGAGCATCTCGGATAAGCTTGGCGGCAACGGTAAGAAAGAGCCGCTCGATCAACTCGGCCCGGTGCGGAGGATAAAAATACGTTTGCTACAATAAATAATTCATTAAGTTAGCATCACGAATATGCATAAATTAGATAATTTATTTAATATACTTTTACCTGGAAGTGCGTAAACCAGAATGCCTTCCTCTCCTCCGGAGCCTCAGAGTAGTTGATCCAAGGGCCACCGTAGTTGTTCCTCAGAAATTGGTACAGGCGTCTCTGAACCGACGATGGACGATATCTATACAGAGATAATAATTTAGATTACTGAAAAAGTCAATATACGATGAATAAAGAGAAACACAAATATATACTAAACCATCTAATTGACTTACTTTGTACCGTCGGCCCAAATCTCTGTCCTCGTCTCCTCCGGTGGTGCGCATGGAGGATCTTGCTGATACTGGGACAACGTCGGCACGACCTCCTCGACATGCTCATCTGTCCCCATGGTTCCGTCAGCAGGAGGAACGCTGGACGAGGGTGTACTATCACGCCAGGAACTACTCGTCCCAACAGTCGGGCATGTGTGTGATCGATATACTGGAGTACTGGGCGACGATGATCGGGAACCAACAGTAGGCAGTACCGGAGTGGCACTATGTCTACCTCGGGACCTACTGAATCCTCCGCGTCGTCCTGTCATATCTGATAACAACATATGATGAATATAGAGAAACACAAATATATACTACATTCTATAGTCGAAATATGATACATATCTCAAAGCATTATACAGTCAAAATATAATACATATATTCGTTAATGGGTACATCTACTTCGTCAATTTTCCAACCTTGATCTATATTCTACAGTCAAAATATAGTTACATTCTACATGCAATATTTTTTATTTTCAATCATCTTCAAAAAATTCATCTTGTTCGCCTTCGTCGTCCTGCTCTTCCTCTTCCTCGTCTTCACTTTTATCTACTTCGTCGTCCTCTTCGGATAATTCTACATCTTCTACATTATTACTCGTGTAATGAGTAACTTCCGTTGAGTCCACATCTACAATATTTTTTACAAGAGGTAGATCGTCCTCCTGATAAGCTATTTCGTCAATGTCAAAGGTATTTCTAGCTTTAGTCTTGCATACTGCCCACCAATCCGACCTCGCTGTCCCCCGTCTAGGATAAGTTGTGAAGTACACGAGCTGAGCCTGACTTGATAGGACAAATGGTTTGTAGCCTTGATATCTACGCTTTTAGTTTATATCCACAAGGCCATGCTTGTCAATTTTCCAACCTTGATCTTGAATCGGATAGAACCATTCATACCTGAATAGCACGATATTAGCAGGTTCTGTGCCATAATTATATGTCAACTCCACAATCTCTCGTAAGATGCCAAAAAAATTATTGCCCGGATTGACGTCTTTGTAGTTTGAAGATTTGATACACAAACCACTGTTTTTCGTGGAATCAAGATCCAGAAAGCTGTCTCTGATAGGAGCATTTGTTGACTTGAACCTGAACCTATTCACACAGAAACTTGGCTATATTTTTACGACAGTAATTGGTCCCTTGGCTAGAGTCCTAATAGATTCAGTCTCGGGTGATATTAGACGATCGACCTAAATACCAAAGTAGCGATAGTAAGTTATTTGTTTTGCAAGTGCAGAAATAAAAAGTTATTTGTTTTGCAACTTAACCGTACTATAAAAATCATATCTGATATAATACATACTTTCATCTATCAAAGTCTAAAATAAGCAATATTCAAAACAACTAAAAAGAGGCCAAGTCTCTTAGTTTTTTAATATTTTATACTATTGGTAAAAGCTTGGGTTCTTTACTGTATACAATGCTTACTAGGACATATAGTTACTTAGCTAACTATTAACAAAATCAAGTATATCAGTAAGTAACTATTTAACTACACTAACTATGTACTAATTTAATACAAAACTGATACCCTTAACTTCTACCCAATAACTCATGCTAACCCATCTTAAACCAACTAACCAATACCTGGACACTAAACTAACTAAAACTAGTATACATAGCTCACTAAATGCAACTGAAAACGGATACTGATACAGTGGGACTTGTTGATACTTACTGATACATGGTTGCTGAAATGACACAGTGCTGATGGTTTTTCTCTTCGGTTGCCTGCTCACTGTTGCAGACCTCCTTCTCACTACCCACTACAAGGCTCGAGCATGCCATCCCGCTTATTCTAGATACCATCTTAGTACACTCCTATCTAACATCTCTAAACATCACTAACCTACATATCTATATATACCCTATTAACACTTGACCTTATACCTTGCCTGCATCAACTCCTACAATTGCCTGTACTGATACCTCACACAGTCCCTGATATGTATCAGTGTATAAGTACTGATGACTGATACCAAATTGAAACTGAGATGCACTAAGGCATGCCTCTGTAGTGCCTAGGGACTGCCCCCAAGCCTAACTGACAGGCACCATTTGGGTGCACTGCTGCAGTGCCCCATGCCAGAGCCCCAAGTCTGTAACCAAACTTTATTTGGTCTCCTACATGTACCAATACTAACAACAAATAATATACTAACTGATGACTCCACATACTAACACTTCTAAAGTGTATCACTTGCAGGTAATAACCCTACTACAACTGTCACAATCCCTCACATCTCGAGCTCAGTGTCTGTGTCACTGTCTGTGTCCATGTGATATTAGTGTCTGTGTCCATGTCAAAAAACCTAATCCTAACCCTAAGGTCCTTATCAGTGTTTGTGTCAATGTGTGTGTGTGTCGTGTCTGTGTCTGTGTCACCATCTGTGTGTATGTGTCGTGTCTGTGTCAGTATCACATGTGTTCTGAGAGAGAGAGAGAGAGAGAGAGAGAGAGAGAGAGAGTTAGGCTTTACCTAGAGCTCGAGGAAGAGGAGGGGGATGCCGGAGTAGCCGCGGGGGAGGTCGATGGAGCAGGCGGTCGACGGAGCGGGGGGGGCGGGGGGAAATTTTTTTCGTTTCAAAATTTCGACAGTTGGGGAAAAATGGAAACCGAGCCCTAGTTAACCAAATTTTAGCGACGTTTAGCGACGGCAAAGAAGGACGTCGCTAAATTAAATTATAGCGACGTTACGGTCGTCGCTAAACACGTTGCTAAATATTTCTAATTTAAACGTCGCTATTTGCGTCGCTAAACGTCGCTAACCTAGATATATTAGCGACGTTTAGCGACCAAAATTGAACTTATAGCGACTAATCTTATAAAAACTGAATATAAGTCGCTAAATATCATTAAATGTCGCCAATTAGCGACATCTACCGACGTTTTACATGGAGTCGCTAAATTAGCGACGTTTTTACTTGTAGTCGCTAAAAAATATCGCTAATCCCTCTTATTCTAGTAGTGTGTGATCACTGGCAAGAAGCCATAATGGACCGTTTAGTCTTGAACGAGTATGACCTGCAACTAAGATTCGTGAGTGCTACAGTCCACCCTGTCCAGATGCGTAAGACTATCGTGAGTTCCGTCCGGCTCGGATCGGTGCCAGTGCCCCAGCAACCGTCCGCAGGAACCGTTGGCCTTGTGCACAAGTTGTCCGTGATCAATCGTTCATGATACATTAACGTTGATGCAGTTGAGGCAATATGAACATGAGACAAGCAACATTGCATGATTCGTTTTACATAGTCTTCCTGACAGTTTATTTCATAGCAAGTGTATTCCATACTTAGCACAATTTATGGAAGAAAATACATTCTAACTAAAATTGAAGCATGTATAGAACATTCTCAAACAAACAAGCAAGCATATGAGTAACCGTTTCCAAGTTGAATGACAAGCAATATATAATCCAAGCCTATTCTCTTTTATCTTAGTTTCTTTTATTATTACTTGGTATCGTTTGATCGGGGCAAAGAAGAATACAAGATTTTAGGATGTGAAGCTTGGAAGCAGGGCTAGCTAATCGGGTTGGTAGCCACTCACTTAGATTGTTGGAAGGGAGAAGGAAAGAGGTGCTTCATGACTTCGCTCGCAAGCCACCTACTGCTCGTTCACCTGCATTACGAACAGCTTGATCAATACTTCTTCCTCTCTTTCCAATCTCGGAATTGAAGTGCAGTTCAATGAATGAAAACAATGAAAACCATCAAAACCGTTCAAGGAAAATAAGCAAATCTCAAAACCAAGTCAAAGCACGAAAGCAACAAGCGACATCGAAAACCGAGGCTATAAAAGATAGCAGCGGAGAGGTCCCTCCTGACTCTGCCGCTAAGTCGATCCCGGGGGCACGGTCCACTGAATATGGGAATCGATTCCGAAGAAACAAATCCATAACGAGGACGAGTTTTTAATTCAATCTATCCCGATCGAACGATACCGACTTGTGTTTCTTAGCCGTGCTCCCAGCACCGGGGGAACGGGACGCTACATCCTACCCAACCAATTGGAAGTTTCGTCTCGAAACTTAGGATAATGCTTACCGTTAGGGAACGTGATGTTGAGCAGAATAATTGGGACAGTCTCGAATCCTATGGTTTGAGTCACCACAAATGAGACATTGCCCGAGTTTCTTGCAGCACTTATCAACTGTGTGCCCTGGTTTATTACAGTAAGAACATGGTTGCCCTGGGTTTCCTCTCTGGGGACCGCCGTGGTTAGGGCACTTTGCTGCGTTGTTTCCTCTCTCGTTGTCTTGGCATTTATGATTGTAGGTATGCACAACGCTGGTGGAAACGTGAGGATACTGCGGTTCTAGAGATAGAGCATGATTCATGACTTCACGTATTGTCCCATATTGATTATTGACCACGTGCGCATGGATGGCAGGGCGCAATCCGCCTTCAAACCTTCTAGCTCGACTCGCTGCATCAGGTAAATAGGCCCTAGCGAATTTGGAGAGTCGGTTGAATTCGGCAGAATATTGCTTAACTGACATATTGCCCTGCCGCAGTTGCACGAACTCGTTCTCCATCTGTCGTTGTACTGGAGGGGGTATAAACTCCTCTTCAAACGCGGCACGAAAAATCGTCCACGAGATCGCCTCCTCTCCGTGATCAAATTAGAGAGATCGTCGATTCACGTTCCACCAATCGTGCACGTTGAGGCGGAGCTGAAGTTGCGCGCAGGAGACGTGCTTCTCTTCAGGGACCTCTAGCAGAGCGAAGTGATCTTCAAGTTTAGCTAGCCAATCTAGAGCTACCACTGGGTCCTCAGTCCCGTTGAATGGGGTGTTGCAGACTTTCTTGAAGTGGCCCAAGTTGAAGGCAGTCACGTCCCTCGGCCTTGAGATTTGTGGCGTCTCTACTTTAAGCATGGGCTGTTCCACCGGAGTCGTTGCTGTTGCGGCGGAATGGTTGGCAGCCAAAGTCTGAACGATCTGTTGCAGGGCATCTACCTGCTTCTGTTGGACTGAGAATCGGGTCTCTAGATTGCTCTCGAGCTTGGCTTGGCGAGCATCGTCTCGTTGTCGTTGTGCTTCTAACATTTGCATCACCCGCTCAAGCGGGTCGACTTGAGACATGCCTCGTTGGCTCCGAGAGCTTCCCGAAGTGCCCGAACTACTTTCTTGTGTTTCGTTCGGTGCTTGCGCTGCAGATTGCGCTGGAGCCATTACTTCAAAAGAAGGTAAATTACATTAGAATCATAATGTATTATGGACTTATTGCATGAACGTATCTCATTTTGGCCTAGCGAGTTCAAGAGTTCGCATAGGAATTTGATCGTTAAAGAAACTTTTCCAGTGCGAGTCTAAGGAACTTGAATCTGTGCTCTGATACCATTATGTCACGACCCGATTCCGTAGAATCGTTTGAGGCGTCCCCCGAATCGTGACCGCCATGCGGGCCTGGAGTTGCGCCCGCACAAGGCTTTAATGATTTGCATAGCAAGCACATATTCAGAGTACGCAGATAAATTGAAACACAGATTTGAAACATGGAAAAGTTCTCTTTATTGATAATGAATATCTATTACAAACTCTTGAACGAGTCAGCTAATATGCCGTACGGGCTTACAAAAGTGTTGACTCAAAATGAGATAGCAGTCATGTACATTATATCCCTTTACTAAACTTCAAAAGATATAGACCTCCAGGCTGGAGGATAGCTTTGCCACGGAGCTGCATTTGTGTATGAAGAGTTGCAAGCTCCGGCTTCAAAATGCTTCAGGGGCGCGGTGAAGATGCTCCAATAGCTGGACTGGATCGGGAAGACGACTTCGGCTCCTCGCTCGGTTTGCCTTGGTGCGGAGAACCTGTTTCAACGAGGGTCAGCATATCGAAACATACTGGTGAAGGCAAGCTAACCGAACTATACCAATCAACACGTTGTTTATATGAAGCATGCATATTTTTGTGGGTTTCTATCTTGCCTTAGTTCATTTACAAGTAAGCAGCATATTGAATTTACTGAAATGAACGTGCCACCATTCGGTGGGTTTTACCTGTCCGTCTGAACTACCTGTACAATACTTACCATGCCTTCCCTGCCACGAAGACACAAGTTAGTTTGCAACATGTTTAAATATACATGTTGTGATCACTGGCTAGAAGCCATAATGGACCATTTAGTCTTGAACGAGGATGACCTGTAGCTAAGATTCATGAGTGCTACAGTCCACCGTGTCCATATGCGTGAGACTATCGTGAGTTCCGTCCGGATCGGATCGGTGCCAGTGCCCCAGCAACCGTCCGCAGGAACCGTTGGCCTTGTGCACAAGTTGTTCGTAATCAATCGTTCATGATACGTTAACGTTGATGCAGTTGAGGCAATATGAACATGAGACAAGCAACATTGTATGATTCATTTTGCATAGTCTTCCTGACAGTTTATTTCATAGCAAGTGTATTCCATACTTAGCACAATTTATGGAAGAAAATGCATTCTAACTAAAATTGAAGCATGTATAGAATATTCTCAAACAAACATGCAAGCATATGAGTAACCGTTTTCAAGTTGAATGACAAGCAATATATAATCCAAGCATATTCTTTTTTATCTTGGTTTCTTTTATTATTACTTGGTATCGTTTGATCGGGGCAAAGAAGAATGCAAGATTTTAGGATGTGAAGCTTAGAAGCAGGGCTAGCTAATCGGGTTGGTAGCCACTCACTTAGATTGTTGGAAGGGAGAAGGAAAGAGACGCTTTACGACTCCGCTCGTAAGCCACCTACTGCTCGTTCACCTGCATTACGAACAGCTTGATCAATACTTCTTCCTCTCTTTCCAATCTCGGAATTGAAGTGCAGTTCAATGAACGAAAACAATGAAAACCATCGAAACCGTTCAAGGAAAACAAGCAAATCCTAAAACCAAGTCAAAGCACGAAAGCAACAAGCGACATCGAAAACTGAGGCAATAAAAGATAGCAGCGGAGAGGTCCCTCCTGACTCAGCCGCTAAGTCGATCCCGGGGGCACGGTCCACTGAATATGGGAATCGATTCCGAAGAAACAAATCCATAACTAGGACGAGTTCTTAATTCAATCTATCCCGATCGAACGATACCGACTTGTGTTTCTTAGCCGCGCTTCCCGCACCGGGAGAATGGGGCGCTACAAGTGTTGGTCATACACCGCACGTATGACTAGCCAGGCCATTATTCCTGTACAAGTTCCCAAGCTGATCACATGTTACAGCTAGTACTCACACACTTAGTCATAGTATTCTTGTTCATTGACATATTGTTCCTTCCCGCATTTATTTATAGTATTTCCAGTATTTCCTTTATTGTATATCTCTCGTACATGTATATGCATCTTGTATATTTCCATCTATTTACTGCTACATAGTTTATATCATTGATATAGAACTGCTGTTAGAGATGTACTTTGCTCCTTCCTGACTGGAAATATTTTTCCAAACTATGCCTTAGAGGACCGGTGTCCGACATTTTATGGACCACAGGGAGAGTAGCTGCAGACTTGGACCTGGTAGTTCAGTTGTGATTCCGGGAGGTCTAGCCGGAATCACTAGTTATTTAGTCAGTTTCCTTTAGCAGTTTATTGGTACCGGATTTATCTCCGGCATACTTTGTTGAGACTTGGATATTATTGTTGAGTAAATTATTTCTATTTAGACTTGTGTTGTATTTTATTTATTTCTTCGATATCTTATCGTGCTGTAGTTATATGATTGAGTATGTTGTTCATATTATATTGTGTTATCCGTGTCTCCTTATGGAGTTGGATACTCATGCGAGATTGTTTAGATAGTGCATTGACCTAGACAGCGTTCTACCGCCGATGTTGCGGCGTAGGCTGGACGTACCCACGTACTCGTGTCCCAATTCCGGGTGCAGGTCGTGACAATACATGGCAGCGTTGCCTCTGGGGAAGACTGAGGTGGACGTCTCCTCAGTCCCACTCCTCCTGTCTTTATTGCTTGACGCTCTCTGCTTTCTCCTGAGTACTACCAACATGCCCAGTAGTGTCTGATCCTCCTCATTATAGGCACCATTAGCTCCCTCCTCGCCTTCTGCTACCAGCAGGTTCACCTGATAACCTTCTCGACCACCCCGTCGACCCTACGACAACGACCATGTCCTCCAAACTGTCCACGTCCGCCACCTGAATCTACCTCCTTGGATGGTTTGGTGCAAGCATACCTCAGATGGCCCATATTTTCATAGTTGTAACACTGTCAGGATCTTCCTTAGATCATGTGCCACCTGAATTGGCAACCGCCAGTGTTGTCTTTATTTCAGGAGGACCACATATTCCTGACTGTAGCTTGATACGAGTCTCCTCCTGGATCATAGCCGAGATAGCCTCCTCAAGTGTAGGAATCTTCGGTTGGGCTAGAAGTAGTGTTGTCCTCTGAGCAAACACTGCGGCCAGCCCCTTAAGAAACTTCATTGTCCTCTTCTGCAGACATACCTGTCTCTCCTTACACTTTGGGTTCTCGCAGCTGGCCCGATTTGAGAAGTAATCATAATCCAACCACAGATGCTCCAACTCCGTGTCATACTCATGTACCGTCTTCTCTCCCTGTACGGTGTCGGCGATCTCCCCCTTGATCTGGAAAACCCTCAAGTTATTTCCCACACCATCGTAGGTTCTCCTTAACTTCTCTCACACGTCTTTCACCATCTCAAGGCCATCCACTGTGGCGGTGATCGACTGGACTAAATAATTGAGGAGCCAAATATATACCACCATATGAGTGAACTTTCACTCGTCGCGTCCTGTCGAGCCCTCATCCGGCTCTGTCTTCTCTCCTGACAAGAAACCCTCCAGGTTCTTCCCTGCGAGGGTTCTCCTCACCCGTCGTGACAAACTCAAGTAGGTGGCCGGTCCATCAAGCTTCATATCGATGGATGGAAGCTCCAACTTCGCCAATGTTCGTGTCGCGCTCTCACCAGCCGACAGTTTCATCAGCTTCATCAACGTTGCGACCTCCGCAGAGTCCAACTTCTTGATGATCTCCTCCATCGATCCTCCTCTTCTCCGATAACCTCACATCCATCCCACGATTCACATTCGCCCTCTTCGTCATCTCCTAGACCCGATCATGTCTCTCCACCATCAGATCTAGACATTCGATGTCAACGTCTGGAACGACTCGCGGGAGACGCCAGGAACCGTGGCAGAAGGTTCCGCGGGAGACGTAGCTTTGCGGTGGTGGCGGCGGACGAGCGGCGACGGTGGTGGCGGGCGAGCGGTACGGCAGCGGTGGTGGCGGGCGAGCGGTGCGGCAGCGGTGGTGGCGAGCGGCGCGGTAGCGGTGGTGGCGAGCGGTATAGCAGCGGTGGTGGCGGGCGAGCGGTGCGGCAGCGGTGGTGGCGAGCGGCGCGGTAGCGGTGGTGGCTGCTAGGATTTGGGAGGTGGTGGCTAGGGTTTGGGTTCTGATACCATGTAGAATATTTTGAAATAATTGTTATATTTTTTATTGATAATCTTTTGGCTATTTATAGCCTTACAATCCTTCATCTTACATTAATACTTCATTAAAACCCTCTGTAGAATATTCTAATATCCTAACAAATATACCAAGAATATTCTAATATACCAACAAATATACCAAGAATATTAATATACCAACAAACTTCGAGGAGGAGTTCGTGCGCCGCACGGATCGAAGTGCAGAAAAAATACTAAGACCGTGACACATGGCTGGATTGTAGTCCGAACTAAAAAAATAATTTTTTTTTAACTAGGGCAATGTAAGGTGCCTACATTGTTACTCATTAGAACCTTTGACAGTTACATTGTTGTTTCTGAGGACAATGTAAGGTGCCTACGTTGTGCTCCTCCTAATATTAGTTATTAAAGTGAGACTCGTTTTTTTTTTTTTCCATATTCTTGTTTCTTTTGTAACTTTTTTTTCTCTCATGGTCATTGTGTTGCTCCTTTATTTGGCTTTTGAAGGTAAGAAGCTGATATTAATTGTCTCTGTGTTTGTCATCGTTGCTTGTGGCTAGCTCGGTGCTTGGCATCATTAATCCTTTCTTGTCATGTTAAATTTGCAACTATTATAAAACTTCTTATGCTTAGTCTTTTTTTTTCTTCATTAACATTAAATCTCTCAGGATTACAACATGATTTATGCTGGTGCTGAGATAGTTAAAGGAACCAATCCATCATTGGAACGAGAAGAAGTTGATTTGGAGGCATCCCAGATGGGTGTACAAGCAATTTATGCTCAGTTTGCGAGTCTATAATTTCCATTAAAATTCTTGTTCTACATGCCAAGAGATACATTTAGTCAATTTACTTTGAGAACTTTTGCTTACTTTCTGGACACTGACAAGTTTTGGAAACATTTGCTTAATAAAAATTCTTGTTACAAAGTCATGTTTATCAATACATCTGAAGTCTCTGATGTTTTATTTTATTTGTTAGACACAGCTCCCTATTTAGTGCTTTGCATGCTTGATCAGAGAAACCAAACTTATAATATCGTCCTAAGTTGAAAGTCTCCAATTGAATGTTTTTCCACCGTAGCTTAATTTTAGTTCAGTCAAGGATAAATTAAAATTCTGGTTCCGCCCTTGGATGAGTGATAGATCATCATCGTAACCTTGTTTATTGGAACAAATGCAACATCCAAAATAGAACCATAACCTTGTTTATTGGAAATGCCTAGCTGTAAGGGAAGGGTGTGATAGATCGATCGATTGACATGCATGCATGATCATAGCTGATCACACTGAGCCGCCTCAAACGACAGTGCGTTGCCGCTAAGATCATAGAGTACGTGCATGTTCTGCTGCTGGAAGCCCCCCAAGACCGATGCCCCATCCGCCTCTCCTCTCACCATCGCCAGGCACAGCACGCCGATTTCCACGACACGTACCATGTAGTTTCTCGGCGGAAACTCCATGTCCGCGCCGTCGAAGTGGAACACGAGCTTCGGGATCGACACGGCCTGCGGCGGCGCATCGGACGGGTAGGAGAAGCAGAGGTCGAAGCCCGTGCGGGACCCGTCGGCTACAGGCAAGTTCACCTGAGACTGGAACTCCTGCTTCAAGATGTCATATCCTTGAGATTGCAAGATGGAGTAAGTAGAGCCCGAGTCAATAACCATCCCGCCACTCCCATCAGAGTTGAGTGCAAACACAGTGCTAGGAATTGGCAGCAGCGTCGAGCCAACGCTTATTCCTTGCAGACTCAGATAGTAAAAGCTCTTCCTGTACGGGTTTTGGACTAGTGGTGTGGACTGAGCTGCACCACTTAGTGAAGCAAGTGAACCGATCAAGAGTGGGCTGGTTCTTGATTCACCAAACGAAGTTAAGCAGTAGGAGAACTTCCCTGCGCCGAGTTGAGACACTAGGGACAGCGGACCCCTCCCTAGCCCCACAATCCCGGCGGAGCCGTCGGAATTCGAAATTTTGTTGGCCCGACCGCACCCGAACGCGACGCCAGGGACCGAGTCGGCGGACCCGAACGCGAAGGTCTCGCTGGCGACGAGCCCCTTGGTGTAGGACCCGTCTACGTAGCCGTAGGAGTAGCCGCAGTCCGTGCCGACGCAATTGCCGTTGTCGCTAGGAAGAGACTGGCAGAGCGGGGAGGAGCACTCCAGCTTAGAGAAAGTGTTTGATTTGGACGGGTCGTAAATGGCGTTGGGCTGGGGGAAGCACTGGCACGGGACGCATTGCGTCCAGATGAGGTCGCTGCCCGTGTCGGCGATGACGGTTAGAGGGATGGACGGGGTGCCGATCGCGATATCGATCTGGTAGCTGGCTTGTGCCCAGTGGAGCGGTGCTTGGACGTTGTTGCCGGTCGAGGCCAGCGACCAAGTCAGGCTCGCGACTCGGTGCTTGGTCCGTTCGACCCCTCGACGGGAGAGCTCGGTCTTGGTCAGGTTAAGTTTGGCGTCGACGTGCGTCAGTCGGAGGCGGATGCCTGTAGGGGCGGAGAGCCGGAAGAGGAGACACATGATTGCAAGGGATAGGAATAGTACTTGAGCCATTTTCGTTTTAGACAGATGGATAGTTCATGCAATGCAATGCAATGCAATGCAATGCAATGTGGCTCAATATATAGAGGTAGCTGATCGAGAGAATTATCAAACTTTTTATTTGGAATTAGACAGCTAGGGCCCTGTGACCCTATTGAATCAGGATAGTGAAGTCTTCATAAGAAGACTTGGACTAGTCTCTTAAGTAAATCTTCTCCACGAGAAAAATCTTGTCACAAGAAGAAATTGACATTGTCTTCATAAGAAGACCTGGACTAGTCTTTTGAGCAAGTCTAGCTTGTCCACAAGAAAAAAAAATCTTGATATTACTTAGTTACTTGAGGAAATTGTTGTTTATGAGCAAAAACTCGATATATTTGAGTGATCAAAGAAGCGTTAATAAGATTTAGGATTATTTTCGTGTGATGCTGTAAGGATAGCAGTCAGGTTATGAAAATAAACTATGTTAGATAAGAAGAAAGAGATGATTATTATCATGTCATCTAATATGTCACACCTGCGTCTACAATTCTTTCCACCTTTGCTTCGTTACAGATTAGTTCAAGTCTTCGTAGACTTGGATGCCCCTAGTCTTACGCCCAGTCCATGTAACCCCTTTTATGGGTTCATTTAGACAAGGATTGGTTCACAGAATTAGGATCTTGGAAAAAGAAAAGTTATTCATTTTCTAATTTAAAGAAAAGAGTTGGAAAGAAAAATAGTTTTCAGTAAAGGAAAAAGAAGGGGAGGGGGGATTGGTTCTCCTTTCCCACCTTAGAATTCACTTTCCCTTCCATTTTTTATATTTATTATAAAAATTTAGATCTAAACTATTCTTGCTCAAAGATGTATTCAAGTTAGGTATTTTCAAATACCGGAAAAAAATTTTATGATAATTACAATTTCTCATGTCCATAAAAAAGAGAACAAAGAATTATTTTTTTTCTTATTCTTTACGTAAACTAAACGAGACCTTATTTAAAAGCAACTCCATTGATACAAACCAACAAGAAGTATAGACATAAACATTCAGCGGATTTATGTATGTATGGAGCCTCTACAATCATTTTATACCTATGCAATAGGCCCACTGGGCCCAAAAACTAAGTGATAGCCCAATATATGCTAAAGCTAGATCTATTCTGCTATGCTAGCCCAATATCGTGCTATTATCACTCTACGTAGAGAGGTGTATTGTTCGAATCGTATCCTTGCATCGACTAAAGATAGAAAGAAAAATACAATTCGACTACAGAAATTCAAATAAGAATTTAGAATAAGGCCTACTCCAATGGGGATTTCTCTCTCCCCTATTTTTATGGTAGAAGAAAAAAAATAACATCTCTCAACCATAATTTCTAGCATATGTGGCAGTAATGTAGGATACAAAATTTATACGAAAATTTTTACATGTAAAAATTCTCATAGAAATTCTTCATCTCTCATAGCAATTAATAATGGACCATACACTGCTAAATTGATCCTTTTATTTTTTTTGCCACGTACGATAAAAATTGTTTTATGTGTGCAATTTTTATATAGAAACTCTACCAACTAAGATAGAAATTTATTTAATCGTACAATGTCAAGTATGATAGAAACTCAATTTTAAAAATACACCTCCCCAACTCTTGTACAATGTACAGATGTGTCTGCAGGTTGCAGAGGCCACCATGCACGCCTGTACTGGGCCCTGCTAACTGCGCAGAGCCAGCTCAACTTTTTGACCCTGCTCCTCTCTAAAGCAAATCGTCTCCTTCATATTCATATTCATATTCATCTTCATCACTTCTCATTCCTCTCATCTCCTCTCCATCTGTTCCTCTCCCACCGTTTCATGGACTCTTTCTCCATGGCTCGAGGATCCTACTACCGCGCTGCACCCCGTCACCCCTTCGTTCCCTGGAGACAACAAATGCTCTCATCCAACCTGCAGTCACCCCTCTGTTGGCTAGAAGAAGCGGGTTGTAACCTTCAGGAGGCAAGGACAGTGAACACAATGTATTTGGAGAATGTTTTATTTCTTTCTTGATGATTATGAAACACACAAGTACATTCATATTTATATAGCCACTATGGTAACAACTCAACCCTAAAACTAAGCTAACAAAACTCTATTAAAGTGGATCTTAGATTTGACAAGATCTATTCCTACAAAGAAGTGGTCAAATCTAGATTATTAACTAATATTCTCCTCCTTAATCTAGGTTTGATCAAGGTTGATAACTCCAAGCACCTGCTGCATCTCAGCGAATTTTACTTTGGCGAGAGCCTTCACGAGAATGTCGGCACGTTGCTTTTCAGTGCTCACGAACTCCACCTTTATCTGCCCTCTTTCAACACACTCGCGAATGAAATGAAAGCGAGTATCAATGTGCTTACTGCGCCCATGAAACACTGAATTCTTCATCAGCACAATTGCAGACTTGTTGTCGACATAGAGCGTGACTGGCCTAGGTTCGCGGCCAGTCACTTCACTGACTAGATTCCTCAGCCACAAAGCTTGACATGCTGCAGCCGTTGCCGCCATGAACTCAGCTTCACAGGAGGACAACGCGACAGTTTTCTGCTTCTGAGACGCCCAAGTGATCAGGTTCTTGTTGAGGTAGAACGTCATTCCGCTGGTGCTCCTCCTGTCGTCGACATCTCCAGCTAAGTTGATGTCGGTGAATCCGTACAGTTCATCTTCACCATGTCCTCTTCCATACATGAGTCCATACTCAAGTATTCCCTTCACATATCTGAGGATCTGTTTCACAGCCTGGTGATGCATGGTTGTTGGCTTCTCCATATACCTACTCACCATTCCGACAACATAACAAATATCTGGGCGAGTATGAGTTAAGTACCTGAGACAGCCAATGATTCGCCTATATTGCGTCGGATCGACTGATGTTTTTTTGAGGTTCTTGCTGAGTTGCAGTTTAGCTTCCATGGGATACCTGGTTGGATTACAATCTCCCATTCCAAACTGCTGCAAAACTCTCTTCGCATATGCTGATTGCTTCAGTGTAATGCGATCACCCTGTTGATCTACCTCTATATCAAGGTTGCAGAGGCCACCATGCACGCCTTGTACTTTGTCCATTAGACATATCGGCCTGCAAGATTCGAGAGCTATCTTGTACAGGCGGTTAGGTGATCTCCTCACCTTCATCAGCATAATGTCGTTCCTGTCGTACACCCTCAAGTAGGAACCGACAATCTTCACCTTGCTTCCATCTTCTGTTAATTGACCAAGGCTCAATATATTACTTCTTAAACTTGGAATGAAGTATACCTCCGATAGAAGACGTTGTTCGCCATTCTTGCATTGGAAAATGATTGATCCCCTACCCTCAATCTGCACGGTTGAGCCATCACCGAACTTGATACGGCCGGTGATGTCCTGATCAAGGTTCTTGAACTTTCCTCGGTGGCCCGTCATGTGGTTGCTAGCGCCGTTGTCGAGGTACCACACATCAGTGTCGGCCTGCGCTTCTCCAGCACTTCGCAAGTCTGGTACTATCTTCTCTTCATTGAGCATGACGAGGTCAGGCGTCTCCTCCTGAGTCTCTCCCAGCAGCAATGCGAACGATATGTGTTCAAGCTGCATTCTCTCTTATTTGTTCCATCACTGAGCAGGCTGCCTTCTTTCTTCTTGTAGCCAACAACTTACTATGTATTCTTGAATTATTGTCTCTTTCCACTTTTAATTCCATGGCTTTTTGCCTCAGATAAATCTATTGTGACACTTCAAAATACACTCAAATTTATTAATCTAGGGACAATAATCTGACATTAAGACTTGGTGCCTACTGGAGCAACTTGGTACACATTACCACATTGTGTACAAGGTAAGCTTGAAGTTTATTATGTAACCATATGTTTATTGTTTCACCTAAGGATGATAGGTTTGTTCTTGTAGAATATTTCACTGTAAGCGTGCTGAAAATGAAGCATTCTTGATTATTCCACTTGCAGCATGTGGCATTTAACATATTGATATCTCTCCCTAACATGCTATGCCTGATCATGTGTCAATGATTTGCACGGACTCTCTTTCAAAGCTTGAAACAGGTAATGAACAGTGCTTGGATTAGCATGGTTGATTTTGTCAAAGACATTTGTATAGATTCTTTGAAAAATTAATACACTCATTTACTCTTTGAAAGTCCAATAATTGTTTTTTTTTTTTGGGGTTCTACATGTTTGTCTTCTCATTTTATGCACCCCCCTGTTTTTCATAGTGTTGCTGGAACTGCTCTAAGATTTCCTTAGCAGGTACTACAAATTTCTATGCACTTCCATGCAGGAAAGCTTGTCACTACTTTTGTATAATTTCAGTAGTGCTTTATATGTAACGTTCGAATTAAGATGTTCTTATCATTTATAGACAAGATTTGGGTTGAAACTTTTGAACTTGATATATTTTGAGTTTATTTTGCATTTTGAAATAAGGTGCAAGCAGTGGCACCAGAACCACCCAAAAAAAAAAAATCATTCCTCCTAGTGAGTATATGGGATTACTTGTTGAGGAATTGCTGATGGTAAACTCTTTTATGTAGGGTAAATGGTATACCTATAAGTAGGTGAGTTATCGTTCGAATTTGTTCTTGACCTCAGTGAAATCGCTATTAAACATGTACGATGAACAATAATATTACGGTTGATGCATATCTGTGCATATTTCAACTCTTCAACACTACTTGGTACTGTAAGCTTCAAAAGTAGGTGTTTTAAATGGAGGTGAGATTTGATAATGTTTTATATATGGTTTGACAATGCTGTTTCTATGTAACCTGATCCTCGAGTTCTTGTTCTAGATTTTAGAAGCTCAAGTATGAAAGAGGCCTGCTCAAGCTCGGATCAAAATTGTTTGGTCTTCAGGGCTGATTTGTTTACATTTTTGAGCCTATGAATTTGATTTGAATGCAGGAGTTGTAAATTTTAATTTCCATCTCATGCTTCTGACTAATTCTTGCTTAGTTTAGATATTAGCCCATATTGGGCCTGGGTTTCAGATCCAATCATGAAATCTATGATTGTTGGGGTTTGGTTCAGGTTTTGTTCTCATCTGTGGCCATGACCAAGTCCAGACTAGATCAAGTCCAGACTACATCAACGAAAAAGAATACTATGCTAATTTTCACTTACATAATTATGGCTTTTGTAATTTTGGAAGTGGCTGTAATGTACAGTTTTTACCAGTACAAATAACCTTGGGATATTTACTCCTAACCTCACAGCAGATCTAAGAGGGAGTTTAACCCGAGTCTCGTTATGATCTATGTTTCACAAAGTAAGACACCACCTTGATGTACCAGCAGCTCATGTTTCACAAAATAAGATCCAATCCATAGAAAATAACTAAACTATATTAGTGTACATTTATTCTTGGCTTATTACAATAAAACTAGCCAAACTCGGACCCAAAGCCCATCATATAGAACTGAATCAGACCTGCTCTTCCCGGGCTCCATTGTTGTTTTCCTAAATAGGTTGTTTCTTCAGCATTAGAGCCCCTGTTCGTTTGAACAAACTTGTCAGAGTTCTTCTTCGTTGAATATTAGACTAGCTAATTGGGTTGTTATATAATGAAAAATACTCAAGCTTTAAAATTTGACAACTTAATACGTCAATTATAATTGTACAACCTAATATCTTGACAATGTTATATAATGAAAAATATTAAATGACAAAAATATTACATTATCTTCTCCTCCTCTCTTCTCGGCAGTGGTTGCCAATAATCTCCAGAATCAGCATTTCGTAGCTGTAGATGTCGGCCTTAATAGTGATAGGCCTATTGTTGACCCACTCGGGAGCCAAGTAACTCGCGTAACCACATGGGAGTGCTCTCTTCTCGTAAGGTTCGACAGTCCGAATTTCGAAATCCGACACCTTTGGACAGAAATCCTCGTCCAACATGTTGTTTTCGGGCTTGATATCGTAGTGGATGATCATGTTCTTGCACTGTTCGTGGAAGTAAGCGATCCCTTGAGCTATTGTGGCGGCAATCTGAAAGCAAGTCGGCGCCAGTCCAATCAGACTTGATATCGTAGTGGATGACCATGTTCTTGCACAGCTCGTGGAAGTAAGAGATCCCTTGAGCTATTGTGACGGCAATCTGAAAGCAAGTCGGCGCCAGTCCAATCAGACTTGATATCGTAGTGGATGACCCTGTTCTTGCACAGCTCGTGGAAGTAAGCAATCCCTTGAGCTATTGCGACAGATATCTTTTATCACTCTCTTGCCTGTTGTTAGAAGAAAATATCCACTTGTCGAGTGGTCCATTGCTCATGTACTCACACGAGTTGGACACCGCAGACCACTTGACGTCCCAACGGAGAATCGTGATGTTCCACTGATGCAGCCGTAGGTTTCCAGGGTGGTGGGTGGAATGGGACAGGGGTGGGGGTGAGAGGAGTGTAATTTGATCAAGTTTTTTTTTTTTAACGAAAAAATTAACCACTGACTGACGAAGGATATCAACTTGAAAATATTTAATAGTTGATGGTATTAAGCTGTCCAGTTTTAAATTTTAGAATATTAAGTTAAATTTGAATAGTTAAGGGCATCCAGTAAAAACTGAAAATGTTGTTGACTCTGAGTATAATGGTCATCCATGAGTTTTTAAGTTTAGACGGTTTCCACACTGAGAATAAGTAATAGGAAATAAGCAATTGATTTGAGTAGTAGACAGAGAGGAGTTGTTTACCAAAGTCTTAACAACCAACCAAGCAACAAAAGAAACCTACCAATATTGGACCAAAGACCATCACCACCCAAAATCTATCATGTATCTAATGGATGTCCATTGATTCCTCCGCTCAGGCACAGGGAGCGCATGAAAAGAGGCATTGCTCTTTCCTCCATTAGTTAATTAATAAGAAAACTCTCTGACTGACCCACTGGAAAACACATGTAGAGAGAGAGAGAGACACTCGTCACCACCAAATCCCATGCAAACTGCTGCTCCTCCAACTCCTCCTCCTCTTTAATATAATATAATAACATCATCTCCTCTCCTCTCTTTTCTTTTCTTTGCATCATTGCAGAACAGTGCAATATATTGCTTTAATTTCTTCTCTCCTCAGCTCAACTATATATGATCCCTGTTTTCACGAATGCATTGTTATTCCTTCGTTCATAATTCATTCAGGTTTTCATTCCCACCCTGCTCTCTCGAATTATATTTACAATTTCTATTATAATTGCTTTATTGTTGAGCTCTTCTTCTTCTTCCAAAATTATTTCTTATGTGATCATGTTAATTTTAAAACTTTGATCATTTTGCTTCTTGTATGTATGCATGTATCTTCTACTCTCTCTCTCTCTCTCAAACAATTTCCAGATCATGAAATTAAGTAACATTTTCGGTCTAAATCTTAAGTTATGATCATTTTAGATTTCAGTATAGCGGGGCAAAAATTGACTTAGTAAATTTTTAATCCAAAAAAATTATAAAAATGTAAAGAAAAAAAAATAGAATAAATTAGTCACAAAATATTTTGATGACAGACATTATAAGTGTTGCATTAGACCATCATAACCGACAATAAGTGTTTACAATTTATAACCCCCTCCGAGGCTTCATATTTTAAAAATGTTGCAAGATGTCCCTCTTCCTTACTTTTACAAAATTGTCTTGCTCAATATATGTCACCAAACATTCATTCATAAATTCATCTATCATGTTGGAGTGAGTGGGGTTCCCAACCTATGTGAAAAATACTCCGGAGTAGGATTGAGTATTTCTACATATAATAGGAATACCTCAATTTATTTGGATTGGATATTCCTAAATATAATAGGAATATCTCAATGGATTTGGATTTGATATTCCTACATATAATAGGAATATGTCAATGTATTTGGATTTGGATTTGGATTGGATATTCCTATCTATAATAGGAATGCTAGTTGTGGGTTTGAGAGTATATATATGTGTCTCCTGGCCCTAAAATACATATCTCTAAAAAAATATAGCAACAAGGAGAGAATGAGGCAAGAGTATCATTGCAACTTTGGGAAGAAGAAAGAATGATTGGAGGCCGTTTTGGAGGAGGAGATCAACTTTGGGTAATTTTTCATTGTCTTCTATCTTCGTTGTGTGATCTATTTTCTGTTCCTAAGTGTTATGGTGATCCGTGTTGGATCGGGAGGAGCTTGTAGAGGGTGTATTCTCTTTATTCCATTAGTGGAGGTTCTTCAAGGTTGGACTCTGATTGTCCCGTGGTTTTTTCCGAAAGGGTTTTTTACGTCAAAAATCTCTGTATCTGCGATTTGTGTTTGGCTTTTTTGGTTTGTGCGTTTTGCTCGGTTCTCTCGCAGGTACTCTCTGGTTTGGGGAACGGTTTCCGCACTTTTGTTCCCAACAAAGTAGTATCAGAGTCGGGTTCTGAAATTTCAGAAGGGTGTCAGTAGTTGACAGGTAAACCAGGGAGGAGAGATGGACGCGAAGCATGGTAAATCTGAACGGTACCAACTATCACTACTGGAGGAGCAAGATGAAGTATCTGCTATTTGTCAAGAAGCTGCATCTGCCGGTATTTGCTTCCGAGAGGCCCAGTGACAAATCCGAAGAGGACTAAAATTTCGAGCATATACAGATGTGTGGGTACATCAGGCAGTTCGTTGACGAGAACGTGTACAACCACGTTGCCAGTATTGAGCACGCAAGGACACTGTGGGATAAGCTGGAATCTTTGTATGCGAAGAAGACCAGGGTAAATAAATTGTTCCTAATCCGGATGATGATGGGTCTGCAGTACAAAAATGGGACGTCTATTACGGATCACTTGAGTGAGTTCTAGAGCGTGGTTGCCCAGCTATCCTCGATGGGAGTCAAGTTCGACGATGAGGTTCAGGGACTATGGCTGCTGTGTACATTGCCAGACTCGTGGGAGACCGTACGAGTGTCTATGATGGCTTCTGCTCCGGAAGGCGTGGTCAGTCTGGAGTTTGCAAAGAGCGGGGTACTGAATGAAGAGATGCGGAGACGTTCTCATGGCACTTCATCCACATCCCCCTCAGAGGCACTTGTTTCAGAGAGCTGCGGAAGGGGTAAAAGCAGGGGTCTAGACGGTGGCAAAGACAAAAGCAGGGGAAGGTCCAAGGGTCGGTATGAGGACTCGGAGTGTTACCATTGTGGCAAGAAGGGCCACATCAAGCGGAACTATTTCGCTTGGAAGAGAGAGAAGAAGGGCGACAAGGGGAAGCAAAGTGAGAACACTACAACGGCGGCCTCGACACATGGAGACGACGTGATCATTGTAGGTGATGAGGTAGTTATGAACCTCGCTTGCGATAACAACTCTTGGCTGGTGGACTCAGGTGCTTCAGCGCACGTATCTCACAACAGGGCACTATTTGCTACATACACAACAAGCTACTGTGGAGTGTTGAAGATGGACAATGGAGATGTGTCGAAGGCGGTTGCCCTTGGAGATGTGCATTTGAGGACAAAGACATGTGCAGTTCTTGTTCTCAAAGATGTCCGTCATGTCCCTGATATCCGTTTCAACCTGGTGTCGGTTGGAAGATTGGATGACGAGGGTTTCTTCAGTCTCTTCGGGAATAATCAGTGGAAGCTTTCCAGAGGTTCGATGGTGATTGCCAGAGGAAGCAAGAGGTCCGGACTCTACTATATGGAAGGGAGCACACATGGGGCACAGGAGGTTAACGCAGCTACTTATGCGTCTACTGAGTTGTGGCACATACGGCCCAGCCATATCAGCGAGAAGGGGATGAGCTACTTGGTGAACAAGAAGGTGATTCCAGGGCTAAAGTCTACAAAGTTGGAGAAGTGCACGCACTTTTTGGCGGAAAAGAAAAATATGGTGTCTTTCTAAAGTCACCCAAGTTCAAGGAAGCCGGCGTTGCTCGAGTTGATTCACTCGGATGTATGCGGTCCTATGAAGGTAAAATCCATTGGTGGTGCTTCTTATTTTGTAACATTTATTGATGACTGTTCCAGGAAGGTTTGGGTCTATATATTAAAAACCAAGGATCAGGTGTTGTCCACTTTTAAGGAGTTTCAGGCCTCTGTTGAAAGGGAGACAAAAAAGAAGCTGCTCTGTGTTCGGTCGGATAATGGTAGCAAGTATATCGGTCCCTTTGATGCTTATTGCAGAGAGCAAGGGATACGACACCAGAAGACTCCACCAAAGACACCGCAACTCAACGGTGTAGCAGAGCAGATGAACATGACGTTAATGGAGAGGGTGAGGTGTTTGCTGTCAGAAACAAACTTGCCAGGAAGCTATTGGGGTGAGGCACTTTACACGGCTGCTTATGTTATTAATTTATACTTTACACGGTTGCTTATGTTATTAATTTATCTCCTTGTGCTCATTTGCAGGATGATGTGCCTAACAAAGTATGGTACGATAAAGAGCCGTCATACAATCACCTACGAGTGTTTGGTTGTAAGGTCTTTGTGCATGTACCGAAGGATGAGAGATCCAAACTTGAGCCAAAAACGAGGCGGTGTGTCTTTGTCGGCTACGGTCGGGATGAGTTTGGCTATAGGCTCTACGATCCAGTGGGAAGAAATCTCTACAGAAGCAGGGACGTGGTATTCGTCGAGGATCAGACCATGATCAACGCTCAGGATTCCGAGATGTCTTCCGAGGCTGAGGAATTGCCTGAGTTAGAGTCATTTCGCTTTGAGCAGTTTCCAGAGGACATCGCAGAGGATCCAGTTATGTGGGAGCCAGTACATGGAGTTGCTCCCAACCTTGATCATCAGCCTGCTGATGGTGGTCAGGGTGACCCTCAGGAGGATGAGCATGCCGAGGAGGCAGTTCCTGGAGGGGAGGAGACTGTAGATATATAGCCAACACCAGTGGTTTCATTGAGGAGGAGCGATAGAGAGCGTCGACCATCTACGAAATACTCACCGGGTGAGTATGTGCTACTGACTGACGGGAAAGAACCCAAAAGTTTCGCAGAGGCTATGGAAGACGAACACATGCATGAGTGGATGGAGGCCATGCATGAGGAGATGAGTTCCTTGGAGGCCAACTCTACTTATGATCTGGTGCGGTTGCCAAAGAACAAGAAGGCTTTGAAGAATCGATGGGTGTTCAGAGTGAAGCAGACAAATGATGCTACTTACCCTCGATACAAAGCGAGGCTGGTAGTTAAAGGCTACGGTCAGCGAAAAGGCGTAAATTATGATGAGATATTTTTGCCAGTCGTCAAGCAGTCGTTTATACGGGTGGTGCTAGCATTGACAGCCAGTTTCGACTTGGAGGTCGAGCAAATGGACGTGAATACGACATTCCTCCACGGTGATCTTGAGGAGGACTTGTACATGGAGCAGCCAGAGGGATTCTGTGAGAAGGACAAGTCACATTTGGTCTGCCGGTTGAGGAAGAGCTTGAATGGTCTAAAACAGACTCCGAGACAGTGGTACAGAAAGTTCGAGTCGTTTATGGGGGAGCATGGCTATGTACGGACGACGTCGGATCATTGTGTTTTTGTGAGGTACTTCGCCGATGATAATTTTATTATTTCGTTGCTTTATGTTGATGGCATGTTGTTGGTGGGTCAGAATGCTACCAGGATAGCAGAGTTGAAGCGCCAACTGGACACGGCCTTCTCTATGAAAGATTTGGGCGCATCGAAGACTATTCTTGGGATGGAGATCAGCTGAGAGAGAGAGAGAGTCCAAGCTGCTACACTTGTCCCAAAAGAAGTATATTCACGGGTACTTCAACGTTTCGGGATGGACGGGTCGAAGAAAGTGAGTAACCCCCTTGCGGCTCACTTTAAGTTCACTGAGGAGCAGTGTCCATCAACCGAGGATGAGAAGGAAGATATAGAGCGAGTTCTATATGTCTCAGCCGTGGGAGTCTTATGTATGCTTTGGTATGTACGAGGCTAAACATTGCTCACGCAGTCGGCACAATTAGCAGGTACACTTCCAATCCTGGAAGGGTACATTGGAGTAGGGTCAAGTGGATTCTACGATATCTTCAGGGTACTGCCGATTGAAGACTTTCATTTGGTGGTGACGAGCCGAAGTTGGTTGGATATACCGACGCTGATATGGCTGGAGATGTAGAGACGAGGCGATCGACATCAGGCTATGTTATGATGTTTGCTGGTGGAGCAGTATCGTGACAGTGGCGTTTACAGAAGTGTGTTGCCTTGTCGACGACAGAGGCATAATACATTGCGGTGTCGGAGGCTTGCAAGGAATTGTTGTGGATGAAGAAGGTACTACAGAAAATTGGGCTAAAACAGGAGCATTATCCTTTGCTTTGCGATAGTCAGAGTGCTATTCACCTTGTGAAGAACCAGACATTTCATAGTCGGTCCAAGCACATTGATACCCGGTATCATTGGATACGGGATGTGGTTGACAAGAAGGAAGCGGCGCTTGAGAAGGTTCATACAGATGACAACGGAGCAGATATGTTCACAAAGGTTCTACCAAGGGGAAAGTTTGAGTACTACAGGCGGATCGTCGGAATGACGACCCCCTCCACATAGTTGTGAAGGGGGAGATTTGTTAGAGTGGGTGGGGTTCCCAACCTATGTGAAAAATATTCCGGAGTAGGATTGAGTATTTCTATATATAATAGGAATACCTCAATTTATTTGGATTGGATATTCCTAAATATAATAGGAATATCTCAATGGATTTGGATTGGATATTCCTACATATAATAGGAATATGTCAATGGATTTGGATTTGGATTTGGATTGGATATTACTATCTATAATAGGAATGCTAGTTGTGGGTTTGAGACTATATATAGGTGTCTCCTGGCCCTAAAATACATCTCTCTCTCTAAAACAAAATAGCAACAAGTAGAGAAAAGGAGGCAAGAGTGTCATTGCAACTTTGGGAAGAAGAAAGAAGGATTGGAGGCCGTTTCGGAGGAGGAGATCAACTTTGGGTAATTTTTTATTGTCTTCTATTTTCGTAGTGTGATCTATTTTCTATTCCTAAGTGTTGTGGTAATCCGTGTTGGATCGGGAGGAGCTTGTAGAGGGTGTATTCTCTTTATCCCATTAGTGGAGGTTCTTCAGGGTTGGACTCCGATCGTCCTATGGTTTTTCCCGCAAGGGTTTTCTACATCAAAAATCTCTGTGTCTGCGATTTGTGTTTGGCGTTTTTGGTTTGTGCATTTTGCTCGGTTCTCTCGCAGGTACTTTCTGGTTTGGGGAACGGTTTCCACACTTTCGTTCCCAACATATCATTCGGTTACGAAGTATATTCTAGCCTTCATTGCCGAAAATGCTTGTTTAACAGTTGTACGTATTTTTTTATTTCTACTTTATTTTATTACAAACTAAGCCCCTTTATGTAAAAACTATCTTTTACCTATATATATATATATATATATATATATATATATATATATATATATATATTTTGAGTGGGGTCAGCTAATCCCTCTTGCCCTACTCTCCCACCACCACTGATTTTAATAGAAGATATCACACACATAAATATGCAGCCACTCACTCAATATCTGATTTTAATAGAAGATATCACACATAAATATGCAGCCACTCACTCAATATCTGTGTATCATGATATTTGGCAACATGGGAATTAGGAAACATTTTTTGTGCATTTGTGTGTCTGCATACTCCTTGCCAAAGCACATTATTGATGGTAAATGAAACTATTCTATTCTTTTTCATCAGTGGCAACTTTATATTATATCCTATTATTACCGGTGTATGAGGATCTAGCAAGATCTACCATCTCATTGAAATTTCGCATGCATGACTAGCAACAAGAGGATCTCCATTAATGCGCGCGCGGTCGCTTGTTTTCTTACTAGTCTTGCTACCACAGTTATCTTACCATTGTTCTTGTAAGTTATTAACGCAATTCGAATGGAGGCTAGGTCCAGGAGTTTTTTCCTTTCTTTTCTTTCCTTTTCACGACTCGTAGAATATAAATGACACCATCATCAAATTAAGCTCTCTTAATGGACTCTTTCTCAATCATGATAAATTACGAAAAGCATGCATACATGCATTCTTCTTCACCTTGTGGTCTTTACAATGACCTGTTATATAGAAAGGTAGTGTTATCTTGCTATTCGTGGGAAAGTTATGAGATCTTTCCAATTCTCTAACATTCTTTAGAACTTAATGAGATAGTGGATTTAGAGACAGATTTTTTTATATTTCCTCATTATAGTTATTCCATCTGACTATAGGTATCTTTCATATATCATTGACTGTTTGTTCGTAAAAGATCGATGCAACTGTTACCTTGTGTTAATAACTTGTAGAGAAAAAAAGAATATCAATTACTGATTCTAGCAGGGTATATTTTTTATTTTTGCAGCATATTAATTAGGAATCATATATATATACACAGCAATGTATCATATGATGGTCGTATCGTTTCCATTTCTACCTAAAGGGCCTTTTGGAGTAAGGTCAGTATTGCATGACCGAGGTTCTTCTTTGTAATTGATAGCATAGATATGTAAAACTTAACATTGCAGGAACTATATTTATGCAGGGAATACTGGTGCAAGGTGAAACTGCAGACATTTACTATATTCTTGGGCATGATTATGTTGTTCATTCTATATAGGATGACAAATCTTCACCATCGACAAACTGAGGTAGAGTGTTTTGAGATTAATTATTAACTTCAAGAATCCGTCTTTGCAGTTTGGTAAGATTCTTATTATGGTTTGCAAAAATTGACAGATGGAAATGGATTCTCACTCCTTCGAGACTCTGACGGTATACTAATGTTCCAATGCTAGTGAATTCTACCTCTTTCATCATAGACAAAAAAGGCTTAAGGAAAATAATTGCCTTTAATCATGCTGTTTATTTATGATTCCTTTTAATTCTTAGTCCAAATAGTGGATTTTCCAAATTAAAAGAAATTTTATTATGCCAATAGATTAGCATTATCAAGAAACCATGACCCTGTGAAATATGTGTTGTAAAAAAGTAAATGCCTTATCATATGAATCAGGATCATCATTCAACTCCGGTCAATGTCGGTTATTTACCTCGTGGCATAGTGCACTCAAACTCTGACATGGAATTGAAGCCTCTATGGATCAAAAAGAGCTCTGAATTTGAGGTTAGTACCGGTTGTAGGAGTGCTATGTTACTGTATTTTAATGTCCTTCAAATATGATATACCTTCCCCTTCATGCCTTATGAACTTTATACCCTGGGAAATAATTGTTGTGTGGAAAGCTTATGATGGGTGTTATTTCATATTCTCAAACCTTGAAGCAATAGTTTTGTACTTTATTCTGAAAAGATCATTAATCTACCTGCAAATATGTGGACATCTAGAGTTTTTTTTTTCTTCCTGATCAGTCAATACTATTACTACTTCATTTTCTCTCATCAAAGTGGATGAGTAAAAAACTTGACACAACACAGAAATGCAACTCACGAAAAATCAACGGTGCAAAATAACTAGGACTAAAATCCAAATTTTCAAGCACGAGAATCAATAAGAGAAATTCAATATCAATAAGAAATCAATATCAATCAACATGTTTATTGTCTTCTACATAGTCCTATTTATAATAAATATACTTGAACCTTAAAAAATAGTCCTAATTAACCTAGGAAAACAAATAAAGGAAAAAAAATACAAAAAATAGCAAAATATTTTAGTGAAAATTGACCAAAAACAGACCCAAAATTGGTGCAGCAGATATGGACTGTTTTGGCCCAGTTTGGGCTGGCTGCATAGGACCTTGTTTGGGTTGTTTGTTTGAGGCCCATATTTGGGCTGGCTGCTTTGGCCTGCCTTTTGGGTTGGGCCCTCTCTCACATTCACGTCAGAGCCCTTCTCTTATAGAGATCTCGACTCGGGATCTTTGTGTCACTGTCTAGATCAAGTTCCCAGTTGATATCATATATCATCCCCTCCGAAATAACACCATGACATCGCCACCAATGCTGAAAATCTTGCACTTACAATGCTAGTACGGAAATTTTTGTAACAACTTGCACATCTCGTACTAGACTTCTGCAGTCTCTCCCGAACCTTCTCTTGAACTCTATGGATTTGATCTGCCGAGTTCTCCGTTGTCGTGCTCTTTTTCGATCTATCAAAAATTTTCTTTAAGCTCCTATTCTCCTTAGAGTCCTCTACCTTTTTCCCCAAAAAACTCGTCCTTTCGTGGGTGCATGCTGTAATATGGAAAATTCGACAAACTCGTCAAAGAAACAAAATCAATGAATTGCTATATATCGCACATGGTTGGTAGTCGTCAAGGAAAGTCCTCAACAAGAACGTCAGAAAACTTGTTGAGCACTGGTCCTACCTCCATTTGGTTTGGCTCGCTCCTTCCTCTATTGACTCTTCGGTCTCTACCCTTCCCTTTGCTACCAAAACATGCACCTCATGGGCCTCCTTGAACTATGCTTCCACTTCCTTCGTAGAGATTGTCACAGAAAGGAACACCTTCCCTCCTCTAGTAAGGATTTATTGGGGTATTCTTCTTTGATGGCGTAAGCGTATATCTCGTCCCGTCTTTCAACAACAGATAAGTATTGAGACGTCTGTCGTGTTTGGCCCAAACATCAAACTGTCATGGCTATCTAAGTAACATATATGACAAACGTCAAGCCCATCCATCACGTCGTAATAAATATCGTCTTTGTATGCATTGATGGAGAAAGGTACTCAACACCTAATGTTGCACCTTATGAAACCACCTAATATAGTATGGGTTTGCGCCTCTAACATCAAACCTGTGACTTTGACCATATGTTGGCTAATGATGTTCTTCTGGCTGTTATTGTCAACCATTCCCTCCAAAATGCCTATTGTTGACGGTACATTATGTTTGAAAGACTTTGTTCCATTGCGTGTAATCTTCGAGTCTCTTTGCTATCATAATCTTCCTTACCACCCCAAGGGTTGGCTCTTCCTCCTTGGAATTTTTAAGGTTGTATATGTCGTTGTCGTCCTCTTCTTCGTTAGACGCTTCACCATTGGTGTAAACCACATGCTTTCTTCATGGACAATCACTCGAACAATGTCCCAACTGATTATACTTAAAATACTTGCCAAGGACAAATTTGACATATGGGTTGTTGGTTTGGGTAGTCGCTTTGATAGGTTACTTTCCCGCTGTCCAGTTTGCCGCTCTATCCTCCTCAGGTACTTCGCTTGTGGTCATGTTTCTGAACCACTCCACTGCCTTCAATTTCCATTTCGACCTTTCCTTTGACTGCCACTTTTCTTGCAGAATCTTTCAACCTGTAAAACTTGGTTCCTGGCCTCCATCATGTTGGGGAAGCACTCAACCCTGATCCTATCTCGAATTGTTGGTTAGAGTCCGTCCAGAAGTGATATTCTTGTCACCTCTTGGTCTTGTCAAGATGGTTCAGAAAGACACGAAAACCCGTTGTATACTCGTGTTGACGCTTCGTTGTCCTTGTGCACACCTCCGATATTGATAGAAAATGTATTGCTTGAAGTCATCGGATAGGAAGCGTGCCATTAGCTTCTTCTGCATCTTCCTCTATGAGTGATGCGTCTTTTTCCTTCCCTTTTACATTCGTTCTGCAGTCTGTCCTACTAAGATGACGCTCCCGACTTCAATCGGCAGGTCACCAACTTCACCTTCATGTCCGCAGAGATATCAATGTATTCGTAGAATCAATTCACTTCCAACAACTGATCCATGAATTCTTCGGTGCCGAGATCTCTATGAAAGATCAAACTATCGATCTTCAATTTAGAGTTATCTTCTCTCTGATATGAACTTTTTTCACGACCGCCACATTGATAAACGTAGCCATTGTCGAACCGATTTCCGCCACCGCAAAAATCGTTCCCTTTAGTCATATCGACAATGTTCGTATACACCGCGCCGACCGTCGTAGTCTTATCGGTTAGGCATCATGTGACTTCCATGATTGTTATCACTATACCGTCTGGCGAAATCATCGAAGTCCTCTTTCCTAGAATTTGACAAAATTTAGCGAACCCTGCGTGGACGTTGTTCTCAAGTTGTGCATCTTTCGAGAGATTACATGCATTGCTCACCCGAGCCACCATTTCTAGACCGCGAACCGGTTGTTCCAACAAGACTTGTTTGCCTCCTGCCTGGTTGATTTGCTGGATGTGGAGAGTCAAATACCGCAGAGACTTCCGTGCGATGGACCACAGCAAAGAGGCATGCAATCCCCTGTTCTTCGTTAAGGAGTTGTTGGTTGTTGGAGTGGGTAGGGTTCCAAACCTATGTGGAGAACACCTCAGGAGTGCGACGAGCATCATACGAAGTCGAAGAAGCTTGGGTCTTCAACAGAACAACATTCTGTCCCGTGGGGGAGAACTCGGCCCGAACTCGGTCCCAGGCCGAGTTCGGTGTCCAGGCTCCAAAGAGCTGTTGTTTGGCTGCTGTTTAATTTTACTCTCAAACACCGATTCTACCTAGTTCAGTGTCGGCGGGCTGAAGTTAAAATTAGGATATTTTATACACCGTTGGATCACATCGGACGGTCCAGATCAGTTGCGGGATTGGGGAGCTATATATTAGGTTTTTCCTAACCCTAATCCCAAGGACTCATATTGAGAAAGGTGGCAAGAGTGCTTTGCAATATTGGAGAGGAGAAAGAAGGATTGAAGGTCGTTTCGAAGAAGGATATCACTTTCAGGTATTTCTCGTTGTCTTTCTTCTTCGTGGTTGTAATCTATTTTCTGTTCCAAAGAGTTGCGGTGATCCGTGTTGGATCGGTGAGGAGCTTGTAGAGGGTGTAATCGCTTTATTCCATTAGTGGAGGTTCTTC
Organism: Iris macrosiphon; assembly: GCA_036927795.1. Lineage (NCBI taxonomy): Eukaryota > Viridiplantae > Streptophyta > Magnoliopsida > Asparagales > Iridaceae > Iris > Iris macrosiphon. The sequence continues at coordinate 184,614,234 of JAYESA010000009.1, forward strand.
AGGGTTGGACTCCAATCGTCCCGTGGTTTTCCCGCAAGGGTTTTCCACGTAAAAATCTCTCTGTCTGTGATTTGTGTTTGACGTTTTTGGTTTGTGTGTTTTTGCTCGGTTCTCTCGCAGGTCTCTCTGGTTTGGGAAAACGGTTTCCGCGTTTCATTCCAAACACTAGTTACCATCGCCGTCGATGGTTCCCATCGTGCCTCTCGACACGTCGAGACTTTGATACCACCTGACACAAAACGAAAATACAGATCGCTGAAAACCAACGACCCAAGATAACAAGAAATAAAACCCCAATTCTGAAGCACGTCAATAAGAAACAATTCAATATCAATAAGAAATCAATAGCAATGAACATGTTTATTGAGTTATATTGTAGCCCTATTTAAACTAAATAACATACTTGAACTAAGAAACTACTGCTAATCAAACTAAGAAAACAAATAAAGGAAAATAAAAAAAGAGAGCAAAAGTTTGGTCGAAATTGACCAAAAACTGACCCAAAATAGGTGCAGCCGGTATGGACTGTTTTGGCCCGGTTTTGGGTTTGGCTGTTTGGGCCCTGGTTTGGGTGGCTGCTTTCGCCTGCCTTTTGGGCTGGGCTGGGCCCTCTCTCACGTCCGCGTCACCACTTTTACTATTTCAGAAAAATCAATATTATTACCATCTCTCATCTGATTTTTATTATTATTACAGAGTAATCATACCTGACTTGAATCCTGTGACAGATTTGAGAAGACTATATGTTCAATTGTATCTATTGCTTCTGTTGTTTGTCAGTAGCTAGCCCAAAATTTTCTCTAGGCTTCAGAAGCAGTGCCTACATGAGCTCTGTGTACTACCAAAGCGGGAACCTGTTATTGATGGGAAAAGGGGCATTTCTGGTGGGTGTTAGAATATAAGGGTTATCTCCTGTGGGAGCTTTTGCTCTGGAGAGGATTAGAACATAGTAACCTACTTTAATGGAATAATTTCTTTAATTTCCTTGTCTCAAATTGTACAAGTATTCTATACACATTCTTTTATTTTAGTCTGTGTCTCCTTCTTCTTTTTTTAACTGCACAATGTTAGCATCTATTCTATCTAGTTCTTTTGTTGAAAAGAACTTTAGTTGTGACTATAGTCCCACATATCAACATGACAAATGAAAGGTCATGCTCCCCCTAAGTTTTTATGCCTCTCGTGTCTACTGAATTTAGTGCGTCATGAAATTCTTCAGTTTATTCTATTGGACCTCTGAGCTCATTCGTCTGATAGTTTGCATCTCTCTCACCAGGGCAATTAGCATATCCCATGAGAAAAGTGTGATCCAAGTGGCTTCACAGACAAGAATTTTAATCTAGAACTGTTTGTTTTGGTATAATATTGGCTTCTGGTACTAGTAAAAGTTTAGTTGCTAGCCTGATGTATGGTAATTTTACTGTTGCAGGAGGGTGACAAGAATCATCGGAACTTAATAGCAATTACTGTTGGCATTAAGCAGAAAACGAGTGTGGATGCCATCGTTAAAAAGGTACTTTCACCCTAATGCTTTTTATTGGTTTTTGAGCATTCTGTGCCTAACTTTTGGGTAACAGTTTCTTCAAGAGAATTTTACTGTTCTCCTGTTCCACTATGATGGGAATGTCAATGGCTGGCATGATCTCCAGTGGAGTGGAAGTGTGATACATATAGCTGCTAATGACCAAACAAAATGGTAAGGTCTATATTCCAAACATTGTTTTCTTATAGATCTTGGTTCTTCTACACGACTTTAAGCTTTGGTAGTTCTGGCCAGTTTTGCTTGAGTTTCCGCTTCATCAATTATGTTCTAATAAAAATAATGCAAGCTTTTATTTTGGATTGAGGAACCACAAAATCTCACTCTACTTATCTATCACTTCTCTACATTCCTTTTTCGTCTTTATGCTTGCATCTTGCTCCAGGGTCACAGTTACATTAATACGGAAACTAAGTTTAAAGAACATTTTTATATACAAGTTCAAAAATCCATTTTTAACCTTTTAATAGAACATGATCAAGGAGAAAAGGATACTAAAATACAACTATGATATAAAAGAAACCATCCACTACAAGAATAGAGGAGAATAACGACGGAAGCATCCTTCATTGAGTTTTCGCTTAACCTACATAGCGACGGATCAACGACACACTGAAGGCGTTGGTAAAACAATGATTCGCGGCAGACTGAGTCGTTGTGAGAGGGATGTCGCCATGACGTCACACGTCCGACTTCTGAATGACATGCGGACGACGAACCTTTAGTGACACCCATGTGCCAATGCAACGCGGTCAAACCAGCGACGACCTTGCGACCACTTGGTGACGTTCTGTATACTTTGAAAGTCGACTAGGCACCGACGCACCATCGACAGACGCACGACCACCGTCAACGGACGAGCGACACAAGTTTTTGATAAGTCATTTTGGTACTGTTACTTCACTCAACGATGGACATATTCGTCGCCCAATCATCGCCATTAATTGTCGGTATGTCATTTATCCATTGCTAACTTGATTAAATTTGGAAAAATATTAATTAAAATATTAATCAAAACATAATATTTGAGACTCGGAACAACCCATCGTAGAATTCATGTCCAATCGAACATTCAGCGATACAAAACGTTTGATGTAAACCGAGAAATATAAGAAGACAATATTATATACCCAAGACAACCCGTCATAGAAATTTCGTCTAATAGGACCTTCAACAATACAAAACCCATGTTGGAAACAAAATTTACAAGAAATTAATGATAATAATACAAGTACAAATACAAGTACAAATATAAAATAATGTCTAATAATACATAAGTTCATAAATACACCCATAGCTCATACAGTAGCAAGCACAAATAGAAATAACACTGCCCTGATGGTTGTAGCGGCGGCGACTCGTCATGGAAACTGTTGGAAAATATAACCTTCGATTCATGAAAAACAAAAATGACAATGAGTTAGATTACCGGTCTACGAAAAAGTCACGCACGAAGTACTGCCCTAAGAGTTTATTCGAGGTCTATGTGCAGACATCCTCTCAAATTCTCCTAGTGGTAAAACTCCCTTCCTACCGGCTTCCCATCACCGTACGACTTCGGAAGAATGACCCAAACTTAGCTTTGCCCAAAAACGTAGAGTGAACAGAAAAAGGAATGGACGGAGTAACAGAGATTTGCTTCTGGAATGGAGGATCATAGTAACATCATTTTTTGGTACTGGAAAGAGAAAAGCAAAAATAGCTATCTCCCATAGAAAAAGAGAATATTAAGAATATATAGGCAGCTCCTACTATAACTGTCGGCTATTAAAGATCCATAAAAATAAGATCTTAATAACAGACTAATTCAATTGAGAAACGGTCAAACAGGTATGGGAATTTGTTTTTTTCCAAAAACATACAACAATCCCCCCCAAAAAATCAAATTCCGAAACAAGGAACAATATTCAAAAGACTAGAAGTAGAGAATTCTGGACAAGTATATACTATGAATAGATGAGATGAACTACAGCCTTGAATCTCACTTAGTGACCATTGTCTTTGTCTGAAGAAGTGCTTGATGGACTATGTCTTGAATCAGACTTCTTGAACCAGATCCAGAGAATAGCACACATAGTACGTTGGAGGTTCTTGGGTCTATCGGGGCGGCGCTTTTGATTAGCCATGTGCACTTTTCCATATTCATGAGTGTTGTCCGGAATCGCCATGTCCCATAGTCGCGGCCTTCACGACCTCACATATAGGTAAGTCCTCAAAGGGTTGGTGATCGGAGTTAACCCTGCATAATAATGCTTGGACCTATTAAGAGTTTAAAAATCTATCCTAACCAGATCACACCGGAACACCTTCACGATAGGGATAGGGAATCATTGTACATATGTACAACTACTTGGACATTCTTTTTAAGGAGATTTTAATCTCGGATCAGTGTTCCATAAAAGTCACCTAAGTCCAGCTTGTTTCTACCCATTGAACCGGCTTCTTGGGATCTCCAGTCAGACTCGTTGGGTTGCCACTGCTGGTGACTTACTTATTGGCTTAACCCCATCCCCCTCGATGATTCTAGGATCGAAGTCCTAGACATACTCTTCGTCAAGAGTAAACAGACTCTTCGTCAAGAGATCTGTAAAGTTCTTTTATGACTTTTATAATCAAGAACCACATTTTTTGTCTTTTAGGCTCTTTAAGACTTGATGTGCAGCTGCAGGTACCTGTTCATTTTAGAACTCACATAAAAATGCTTTAGTAGTTCTTAAAGCAAATTGATTATCACAATTTATTTAAAAATAAATGACAGGTACATAAATTTGTATATACATAATAAAAATGTCTAAGCTATTCAGCTTCAGCACAAGCTATGTTTAAAATTACCGTTTCAGAGTCTAGCTATGATATTTTGTTATATGGACCTGTCATCTTATGAGTATCTAACTTGTTCCACAAGTGAACCCTCATACTCCTTCCAATGCACATCATGGTTCTATAATGTTTTTATATTTAAAGAATAAGACATATAACGACTCATTAGAATTTGTCACAATGAGGCATCTAAAGTTTGCAAGCATTAGAATTTGCACCAAGACCCAAATGACTGAATGAGCAAGTTGTTCCTACTATATGTAAATTCCTAAGTGCGTGTGCCTGATCCCAATTCCAATAACAACTGAAAAAGACTGGAACGGTGGAGCCGTTCTTTCCAAGTTGGACCAATTTCTTCACAGCTCATATCTTAAATCACTATTTGATACATGTCAAATTATCAAATATAACAAAGTATGAAACAATGTGGTAATTGTTTGACATGCTTCTGTTGTACTTTCTACAAAAGAGAGTGTGGAAATCAAATAGTTTTAACAAAACACCACAATCTCATTATCTAGGCAAGAAACATTAGACATGCCTTTACTGAAGTGCAGCACTAAAACAATACATATTTGAATATATAGCCTAAATAATGACTTAGTAAAAGAATTACTAAAGTGTTATTCTACTAAGTAAGCTCAACAGAGGACTTAAATAGTAAGGGCATCAACCATGAAACCCATCATATTTATATTTCAATAGAAAATTACTGGGTACTCATCATCTAAGCTTCTTCCAACGTGGGTCAGGTATGGAGTACACACAGGATGCACAAAAAGAACTACTTTTCATATAACCATGAAATGCTATTCACTAAAAACTAAACATGATACTGACACGAACTTCCTGAGAACATAAAATAACAAGCATATATAGAAAGAGACAGGAACATAAGATGACATATAGAAAAATTAAATTTAAATATGGAGCTTTGTTATGGAGATGATATTGAACCAATTTTTCAATTAAAACCCTACGTGGCCGGTAGATGTTAGTGCCTGTCAGGGGTTCAGCAATGGCAACAAGTGGTCGGGGACGACCAGCACTATCAAAGCCTATAACTGGTTGATGGAAAACAGAGAGGGAGTGGAAGAAAATAAGAAGTGGTGACAGTCCAATCTCAGTACATTCTTTTTGGAAAATAGATATACTATCAAAAAATTATACATAACAACATGTATCAAAATATTCCATATGTTAAACAGAACTGAAGAATATTTTGGAGTAATTGTTATATTTTTTATTGATAATCTCTTGGCTATTTATAGCCTTACAATCCTTCATCTTACATTAATACCCCATTAAAATTCCTGTAGAATATTCTAATATCCCAACAAATATACCAAGAATATTCTAATATACCAACACTTCTTCTCAAGATGGGCGAAAGATATTCACTAAGTCCATCTTGTCACATCCTCTAATCATATTTGCAGAGCTAAGTCCCTTGGTCATACCGTCTCCTACCTGCTCCTTGGTTGGAACATGACCTAGCTCCAGTAGTCCACGGTCCAACTTCTCCTTGATGAAGAACCTATCAATCTCGATATTTTTAGTCATGTCATGCTGCACTGGATTGTTAGCGATACTGATGGCTGACTGGTTGTCACACCACAGCTTCATATTGGCTCCTTGATCCAGCTCTACCAGCATACTCTTCAGCCATAGCAGCTCTGCAACTCCCAAGGCCATAGCTCTATACTCCGCTTCAGCTGTCGATCTGGCCACCACCGATTGCTTCTTACTCCTCCAAGAGACCAAGTTGTCTCATACAAATATGCAATAGTCCGAGGTAGACCTCCTGTCATCAGTACAGCTAGCTCAGTCAGAGTCACAGTAGCCCTCGATGCTCAAGTGATCATTCTTCCTGAATATCAACCCCTTTCCGGAGGCTTTCCGGGGGCACCTTTCAAGTATCTCAGAATCTGGTACACTGCGTCCATATGACCCTTCCTTGGATCATGCATGTAGCGGCTCACCACACTCACTGCAAAGCAAATATCAGGACGTATGGCTCAAATAGATCAACTTGCCCACCAGTCTCTGGTATCTGTCTCGGTCAACTGGTTTTCCAGCCTCATCACACAGCTTGAATCCCTGGTTGATCGGCGTTGCTGTAGGTCTGTATCCCAACATCCTTGTCTCTGTGAGAAGGTCCAGCGCATACTTCCTCTGAGAAAGAACAATCCGCTCTGCTTCTCGAGCAATCTCAATCCCAAGGAAGTACCGAAGAAGGCCAAGGTCCTTCACCTCGAACTCCTTGCCAAGCTTCCCCTTGAGTCGGGCAATCTTTTGCTCATCATCTCCTGTGATAATCATATCGTCCACATACACCGCAAGTATGGTGATGTGGACTCCACTCCAACGGAAGAACACAGTATGATCAGCATTGATCTGCTGATATCCCATCCCTACCATCATCCTCCTGAAGCTGTCAAACCACGCTCGAGGAGACTGCTTCAATCCATATAGGGACTTCTTCAACCTGCAGACCTTGTCCACTGTCTTATTGGTGCAGAATCCTGGTGGTATCTCCATGTACACTTTCTCCACTAGATCTCCATGAAAAAATACATTCTTCACATCCAGTTGGTGTAGCTTCCGTCCACCATTCGCTGCCAAAGAAATCAGGGTCCTGACGGTGCTCATCTTTGCCACTGGTGCAAAGGTCTCATCATAGTCAATGTCGTATGTCTGACTGTATTCTTTTGCCACCAGTCGAGTCTTGTAGCGCTCTACTTTTCCATTTGGGTTCTGCTTCACAGTAAAGACCCACTTGCATCCGACTGCCCTCTTCCCCTCTGGCAGTTTTATCAGTTCCCAAGTGTGGTTCTTCTCAAGAGCGCCTAACTCCTCGTGCATCGTCGCTTTTCACTTTGGATCGTTCTTGGCAACCTGTCAATTGTTAGGTACAATAATATTATCCAAAGATGCAATGAATGCTCCATGAGAAGAAGAGATGTTATTATATGAAACAAACTGAGCAAGGTCCCAACCATATCTATCATGAGGATTTTTCGCATTGCTGTGAGTGGTCCTCCGTACTGATAAAGGTGTGGGAGGAGTAGGAAGAATGATATCACCTGAAGGAGAATCTGGTGGTGGTGGTGGTGTAGGTGTCTCAGGAGTTGAGACGGATAGGGCAAGGGACTTGCCACTGGCACTATAGGTACTGATCCTGCAGTTTGCTTTCCTTTCCTGCTGTAGGTAAGTAACTCCCCTGAGCCATGGGCCTAACACCTCTCATCGCCTCCCCATGTTCCTCTTCACTCTCCTGCTCCTCCTCAAACGTTCCTCCATGCCATACTCCTAAATCGGTCACCACACTCTCACCAATATCCCTCTCTCGCCTCATACTCTCAGTATCATGTGAGTTGCTCATGGATGGGGTTCCCTCCTGATGGTAGTATGGCTCAAACTTCCTGAAGTGAACATCTATGCTCACAGACTTCTTCTTCTCTACTGGGCTCCAGCACACATACCCCTTCTGAGTTGTCGAATAGCCCACGAATACACACTTGACTGCTCTGGGGTCAAGTGTTCCAGTTGACGGTCTGTTGTCCTTCACAAAACATACGCAGCCAAACACCTTTAGTGGGAGTATCCCACTATTATTTTCTTGCAATATCTCACATGGAGACCTCCATTCCAGTATCTTCGAGAGCATCATGTTGATCAATCGAGCTGCTGTCAACACCGCATGCCCCCACAGACTCCGTGGGACATTCATGGCGATCATCATGCTCCTTGCCACCTCCAAAAGGTGTCTGTTCTTCCTTTCTGCCACTCCATTATGTGCTGGTGTGTATGCACAGGTGGTCTGATGCTGTATCCCTTGGGCTGACAGGTATTCCTCAAATGTTTTGTTGGTATACTCTGATTGGTATACTCTGTTCCATTGTCAGACCTTAGTACCTTCACCACTGTCTGTACTGAGTCTGGATATGTTTATGAAAGTCCCAAAAATAGGCAAAGACCTCACTCTTATTCTTCATCAAATACAACCAGGTGACACGAGACGAACAATCAATAAAAGAGACGAAATACTTGTAACCATTCATAGTAGTTGTGGTGCACGGCCCCCAGACATCAGAATGTATAATATCAAAAACAGAAGAGCTCCTATGGCCCGCACCAACATATGAGCTCCGAGTAAGTTTGCCTAAATCACATGCATCACTTACTAGTTTCTCCTTGTTTTCCTTCTCATAAATAGATGGATACAACCTACTCAAAATACCAAAAGAGGAGTGTCCCAACCGCCTGTTATGAAGTATCAGTGTATCCTCGGCAGTCATCTTTGGTCTTATTCCTGTCCTTTCTGCCACAGACACCAATGCCGAATCCAGTCCTTCTCGATCCAGGTACTACAGTCCATCATGCCAAGTACCAGTCCCAAGTCTTCGTCCCGTCTCCTTCTCCTAGAAGATCACCTTAGGAATATCAAAAGAGACAATGCATTTTAGTTAGAGAATTATAGAACTAATGGACAAAAGACTGACTGGAAAAGAATGAGCATGTAAAATATTGGATAATCTTACTGAACCTGTATAATCGACAGTACCCTTACCGACCACTGGCTGGAAAGTATCACCGGCTGTTTGAATGCTGTCTGCAGATGCTAGGTGAGTGTAGGAAGAGAACTCACTAGCATTCCCTGTCACGTGTCGAGACGCACCCGAATCGACAATCTAGTCCGACGATCTAAAGGAAGACATAGATGCAAGAGCGAGTGAGTCATCAGTACCTTCCGATGGATGGGCATACATGGCAGCGTTGCCTCTGGCGAAGACTGAGGTAGAAGCCTCCTCAGTCCCACTCCTTCTGTCTCCATCATTTGACGCTCTATGCTTTCTCCTGAGTACTTCCAATATGCCTAGTAGTGCCTGATCCTCCTCAGTATAGGTACCATTAGCTCCCTCATCGCCTTCTGCTACCAGCATATTCGCCTGATAACCTCCTCGACCACCCCGTCGACCCCCACGACCACGGCTACGTCCTCCAAACTGTCCACTTCCGCCACCTGAATCTCCCTCCTTGGGTGGTTTGGTGCAAGCATACCTCAGATTGTCTACCTCTCCGCTGTTGTAACACTGTCGGGGGTCTCCCTTAGGTCCTGTGCCGCCTGAATTGGCAACCGTCAGTGTTGTCTTCACTTCAGGAGGACCACCTGTCCTTGCATATAGCTTGATACGAGTTTCCTCCTGGATCATGGCAGAGATAGCCTCCTCAAGTGTAGGAATCTTCGGTTGGGCTAGAAGTAGTGTTGTCCTCTGAGCAAACACTGCGGCCAGCCCCTTAAGAAACTTCATCGTCCTCTCCTGCAGACATACCTTTCTTTCCTTACACTTCGGCTCCTCGCAGCTCGTCCGATCTGAGAAGTGATAATAATCCAACCACAGACGCTCCAACTCCGTGGCATACCCCTGTACCGTCTTCTCTTCCTGTACGGTATCGTCGATCTTCCCCTTGATCTGAAAAACCCTCAAGTTATTCCTCACCATCGTAGGTTCTCCTCAACTTCTCCCATACGTCTTTTACCATCTCAAGGCCATCCACTATGGCGGCGATCGACTGGACTAAAGAATTGAGGAGCCAAATGTATACCACCATATTAGTGAACTTTCACTCGTCGCGTCCTGCCGAGCCCTCATCCGACTGTCTTCTCTCCTGACAAGAAACCTTCTAGGTTCTTCCTTGCGAGGGTTCTCCTCACCCGTCGTGACCAACTCAGGTAGGTGGCCGTTCCATCAAACTTTATATCGATGGATGGAAGCTCCAACTTCGTCAATGTTCGTGTCGCGCTTTCACCAGCCGACGGTTTCATCAGCTTCATCAACGTTGCGACCTCCGCAGAGTCTAACTTCTTGATGATCTCCTCCATCGATCCTCCTCTTCTCCGATCACCTCACACCCGTCCCACGATTCATGTTCGCCCTCTTCGTCCTCTCGTAGACCCGATCATGTCTCTTCCCCATCAGATCTAGGCCTTCGATGTCAACGTCTTGAACGACCCGTGGGAGACGCCAGGAACCGCGACAGAAGGTTCCGCGGGAGTCACGGCTTTGCGTTGGTGGTGGCGGGCGAGCGGCGATGGTGGTGGCGGGTGAGCGGTGCGGCAGCGGTGGTGTTGGACGGTGTGACAGCGGTGGTGGCGTGCAGTGTGGCAGCGGTGGCGGTGGTGGCGGCTAGGGTTTGGGAGGTGGTGGCTAAGGTTTGGGCTCTGATACCATGTAGAATATTTTGGAGTAATTATATTTTTTATTGATAATCTCTTGGCTATTTATAGCCTTATAACCCTTCATCTTACATTAATACCCCATTAAAACCCCTTGTAACATATTTTAATATCCCAACAAATATACCAAGAATATTCTAATATACAAACAAATATATAAAGAATATCCTAATATACCAACAAGAACACATAAAATAATGGTTCGACTAAACTCTTAGATTGTTGGAAAATATAACCTTCGATTCATGAAAAACAAAAATGGCAATGAGTTAGATTTACCGGTCTACATGAAAGTCGCGCACGAAGCACTGCCCTAAGTGTTTATTCGAGGTTTATATGCAGACATCCTCTCGAATTCTCCTAGTGGTAAAACCCCCTTCCTACCGGCTTTCCGTCACCGCACACGGCTTCGGAAGAATGACCCGGACTTAGCTTTGCCCAAAAATGTAGAGTGAACAAAAAAAGGAATGGACGGAGTGACATAGATTTGTTTCTGGAATGGAGGATCATAGTAACATCATTTTTTGGTACTGGAAAGAGGAAAGCAAAAATAGCTTTCTCCCATAGAAGAAGAGAATATTAAGAATATATAGGCAGCTCCTACTATAACTGTCGGCTATTAAAGATCCATAAAAATAGGATCTTAGACTAATTCAATTGAGAAACGTTCAAACAGGTATGGGAATTTGGTTTTTTCCAAAAAAATATAACAGAAACGTGTCATGACATCCGGTGGAAGTAAACAGAGGATCCTCGCTACCAGCTCCGCCATGTCAGGGTCAGCAAGAGCTATATAAACATGAGGTATACCAGGGGCAGCCATTACAATAGGTACATCAAGAGAAACTGAAGCCAACCTATCTATAGTTGTCTGCATAGACTCCATATCTGACTGGAGTCCGATACATGTGCTAAAACTGAATCTTGTGGAGACAGAGCAGAATAAGAAGAAGGTGGATGAGGTATGGAAACACTGATGCATAAGACACTAAAGAGCCGGTACTATATATGTTTATGCCTTTCCCTCAACTACTAATGACCTTTAACCAGAGGTCGTTATCTTCAATGGGCTCAAACTGCCCAACACTCTCGTCTACCTCATCTTGAGTGGCCCGATAGGATGCCTTAGTTCGTAGAAACTGAAACACATCATGTACACCGTTGTTTTACTATCCTAAGATATTTTTAAATAACCTATATTTTTTGGACTATCCTAAGTTTTTAATAACTTCCTAAGTTATATGTTCAGATTATATAGTTTAATAAAAATGAAAACAATATAACTATAATACTTAAAAGTGTCTTGCTTACTTTCTTGTCCACGTACATCCCGTTCTTCCTCTATGTGCTCGAAAACCTCGGCGAAATCAACTCTTGAGAGATTAACACTCTATTTTGCCTTTTTATTGGCCTATGCATGAAATACTTAATTAAAGAATTATTAGAAGAATTAATGATATTGAACTATACAATTAAGAAAATTAAATACTTAAGTTAGCATACATACCAATTTTTGTGCATGCACTGAGATGGGGATCAATCCACCCGTATGTAGTCCAGCAGAAGAACGTGCTTCGCTCGTTCATACCTCTTCTTGAACTCAAGAGTCTCGAGTTGCTTCTGTATTTTCACTCAGTACTACTCCTTAAGCCACGCTTTCCTCCATTTTCTACGATTGATCATCCTCTTATCCTCTTCACGTCATTCATCACATTATGGATCTTATTACGTATATTGGCTGCAAGCACCCCTGTAAGTCTTCTTGATCTCGTCCTCTCGATGGTCGATCACCAATAGGTCTTCTGCAAATCCAAATTCAAATAACAAATTAAATATTTTTAATATTAATTTAACAAGAGAGAAGAATACATGACATGGTAGTAGTAAAATATACCCTCAACTGGTCCAGCAGTATGTACCTCTTCTCCTCTGGTACTTGGGAGAAGTTAATGTACAGCCCATGATAGTTTCCCTGATGATCGAACCAAGTGTCGAGGTAGCAGGAGGCAGAAAGAACCTATAAAATATAGACAAACAATTATTATTCAAGAAAAAGGTAGTAAATTAATGTATGAAGTGACAAAATTTCTAAATTAAATTTACTTAAAGTTCCTTGGTAAGGGTGCAGAGATCCTTCCTAAACTCCCTAACTTGCCTTCCTAGTTGAGTAGGAGGATCACTAGGTTGAGGGAGATATTGACAGCTAGCGTGGTACGGTAAATCAAGATATTTCCTGCTCCATTATGTGAGTGCCATATCAACTGGTGGACGAGATGATGGGGTGGGGTTGTCTCGTACCGATTATGGAGTGGAAGTGTCTTGTGTTGATGATGGAGTTGGCTGAGGAGATAATCTATCCCCAGACAAGAGAACATCATCCTCCATAACATCTCTAACATGCGCAAGTGGACTGGTCGAATGTCGTGAAGATAAAGTTACATGACGAGGAGCCCGTCTACAACCACTAGCACTAGACATCTCTCCCAAGGAGAGTAATGAGGGAAATCGGAAAATGATACACATATCTAAATTGTGTGAAAATGTTACATATATCTAAATTAGTACAACTTTATCGTTGGAGATACGTATACCTAATCATCCTCTTCATCATCGTCATCCTCTTCGTCTTCTTCTAAATCTATATGTTCAACATCATCCTCCGATTCATCCTCCTCCTTCACCTCCTTCAATACCTCTTGCTCCTTTTCTGCCTCTTCCTAATCTTGGGCAATGCCAATTGTCTTGGTGCGAGCTAAGTCTTTTATATCAACCTCTTCGTCGTCTCTATTTACTTTATAATAGCGTCAACCTTCATATCATCTCCAATGCCTTCGTCTGACTGTAGACCCTTAAATTAGAGGCTTTTCGACCTCTTCCTCTAGGTATGTTAGCTCTCCAACATTGAATATGTTTCTTGCTTTAGTCATACACACCGTCCACCAGTAAAATCTATCTCTACGTCGTCTAGAATAACTTGTATAATAGACTCGAACAACTTGGATTATTATCACAAAAGAGTTGGACCATTTATATCTCCGTCGATAGTTTATATCAAAAAATCCAAATAGTTGGTCAAATTTTCACCCTCGCTTTAGTGTCGAAACAATCATATTTGAATATCACAATGTTCATGTCACAAGGGACTGGGTATTGCAACTATGCAACATCTTGAAGCACACTAGAATAATCAAAATCTTATTCATTGTGGTAAACGGTGCCCCTCACACAAACGTCGAAATTCTTTATATTGAACCCATCAGTAACAAATTTAGCATTTTTAGTTATTCTAAACTTTAAGTCATTAATGGTGCCACGCAAGTCCTTGCTTCCTTAATCGGTCCCAAGGCAAAATAACGAAGGATTTTTTTTCTTGAGTTCTGTTTCATGTAAGAAAACCTTTAATCACATTGATTACTTTAATATTTTTGATATCTACGTAAATCGTACAACACTAATATCCAATAAGGTTTAATTGCTTACATATGTGTTGAACCAGGACGTAAATTTACTATGAACCTCTTTTTGAAGTTCCTTCTCACCAATATTAGGTCTCCCTGTTTTCACTTCATCTATAAATAGACTGAGATAACAATAAGTAGAGTTTGTACACTTATTTGACATTTAGAGAAAACTAGCAAAGCCAATAAGCTTACGTCTCAATATCTATCATTTTCTGTATACTATAATTTAACAAATACATATCGATAAGAGACTTCTAACTCATTGTACCCCAACTATTGTCTTTTACTAGCACCAACAGAAATTCCCCCCACATTATATATGGATCGGTCTCTCTTGTTTCGTGCATCCCACATGCCTTTGTCATTCCTTGGGATCCTATTTCAATTTGTCTGGACATGAGTATCGAAATAAATCGAACAGAAGTTTGGAACCTCCTAATGATGTATTCTTCACATATTGAAGCCTATACATGAGCCTTTTTACCCACCTTCTTATTAAGGTGATGGAGAAACCTAGAAAAACATAATTTAACTAGATCACTTTATCTATAGGATTTCTCAAAATTATATTCCAATAAATATTTTACTTGTCAAAGGGATTCATCCATCGATACTGGATAGATCCACCGACAAGTGCTTCGTATGGAAGATGAATATCCAAATGCTCTATATTGTCGAAAAATCCAGGAGAAAAGACCTCTAATTTGTACAATGTCAATCTTAATCCTTGAGTTCAACCATATGTTGCACAGTCAACTTATTGAACAAAGATCTCTAAAGAATACAAATAGCTCGACCAACAGAATCTATACAACATGAGGCAACATCTCTCTAAGAGCAATCAATAGTAACGTCTCCATGAAAATGCTCCTGTCATGAGTCTTCATCCCTGTAAGTTTGCATTTATTGAGATCAACACATCTAGCTAGATTTAAAATGTAGTCGTCAGGAATTCTCAAACCATCTATCCAGTTGCATATTATCAATTTATTTTTCCTGCTCAATCTGAATGGCGTTATTGGCTTCACAAACCCACTAGCTTATTTGGTATTAAGTTTAAAATCGGTCGCTTGTATAATTTTTCCAAGTCTTGTCTTGTGTTGGAATTGTCTTTCGTATTTTCCTTATTGACCATTACCGTAACAAAGACATTATCAAACACATTTTTTCAATATACATGAGATAACGATTATGCATTATGATATTATTTGTCCAATAAGGTAAGTACCAAAACACATACTCCGCTTGGTCTAGTTATGGTTGTGCTCGAAGCCTTAACGATAATCCGATATCAGATCTTCTATCACAGTCGACAAATCCTCTACCTCTTTCCAAATCTCATATCCAGTCAATCTCACAGGTTGATGAGAAAGTTCTTGTGTACCAGCTTTAAATGCCTCCTTGTTCTTTTTTTAAGAATGTGACAAGGATAGAAACTGATAGTGGCAGTCAGATAACATGCTTTTTCCTCTATGCTGAAGACAATGCCTTAATATTTCACATGTATATCGGACTAGACTTAGTGCCATGAGTACTCCATCTTGATAATGTTCAGTATATTGCAAAATTGTTGATAGTCTATATAAGTGCATCTCTCAACTAGAAGTTTTACTTTTTAGATATATCGTACTTATGTACGTCGAACTCCCATAATTGTTTCAACTTATCCACTAATTGCTGCATGTAGATATCGATATTATTCTTCGGAATTTTGGAACCGAGTGCGATAAGTGTCAAGAACATGTACAGATTCTTCGTACACATCCATTGTGGTAAATTGTAAGGTGTCAAAATCGCCTATCAACAGAAGTACCGACATCCCGACTGTCCGAAAGGAGTGAATCCATCATAAGATAGCACCAATCTAACATTCCTAAGCCCCGCAACAAAATCTAGATGACACCGGTCAAAATGTTTAGATGTCACTCTATCAGAAGGGTGATATATTCCTCCTCCATCTTTTTCTTTTGTTTCTTGCTATGTCATGCCATGAATTGGGTTGTATTTAACAAACTGCATGATCCTCCGTAGCATGCTTCCGACAAGTTGAAATCAGACTTGAGCTTCAGCAATTGCATCATTGTTAATAATAATCAGTATCACAACCTAGTATATAGGAGTATATGTTTTCTTGAACATATCATAGAAATCATATGCATCAGGATTTAGGTTTTCCGGATTAAAATTAGGCTGTCGCATCAATCACCATATCCCATGTCAGGTTTCGGTTATGATATTCAACATAGTCTTCATAGGCGTCCACTGCAAAATCCTCATGAAAAGTATATTATGTTTCCAGATACAATTCACCTTGAGAGCTCTACGTGTCGTAGTCATGTAAAAAACCTTAAGGGTCATATGCTCCCTCACGATTGTGATATCTTCTTAACGTCTATTGTGACAACGAGCACAAAGATACTTGATTTTTTTTTTGCCATCCATGTAATCAAGTTTGCTAGTGGCGTAATTGAAAACACTTCAAGGTCGGCCTTAAATTCTTCACTCAAACCAATCTTACTCTCATGTTGGTATATGTACATTCACGTATTATCAACCAAGTAGCGATTTATTGCTTGTTGGGTGTGGATGATTCACTATAATGGATATACAAACGAAATAAGATGAGATGGTTAACTTCAAATATACACATATTCTAGAGTTATCATAATGAGATCGAAGTTGGCTCCGATTCATCGTAGGGAAAGGTTCATGATATCACCCCTCACAATGTGGAGGTAGAACCCCCATTATCTCCATCCCTTAACTCTCCAAATGGTTGAAATGAAGTTGCCTCACATTCGAAAGAAGGAAATTCTAAGTGAAATCTGTAGAATATTTTGGAGTAATTGTTATATTTTTTATTGATAATCTCGTCTATTTATTGCCTTACAACCTTTCATCTTACATTAATACCCCATTAAAATTCCTTGTAGAATATTCTAATATCCCAACAAATATACTAAGAATATTCTAATATACCAACAAATATACCAAGAATATTCTAATATACCAACACTCCTCAAGATGGGCAGAAGATATTCACTAAGCCATCTTGTCACATTCTCTAATCAAATCTGCAGAGCTAAGCCCTTTGGTCATACTGTCTGCTACCTGCTCGTTGGTTGGAACATGACCTAGCTCCAGTAGTCCACTGTCCAACTTCTCCTTGATGAAGAACCTATCGATCTCGATATTTTTGGTCCTGTCATGCTGTACTGGATTGTTGGCGATACTGATAGCTTACTGGTTGTCACACCACAGCTTCATCTTGGCTCCTTGATCCAGCTTCAGCTCCACCAGCATACTCTTCAGCCATAGCAGCTCTGCAACTCCCAAGACCATAGCTCTGTACTCCATTTCAGCTGTCGATCTGGCCACCACCGATTGCTTCTTACTCCTCCAAGAGACCAAGTTGCCTCCTACAAATATGCAATAGTCCGAGGTAGACCTCCTGTCATCAGTACAGCTAGCTCAGTCAGAGTCACAGTAGCCCTCGATGCTCAAGTGATCATTCTTCCTGAATATCAACCCCTTTCCGGGGGCACCCTTCAAGTATCTCAGAATCTGGTACACTGTGTCCATATGACCCTTCCTTGGGTCATGCATGTAGCGTCTCACCACACATTGCAAAGCAGATACCATGACGTGTGTGGCTCAAATAGATCAACTTGCCCACCAGTCTCTGGTATCTGTCTCGGTCAACTGGTTCTCCAGCCTCAGCACAAAGCTTGAAACCCTGGTTGATCGGCGTCGCTGCAGGTCTGCATCCCAACATCCATGTCTCTGTGAGAAGGTCCAGCGAATACTTCCTCTAAGAAATAAGAATCACCTCTGCTTCTCGAGCAATCTCAATCCCAAGGAAGTACCGAAGAAGGCCAAGGTCCTTCATCTCGAACTTCTTGCCAGTCTTCCCTTTGAGTCGGGCAATCTCCTGCTCATCATCTCCTGTGATAATCATATCGTCCATATACACCGCAAGCATGGTGATGTGGCCTACACTCCGACGAAAGAACACAGTATGATCAGCATTGATCTACTGATATCCCATCCCTATCATCACCCTTATGAATCTGTCAAACTACGCTCGAGGAGACTGCTTCAGTCCATAGAAGGACTTCTTCAACCTGCAGACCTTATCCACTGTCTTATCGGTGTAAAATCCTGGTGGTATCCCTATGTACACTTCCTCTACTAGATCCCCGTGAAGAAACGCATTCTTCACATTTAGTTGATGTAGCTTCTATCCACCATTCGCTGCCAAAGAAATCAGGGTCTTGACGGTGCTCATCTTTGTCACTGGTGCAAATGTCTCATCATAGTCAATATTGTACGTCCGACTGTATCCTTTTGCTACCAGTCGAGCCTTGTAGCGCTCTACTTTTCCATCTGGGTTCTGCTTCACAGTAAATATCTACTTGCATCCGACTGCCCTTTTCCTCTCTGGCAGTTTTATCAATTCCCAAGTGTGGTTCTTCTCAAGAGCGTCTTAACTCGTGCATCGCCCTTTCCACTTTGGATCGTTCTTGGCAACCTGCCAACTATTAGGTACAGTAATACTATCCAAAGATGCAATGAATGCTCCATGAGTAGAAGAGATGTTATTATATGAAACAGAGTAAGGTCCCAACCATATCTATCAGGAGGATTTTTCGCATTGCTGCGAGTGGTCCTCTGTACTGATAATGGTGTGGGAGGAGTAGGAAGAATGATATCACATGAAGGGGAATCTGGTGGTGGTGGTGTAGGTGTCTCAGGAGTTGAGACGGACGCAGGCAAGGGACTTGCCACTGGCACTATAGGTACTGGTCCTGCAGTTTGCTTCCCTTTCCTGTTGTAGGTAAGTAACTCTCCTTGAGCCGTGGGCCTAACATCTCTCATCGCCTTCCCCTATTCCTCTTCACTCTCCTGCTCCTCCTCAAACGTTCCTCCATGCTATACTCCTAAATCGGTCACCACTCTCTCACCAATCTCCCTTTCTCGCCTCATACTCTCAGTATCAGGTGAGTTGCTCGTGGATGAGGCTTCCTCCTGACGGTAGTATGGCTCAAACTCCCTGAAGTGAACATCCATGCTCACAAACTTCTTCTTCTCTACTTGGCTCCAGTACACGTACCCCTTCTGAGTCGCCGAATAGCCTACGAATACACACTTGAATGCTCTTGGGTCAAGTTTTCCAACAGACTGTCTGTTGTCCTTCGCAAAACATATGCAGCCAAACATCTTTAGTGGGAGTATCCCACTATTATTTCCTTGCGATATCTCACATGGAGACTTCCATCCCAGTACCTTCGAGAGCATCATGTTGATCAATCGAGCCGCTGTCAACACTGCATACCCCTACAGACTTTGTGGGACATTCATGCTCCTTGCCACCTCCAGAAGGTGTATGTTCTTCCTTTCTGCCACTCCATTCTGTGCTGGTGTGTATGTACAGGTGGTCTTATACTGTATCCCTTGGGCTGACAGGTATTCCTCAAATGCTTTGTTGGTATACTCTATTCTATTGTCAGACCTTAGTACCTTCACCAATGCTCTGTACTGAGTCTGGACATGTTTATGAAAGTCCCGAAAACAGGCAAAGACCTCACTTTTATTCTTCATCATATACAACCAGGTGACACGAGAGGAACAATCAATAAAAGAGACAAAATACTTGTAAATATTCATAGTAGTTGTGGCGCACGGCCCCCAGACATCAGAATGTATAATATCAAAAACAGAAGAGCTCCTATGGCCCGCACCAACATATGAGCTCCTAGTAAGTTTGCCTAAATCACATGCATCACATACTAGTTTTTCCTTATTTGCCTTCTCATAAATAGATGGATACAACCTACTCAAAATACCAAAAGAGGAGTGTCCCAATCGCCTGTGATAGAGTATCAATGTATCCTCAGCACTCATCTTTGGTCCTCTTATTTCTGCCATTTCTGTCACAGACACCAATGCCGAATCCAGTCCTTCCCTATCCAGGTACCACAGTCCATCATGCTAAGTGTCAGTCTCAAGTCTTCGTCCCGTCTCCTTCTCCTGAAAGATTACCTTAGGAATATCAAAAGAGAATGCATTTTAGTTGGAGGATTATAGAACTAATGGACAAAAGACTGACTGGAAAAGAAGGAGCATGTAAAATATTGGATAATATTACTGAACCTATACAATCGACAGTACCCTTACCGACCACTAGCTGAAAAGTACCATAGACTGTTTGAATGCTGTCTACAGATGCTAGGTGAGTGTAGGAAGAGAACTCACTAGCATTCCCTGTCACATGTCGAGACGCACCCGAATCAACAATCCAGTCCGACGATCTAAGGAAAGACAGATGCAAGGGCGAGTGAGTCATTAGTACCTTCCGATAGATGGACATACACGGCAGCGTTGCCTCTGGACTCCTGTCTCCATCGCTTTCTGCTTTCTGCTTTCTCTTGAGTACTTTCAGCATGTCCAGTAGTGCCTGATCCTCCTCAATATAGGCACAATTAGCTCCTTCCTCGTCTTCTGCTACCAGCAGGTTCGTCCGATAACTTTCTCGACCACCCCATCGACCCCCACTACCACGGCCACGTCCTCCAAACTGTCCATGTCTGCCACATGAATCTTCCTCCTTGGGTGGTTTGGTGCAAGCATACCTCAGATGGCCCACCTCCCCGCAATTGTAACACTACCGGGGGTCTCCCTTAGGTCTTGTGCTGCCTGAATTGGCAACCGCCAGTGCTGTATTCACTTCAGGAGGACCACCTATCCCTGCCTGTAGCTTGATATGAGTCTCCTCCTAGATCATGACCGAGATAGCCTCCTCAAGTGTAGGAATCTTCGGTTGGACTAGAAGTAGTGCTATCCTCTGAGCAAACACTGCGGCCAACCCCTTAAGGAACTTCACCGTCCTCTCCTGCAGACTTACATGTCTCTCCTTACACTTCGGGTCCTCGCAGCTCGTCTGATCTGAGATATGATCATAATCCAACCACAGACGCTCCAACTCCGTAGCATACTCCTGTACCGTCTTCTCTCCCTGTACGGTGTCGTCGATCTCCCCCTTGATCTGGAAAACCCTCAAGTTATTCCCCACACCATCGTAGGTTCTCCTCAACTTCTCCCACACGTCTTTCACCATCTCAAGGCCATCCACTGTGGCGGCGATCGACTGGACTAAAGAATTGAGGAGCCAAATGTATACCACCATATAAGTGGACTTTCACTCGTCGCGTCCTGCCGAGCCCTCATCCGGCTCTGTCTTCTCTCCTGACAAGAAACCCTCCAGGTTCTTTCCTGCGAGGGTTCTCCTCACCCGTCGTGACCAGCTCAGGTTGGTGGTCGGTCCATCAAGCTTCAGATCGATGGATGGAAGCTCCAACTTCGCCAATGTTGGTGTCGCGCTCTCACCAGCCGACAGTTTCATCAACATTACGACCTCCGCAGAGTCCAACTTCTTGATGATCTTCTCCATCGATCCTCCTATTCTCCGATCACCTCACACCCGTCCCACGATTCACGTTCGCCCTCTTCGTCCTCTCCTAGACCCGATCATGTCTCTCCCCCATCAGATCTAGGCCTTCGATGTCAACGTCTAAAACGACCCGAGGGAGACGCCAGGAACCGCGGCAGAAGGCTCCGTGGGAGTCGCGGCTTCGCGGTGGTGGTGGCGGGCGAGCGGCGACTGTGGTGGCGGACGGGCTGTGCAACAGCGGTGGTGGCGGTCGGCGCGGCAGCGGTGGTGGCGGGCGGTGTGGCAACGGTGACGGTGATGGCGGCTAGGGTTTGGGAGGTGGTGGCTAGGGTTTGGATTCTGATACCATGTAGAATATTTTGGAGTAATTATATATTTTTATTGATAATCTCTTAGCTATTTATAGCCTTACAACCCTTCATCTTACATTAATACCCCCATTAAAACCCCTTGTAGAATATTCTAATATCCCAACAAATATACCAAGAATATTCTAATAGACCAACAAATATACTAAGAATATCATAATATACCAACAAAATCATCATCACCATTTTTTTTGTCTACGAAAGAAAGCTCACATTATCAACTCTCCAAATGCACTTGCACTTATCTAATTGAAATTCGATCCCCATTCAATTAGAAATTTGGTGATCGAATTTCACTCTTTTTCAGACATTAGAGATGGGAAGTTAGGATCTATTTTCCAAAGAAGTTCCACTTTCATCCCACCTCCCACTATCCAGACCGGCAGACATACCAATAACATTTTCAAGTATTTTCATAATTCAGTTCTCCTATTGTCAATATCTCCTAATGCCATGCAGACAATGTAATATGTATGTATTGAGATATTTGCATGAGATACGGGCCACGAAAAATTGACAATATCTCGTATAGTCGCCCTATGTTGACATTAAAAGGTCCTTATTTTCATGATGCGTTGCAGCTACCAAGCATCTTCATATCTAACTGAGGGCCAGGTTCTGCCTCACTGATCAGCACATATGAAAAGTAGTTCTCTTAGTTCAGTATTGCACGAGTAAAAAAAAAAAAGTTGGAAGCACAAAATAGAAGGACATATTTTTACCCAGAAGTCCCGCACAGTAAAAACAAATGCCAGGACAAACATCTCCTCTTTTTCTTCAGACATCTTTCTCTCTTCTTTCTCGAAAGTCCACCAAGACTTAACGAGGATGGCCAATTTTAGCCTAATTCACATACTAGTTTACTCTCCACTGTTATTGATGTCTCACCTATATCTTGAACTTGAAGAGAGACTTGTTAGATATATACATAGAATATGACCAACCTATAAGTCCATAAGTTTCATTTCAACAATATCTTTCTTCTTAGTATCTCTTTCTTTCAAGAACGTAATCAATATGCTGACTGCAATGTGGATGATCTCCCAAATAAGTCCTTATTATTCAGCTTCCAACCAATTTTTAGGGTTACCGAACAACCAATTTTTATGCCTACCATACTTTCCTGACGTCAACTTTAAGTTGACTGTCCACTTTAAGTCTAATGTCCGAACGAAACAGAGATAAATGTCGACCCTAATACAGTTAGAAGAAATAAATAGTTCTTGTAATCTACAATCCATAAAATTTAAGTTCGAGATGTTGAATAGTTTATACCCATAGAATATTGGACATTAAAAGATATTTTTTGACAACAAATATTCCAAAAAAGATTGCTTTTTCAGCTACTAAATTACTTAGCCCGCGCAATGCAAGAACCAATTCACAATAATAACCTATTACTTTGTCAATATTTCCATACAAGAAATCCACAAGCCAAAAAGGAACTACGGACAAGCAGACACCCTAAAATTTCAGAGTTAGGGTTAGGGTAAACCTTCGTCGCATCAGGGAGGAGCAGAGGAGGGCACACGGAGAGGCAGATCTTCCGGTTGGGAGGTGGCGCAATGAGGAGGTGGACAGAGATGGTGTATGGAGAATTTGTGGTTCAATTTCGAATATTGGAGAGGAGGAGAGCTCTGGAGAATTTTGAGTTAGATTTGGAATGACCGAGAATGAAGTTAGGGCAGAACTTACGGATGGACGACGTCCAATCCGTCGCTAGACCAAATGTAAGTGACGATAGGATCGTCACCTCGCCGTCGCCGAGCTCTCCACACAACTTAGTGATGGATGTGCGGCTGATAAGCGACGTGGGCGTTTCTCGTTTGAGATTCATCGCTGATATGTCGTCCATCCGTTGCTGATTAGTTGCGAACTGGGTGCGTCGCCTAAATTGCGTCACCTAAATTAGTCACTAATATGATACTTTTTAGTAGTGATTTTAAGGGATTACCTAATTACATCAAATTCCATGCATACCACATGGTAGTTGTCTAATCTAAGTTCCAACTTTTGCTAATTTGCAAGATTTGGCTCTCTTTTATATGTTCCCTTCCCTCTTAGGAATTGTTGAACTTCTCTACAGTTGTTTGCAGGGTTTCTTTATAAGTATAATTTCTTAGGTATATTTTGAGACCAATAAGTTGGCCTGGTTTCTGATTGGTCTTTACCATAACCAAAAGAAAACTGCCAATATGTATTTGTTTCAGCGGATAATTTAAGCCATCTTCTATAATCTTACTTGCTACACAAAATCAAGTATCACACACAGAATTGTCTTGCAATGCATATGCAGTGATAACACTCTTATACCTTTACGATAGGTGGTTTGCTAAACGTTTTCTACATCCAGATGTGGTCTCTGCTTATGATTATATATTTCTTTGGGATGAAGATCTGGGAGTAGATAATTTCAACCCAGGAAGGTATGCTGTTTGATTTTTTTTTCCCATAATTCAATATTTGTTATTTCTTTTCCTAGAGCTGTATGCTAAAGTCTTTATTGTTCTATGCTCAAGATTGTTCTTTCATTATAATGCCTCTAGTTACTGTAAGGTAGTTTTTGTAATACCCTAATGATATGAAGCTCCTTCTAGGTACTTGAGAATTATGAAATCGGCAGGACTGGAGATATCTCAGCCAGCATTGGACCCCAAGCTATCTGAAATACATCATCAAATAACTGCTCGCAGAAAAATGGGAAAGGTCCATAGGTAAATAGAACTTTCTTTTAATATTTTTTTTCTTCTAATTCTGTAACTATTATTGACAGAGAACATTGGTTGGACAGGAGAGTTTATGATGCTAGAGGTACCAGAAAGTGTACAAGGGCTAGTGAGGGACCTCCATGCAGTGGGTAAGTTCATTCATGTATGACATTTACAGTGAGCTCCAAGTTCTGTTTTTGTTCCTTTTTATTGACAAAACGGTGGGAGCAAATCCCCTTTCGTCCCATAAGTGATGATTGACGAAACCAAGTACAAATTTTGAGCGTAAAAGCCCAACCCTGTAACCAGAAATATTACATTCTAACTATTAATAAGCATGCAAGTTCTTGAAGAATAACAACTCATTGCTTGATCTGTGTGCCTCCACTTTTCTTGCCCTTACCCCTCACTTCCCTTGCCCATAAACAGATGGAATACAAGACAAATGAAACCAGTGGTAAAGAACCCCATACATTGTTATTGATCTGAAAACTGCAGAATTGGAGAGTTTTCGACAACAAATAACAAATCACAAATACCATAGAAAATAGCACCACAAGAACAAACAGAGTATAAAATGGTCCGACCAAAATCGGCCTACATCCACAGGGCAATGGGGGAGTACTTGATTGAATCAGAAGAGAAACTTTACAATAATTCACACAAACAAATACCGTATCATGAGAATTATCCCTTTCGAGATCTCCAAGGAGCTCTTTCATTCTTTTCTCTCAAGATTCCCTTAGGGCTTCCTTAGCAAATCACCAAGCAAAGCCTCGTTGTGCTTCAAGTACCTTTTTATCCTCAAGCAAAAAAACATGTATATAGGGTTAGGAAAACCCTAAAAATATACTCAAGAAATCCTTAATTCGGACTTAATCATGACCGTCAAATTCATCAAAAAAAAAATTTGACCCGAAAGACGTCCAGCCCCCATGGATCGGACTGCATACTGTTGCAGGCATGCACTGTATACTGCTGCGTCCACTACAGTTTCCTGCTCCCGCAAACTGTTGCAGGCCTGCACTACAGTTTTCTGTACTGCAGACTGTTGCAGGCTTGCACCCTCCTGCAGAAAATTGCACTTTTGGCTCATTGGAGCCCTGTTTTGATGTTGATTCAAAGCCTTCCCCTTCTTAGCTTCTTCGGCACTCGTAACCATTGAACACGAGCAACCACTCTAACAATCTCCACCTCCGCTTGTTCAGCTAGCAACCTTGGTTGATTGGTGCTCTCTGACTTTAGTATATCCATTGGTATCTTTTTGCCCACTGACACAGTCTTTGCCCAGAAGTAATAAATTGACAACCGAGGCCACGAACCTTCATCAAACTTGAGTGACCGAATAGAAGTTAAGACGGACTTGAATTTCTCCATAAGAATTACCTTTGTTAGCACATCCGTCGATTTCACTTTTGTTTTATAAGATCGATATCGTTATTGATCCACTCTCGTATCTTGTGATATTTTATGTTGATATGATGATGGGTTTCATCCAACTATGGTATTTCTGATTCTTTGTGAGGTGAATCATGCTCTAACTCTCACAAAACAACGAAACTTGTATCTTCACGAACCCGAACTCGCCAACTAAGCCTTTCAACCACATGATTTTCTTCGATGCCTCTACCACTTTGTATTATGAATCCTTAGTTGACAGTGCCACGATATTTTGAAGGGTCGACTTCTAACTGACTGGAGAACCTGTAAACGTATATACATAGTCTGTAGTTGATCTTCTTTTATCCAGATCACTAGAATAATATGTAGCAACTAGCTCCAACCGTGTTTTGACTTATGAAAAACAAATCAAGATCCTTAGTATCTTACATTACTAGTGATCTTTCTAATTTTACCTAGGTTCATTTCATACAATACAGGATAAGAGTCAAATTACACTTTTGAAACATCTTTGGAAAAACACATTTCATATTCGAATACATGCAAGCATGCAAGACAAGCAGTTCATGCACGATATACAGGTTCATTTACTATCTCTGGTGCGCAACGTGTCTCGTGAGCCATATTCATTCTCTAAAGACTCTGGCATGCATCTAGTGGGTTATTTTTCTTATCGTTTCTCTCTACTCGTCTTATGAACAATTATCATCTTATCGTGTGAACGAGATAGAAGCATATACGTAAACAGAGTCTTCTCTATGAAAGCGGTTTATACAAGACAACACGTTCGATAACATATCACTTATTCAGTGATTCTTACCCTTCGCTGAACGGTTATCCCTGCAGCAGACATACAAGTTAGCAACAATTTACATAAACACATATGTTATATTCCTTGTCCGTCTCTGCATCAAACAGTTAGGTATGTAAGAAGGCTATCCTAGTATGCGACCTAACTACCTGATATGCAGCTCTACCAGATAAAATTCTATGATGCATAATCTCCTGAACATGCCTACTTCTCTAACTCTTCTCGTCCTATTGGAAGCACCGCCTTCTTTCTAATAGCCACACCCTCAGGGCGCACTATTAGTCTCCCCCTTCATTAGCCTCCATCCACCATTCTAATAGCCATACACCCCAAGATCCAATCGCCTGAGGATGGTTGACTAGCTCATTGTCACGACCCGCACCCGGGTGTTCGGGTACGAGTGCGTGGATACGTCCAGCCTACGCTGCAGTGTCGGCGGTAGAACGCTGTCTGGAACTAGTACGGTATAACCAACACATCATAATATAAAGGGAACAATTATTATACTCAATCACAAAACTAAGGTAGGTGAAAATATGATGTATATATATATGTATATAAAGGTTACAATACAAAATCTTGTATTCATAACTCATACAACTATAGTAAGTCTGCAAACTTTAATTATTGTCATAACTAGGTCTCCCGCTTGCGGCCTTCCTCGATTCTTCAGGAGGTAAAATCAGGCTCGAAGCTATTTTCCAAAATCCATAATAGATGGGACACAGGTCCTTCTAAGTGCTACTTGAAATATTATCCAATCAGGATTGAACGAGTACAATTCTAATAGCAGTTTCAATACATGATAAGGACTATAAAACAGTGATAGAAAAGTAGTACATGATGGATAAATAAACTGACATCAAGGCATAGTAAGAAATGAACAGAAAAAAGGAATAAACAGAGAATATGTCATGTATCAACAAGAAATTCTATAGTCACCAAGTGTTTTGAAATACTAGTTTGATTATGTGATCGGCTTAGGATTGCACAATGGGAGCCGGTTAATCATACGTGAAGTGTATGGTTAGCCTTTGCACAGGAATTATATTTGCACAGGATTAGGGTATTATCACATATAAACTAGCATTTTCCCGCTCCGACTAGCATACAATAATCATACGAATTTCAGGTATTATACAAGATCAAAGTCTAAAAACACAAGATATGTTAGTCCGTGTTTCTTTGTGTCAAGAATCAAATACAACAATACTACACGTGTTATAGAAATTATCAGTAAGAAAACCATCAGAGACTGTACTCGCCTGGGGTCCAAAGCGGGTGAAACAAGTCAGAGTGTGACGGGGTCCAGATAACCTATATCATGAATAATTCACATTAATTGGTAAAAATATAATTAACTAGATTTAACCCACTAGATTTTTAGATTAATTTTATGATATTTCTGGTTTATATATGGGACAAGTATCTATATAAAAACTTAAATATAAAATAATGTATATATAAGATATATTTATAGATACTTATGTATATATATATATATATATATATATATATATATATATATATATATATATATGTAGATACATATGTAATACATATATATATATATATATATATATATATATATATATATATATATACATAGATAATATATAGTATACATATATATGTATATGATATATATATAGATACAATACATTATATATATATATATATATATATATATATATATATACAATATATTATATATTATATTATATTATATTATATATAGATACATAGTTATATAGTATACATAGATAATATATAGTATACATATATAAGATATATAGTATACATAGATATATAGTATACATAGATAATATATAGTATACATAGATACATAGATACATAGATACATATATATATATATATATATATATATATATATATATATATATATGTATATGATATATATATATATATACACATATATATAGATACATAGATATATAGTATACATAGATAATATATAGATACATATATATGTATATGATATATATATATATATATAGATACAATATATTATATATAGATACATAGATATATAGTATACATAGATAATATATAGTATACGAATATAAGATATATAGTATATATAGATACATAGATATATATATATATATATATATATATATATATATATATATATTATCTATGTATACTATATATATATATATATATATATATATATATATATATATAGATAGATAGATACAATATATTATATATAGATACATATATATAGTATACATAGCTAATATATAGATATATAGATATATATATAAATACATATATAGATACAATATATTATATATAGATATATATAGTATACATATACATATATATATATATATATATATATATATATATATATATATATATATATAAATACATATATACATGCTCTACTACTGCTGCGCGCTGCTACTGCGCGTTCTGCTGCTGCGTGCAGCTGCTACTGCTGTTCTGCTCTGCTGCTGCTGCAGCTACTACTGCATGCTGCTGCTACTGCTGCTGCTTCTACTGCATTGCTGCTGCTCCTGCAGTTCCTTTTCTTGCCCCCCCCCCCTACACACACACATATATATATATATATATATATATATATATATATATATATATAGTTAGTTAGAGTTATAAAACAAAATAAAGAGGATTACCTTGCTAATATAGGATTGAGGGGAGATGTGGGATGGTGAGTGAAGGAAGGTGGGGATGTATTTATATAGGGAAGGAGGGGGTTAGATATTTTTATGGTAAATTTACCATTGTACCCTTAACCAATTCAATTTGGATTTCTCTTCTTTTGAAGAGGAATTCAAACACTAGAAAAATTTTGTCCTCGAAATTTAAAGTAGATCATACAGAAAGAAAGAAGAAATACCTCAAAATTCAAAGAGGTATGGGTATCGCTCACGCATCTCATCCTCTCTCTCCCAAGTAGATTCACACGGAGAGTGATGACTCCAAGCGACACAAATAAAATCGTTCGGTTACGCAACACCTTTTTTTGGCGATCTAGTATCTCCACAGGCTGCTCTTGGTAGCTGAGGCTCGGTCCCACTTCAATCTCTGAGTGATCTAATACGTCGTTAGGGTCAGCCACGTATCGTCTCAGCTGGGATATATGAAACACGTTATGTACTCCCTCTAATGTAGATGGCAAAGCTAGCCGGTAGGCTATGGCACCGACCCTTTCGATAATACTGAAAGGTCCGATAAACCTTGGACTGAGCTTCCCGCTTCTCCCGAAACGAATCGTGCCACGTGTTGGAGAAATTCGCAAGAACACCAATTTGCCAACCTCGAACACTAACGGTCTCCGGTGACTATCGGACCAGTGCTTCTGTCTGTATTGAGCCACACGAAGTCTTTCTCTAATCTGCTTTACCTTCTCCGCAGCTCCCCAATAGGCACACACAATATAGCACCATGTCGCAAAGAACCATCCTCAGCAATGGTGAAATCATCCTCCAATCCTGCTCTCACCTGAGCTCTGATGCTCCTCAGAGATACATCTTCATACTGGACTGCCTTTATCCTGTCCATCAACTCTGAGTGTATCTGCAACCCCCACATCTGCATAGCAAAACCAGGAACTATCACCTCCATGCCTAAGCTCTCCAAGTCCTCAAACAAATATTGATCCTATGTCAACAATATAGCTACCGGATACCTGCTCAAGGCATCGGCAACTATATTGGCTTTTCCAGGATGATACTGTAAAGATATGTCAAAATTCTTTATCAGTTCCAACCACCGATGCTGCCTCATGTTCAACTCCTTCTGAGTGAAAACGTACTTCGAGCTCTTGTGGTATGTGAAGATCTTCACACGCTCTCCGTACAAATAGTATTTCCACAACTTTAGGGCAAAGATGACTGCTGCCAACTCCAAATCGTAGGTAGGATAGTTCTTCTCATGAGGACGTAATTGCCTGGATGCATAGGCAATCACTTTCCCATTCTGCTGAAGAACACAACCCAAACATTTTTTCGATGTATCATTATAAATAGTAAAACCTTCAGACCCTGATAGCAACGTCAAAATAGGAGCAGACGTCAACCTCTTCTTCAATTCCTCAAAAGCAACCTGGCACTCCTCTGTCCAAACAAACTCTACATCTTTTTGAGTGAGTTTAGTCAAAGGCTCTACAACTCGAGAGAAATCTTTCACGAACTTTCTGTAATATCCAGCCAATCCTAAGAAGCTTCTAATTTCTGCAACAGAGCTTGAAGTGGTCCAAGATTCTACGGCAGCAATCTTTTTTGGATCAACTGATATTCCATCTCCAGTCACTACATGTCCGAGAAACTCCACTTTGTTTAAGAAAAACTCACATTTAGAGTTTTCCATAAAGCTTCTCCTTCCTGAGAGTTTCAAGTACTATCCTTAAATGCTTCTCGTGTTCTTCCAGCGTCTTTGAGTATACAAGGATATCATCTATAAACACTACCACGAACTTGTCCAGGTACTGATGGAATACCTTGTTGATCAAGTTCATGAAGACTGCCGGGGCATTAGTTAACCCGAACGGCATCACCAATAACTCGTACTGGCCATATCGAGTCCTGAATGCAGTCTTTAGAATATCTTCCTTTTTCACCTTTACCTGATGATATCCGGATCTCAAGTCAATCTTTGAAAATATCTTTGCGCCACTCATCTGATCGAAGAGATCATCTATTCTCGGCAACGGATATTTGTTCTTGATTGTGAGGTTGTTCAGGGCCCTGTAATCGATGCACATCCGCACCAATCCATCCTTCTTTGGCACAAAAAGTATCGGGGCTCCCCAGGGCGACGAACTTGATCTGATGAATCCCTTGTCGTCTAATTCATCGATATGTTTCTTTAGCTCCGCCAGCTCATTGTTGTTGATCCGGTAGACATGCTGCGATATTGGTTCTGCTCTCGGTATTAGATCAATAGAGAATTCAATATCTCTATCTAGAGGCAATCATGGTAACTCCTAGGAAAATACATTTAAGAACTCAGCAATAATAGGATGCAGTAGCTCTTTCTCCTCCATTATAGCTTTGCAAAGAATTCTACGATCTGGCTTCTCGGTCTTTCTTGCAAACTCGAACTCCGGCTCTCCTGGAGGTCGAAACAGCACACGACCTCTGCGGCAGTCAATGCTAGCGAAATGCATACCCAACCAATCCATTCCAAGGACAATGTCAAAACTTGGAAGTGGCATTACGAGTAAGCTAGCAGACAAAATACGGTCTCCCAATGTAACGTGATACCCTATGCAAACATCCGACACAAATTTCTATCCTAGTCAGTGATGCTTGCAACTCCTACCCAAGGGTTCTACTAATAAGTTATGCTTAAGCACAAAGGATATAAATATGAAACTATGTGATGCCCTAATCTAGCGTGCCATGCTGAAATATGATGAAAACAATAAGAAGACATCATTAAGGCACAAGATAGGGTATTATTCGAGAATGACAAGAATTATGGAAGATGTCAAATCAGTTAAAGTAATCAAGATCAGTAAATTTAATTCAGGGATGTAATTCCTAGTTGTGATTGAGTATTTCCTATTCCTAATATCATATATCCTATTGCAGGCTCGTAATAGTACTCTAGTCCTAAGTACTACTACGACATCGCACTTCTTGCGAAGTCTGACCTGCATGGGCCACCATACTCATGACCGAAGGACCGATACCTCAGGGCGCACTATTAGTCCGAGTGGAATGTCCTAGTGGTAAGGCCAAGGACATGGGTAGGGGAGGGCTGGGTTCGAGCCTTGGGTAGGCGGTTTCGGGCGAGGGGTGTTGGAGGGCTTTCGGGTAGGAAAAAGAAAGAAAGATAACAAGCCATTAACTCTTCGTAACAATACAAGATTTTCATTCAATCTATCTTTACACAATAACAAGAAAACATGTAACTGATCTTCTATTTAACAAGCATGACTATAGTTCTTTTATCCATATCTTTAGCATACAAAGAAGGAACATGTTCAAGCGTTTGTTTTACTTTTCTTATTAGCATGGCAAATGTTCGTTGGATAGTCGTGTCAGTGTGACCTAGCATGCAACATCCTATTTCTTTTACTTAGTATGGCAAGGTTCATCTATTAATACAAGCATACAAGTTCTCTAGTTAAGCATGCAGGTTCTCGTTCTATCATTTTCATGTGAACATTATCTATTTAGCAAACAAGCATTATAAAATCCAGATTCATTATTAAGGTGTGCAAGAATCAGAGAATGAAGCTCTGTCCACTCACCTAGACTAGACGTCTTCTGGTTCAACAATGAGCTATTCAGGGAGGTTTTCTTTTTGAGTCAGTAAACCTATCTCTTGTACATAGTGCCATCGCGGAGCGGGGCACTACAATCAACATGTCATCGACATATAAGAGTAGATATATTGACAAACCATCTTTGAGCTGCTTTTAGTATATGCAAATGTGATACTCATATTAAGAGAAATTGGTCTTGAATATAAACGTGTCAAAGTGCTTATACTGTTGCCTGGAGACTGCTTCAACCCATAAAGAGACCACTTGAATTCATATACATGATCCTCCTTGCCGGGTTCCAAAAAACCTTCGAGCTTCCTTATGCAAATCTTCTTTTCCAACTCCCTATGTAGAAAGGTTGTCTTCATATAACTTCAAATTCCGATACGCTACCAATGCAAGTAACACTCAATAGACATATGCTTGACCATAGACGAGAAAATCACGTTGTAATCAATCCCCTCCTTCTGAGTATAGCTTTTGGCAACTAATCATGTCTCGTATTACTAATTCTCTCTTTTTTCTTAAATACCCACTTGCACCCAATATCCTTTTCGGTAGCTCTTCCAAATTTTATGTACTGTTCTTATGAAGTGACTCAATCTCCTCTCTCATTACTACTATCTAATTATTCTTGTTCTGTTGTCCGATGCTCCCCTTATAATCCCTTGGATCTCATTTCCATGACTAAATCAAATGAAATCGTGTCTTCAAAACCATACCTTATTGGGGCATTATATACACGACCTGATTTCTTTAATGCTATTGTCTATGGATCCTTATGGTGTTGGTTCTCATCCTCCATCTATGTAATCTCTCCGCCCATCTCCGCATCAATAGGCTATAATGGTGCTTCGGTGACTTTCTCCTTTTGAGCACCAGAAACCTTTAGCTCAAATGAGTCATTGTCCCCTGATGTGTCACTTCCCTCATTCTCTTTTCCCTCATCTTTTATCTTTCATCTTTCAACATGGAAAACTTATCGAAGATCACTTCTCGGCTAGTGAACACCCTTCTTCTTTTTGGATCGCATGACTTAAAGCCTTTAAACTCCCCGAGAACCGTTTTGAACTCCAACTTAGTTGTCCTTCTGGTTCACGAGTAAATAAACATGGCACTAATACATAGCTTATTGCCTCTCCTCTCCATACCTCTTCAGAAATTTGAAGATCAATGGTTATAAATGAGGATATGTTAATCAAATAGCACATATGACTAACTGCTAAAGTAAGTCCTCCGTAAGGCTTTCCAATAACTGCATACTCCTGGCTCTCTCTAATAGTGCCATGATCATGCATTCTGTTATCCTATTCTTCTCTGGATGTTTTGGAACCGTCCATTTGTATACCCTACTCCTTACAGAAGTCTTAAAACTCCTCCGAGATGTACTCACCTCTATTATTTGTTCACAAATAGTTCACGGTTTACCCCTTTTGCTTCTCTGGAGTTGTCTTCCATTCTCAAAATCTAACAAATACATTTGACTTGTGTTTAAGCAAATAAACCCATACATTCTATGAGAAGCGTCAACAAAAATTGCGTAGCACTTGGCACCTACCCTTGATCGAACCGGAGACGTCCCCTTACGTCTGAGTGGATGAAATCGAGAAGTCCTTCAGTCTCGGGCACCGCTTCCTTATAGCTCACCTTATATTGCATTTCCATCGTGTAATACTTGCAAAACTCAAGTTTGCACTCCTTTAAACCTTTTAGCAACTCTTTTTTGTGCAACTCATGAAGATTCCCCTCGCTGATGTGATCAAGACTCATATGTACAGCTTTGTGGTATCATTTATCTATTTGTCTGTTGCGACGGTTGCACCACCAATAATTGTGCTCCCGTTCAATCGATACAAATTTGATGACATTCGCTCCTTCATGACCACCAAGTTACTTTTAACTATCTTCAAAACTGAATCATAGCCATCAAACTTGCATCTCGTCACATCCAATACGTCCAGAGAAATAAGATTTTTTTTAAAAAGTCAAAAACGTATCTAACGTTCACAAATGTCTCGATCCTACCACCAAACGTACGAATGTTCCCTACACTAATTATCACGCTCCAATCCCAAACTTCGTAGGACTAGGATACGTGGCAAGGCTATCTACGTATCAAGTGGACTTCAGCCCAACTCGATACGTATACGATGTCCAAGATTGGTATAACTATCTCTATATCATAGTATCCCTATAACTCAATCCACATAACAAAAGTGTAAAGAATGGATAATATAAATACTAGTTTGCAGTCCAATAAACATATTTGTCCGAATAGACTCGAAAGAAACAATATGAGTCTATAAATACTATGTTATCAACAGATACAAATAGCAGAATAAAATATATACTACGAAAGAATAAATACATGTAACGGAAAGGTAATCATCAACAATCCATTAGAAGAACTCCGCAAAACCAACTCAACCAACCTAGAAGAAAACTAGATTCTCAAAGGGACATAGCAAAATACAAACAACATGCTATATAAACTAAAATATATAAATATACAAAGGGTGTTTCTAACCACCTAAGTACCTAATTTGAGGATAACTTTCGTAACCATAATCAGTCATCTGTAACCATGCATAACGTTCGATGAACGTCAGAGGCCACCATGATATCAAGCTCATAAACTTTCATAGTTCCTTCGGAGACTATAGTTCACCGATTTGGCAAGCACGTACGCCTAGTGCTATTCTCCCTATCCCCAATAGACTACCAAGTCGTATACATAATGTCCATTTTGTAACGGCTAGAGTCTCTAATACACTAATCATAACAGTTATATTTTATCCGTCATACGTCCTATATGTATCGATGAACAGTCGGATACAATAGTCTGTGTCATGTAAGTGTCAAGGTCAAGAAGATATGAATATATTCCACAAATATAAGATAGTCGACTACCAACTAGATCGATATGCATAAAATAAATAAGAGTAAGTAAAATGAGGAACTCCATCAATCGGACCCTAGTTTGGACGAATAATTTATATATCTACAGGTAATCATGATAATATAACATAAACTGAATCATAAGCAAAAATATAAATATAAATAGTAAACATAACAAGGTATACTTGCTTAAGATATGGAGGAAGCTTGGACGACGTTCTCGCTGTGAACTCGTCCACTCAGGAATAACTCGAGAAATGGAAGATGCACAAACTTCACTAGATGTTGAAATAGGCATCACCAAAGCGTCTAAAATAGGTGAGATAGTTAGAAAAACCAACACATAAGTCCAATTTAGACAATGTCAAATGTTACAGTTTTGGATCAAAATGGGGTCGTAGGCGGGGCTATGTTGCACAGAAAAATGTGCCAGAATGAAGATGTCTAAATTCAGCAAATTATATGTCTAACAAGACTAAAACGACGTCCATATTTGGATTTTGATGAACCGATTACAAACTTGTCTGTCGATTCGGATCGTAGGACCCACAAAACGACGATCTGGTCGACTATTTCAGAATTGGACAAAACTTGGGTCACATGATAAGTTAGACATTGCAAATCCAATGGAGCAAGTTTCGTCGCTACACGACGAGCGTGCAGAAACTATTTACATTTTTTTTAAAAACTTCGATACTATATTTTGGACGGATACCGGCCAAATTTGTCGTACACACTCAACCAATTTGAATTTCATCAAAGCCCACATGCTAGAAAATACTTTATGTCTTTAGGTGCAATCGGTTTGACGTAAAATTGTCCCGATCAACGGGTGACGCTCGTATCGGAGTTTTTCAAAATTTCCAAACATAGTTTTTTTCAATTGTAGGACAAATTACATCTATTAAATGCTAAAAAGTTTGAACAAAAATTGGAGTGGAGGAAGGCGGTTATATCAGCAGTGGAGCAGAAAAGTCAAGTCAAAGAATGGAGCCCTGGATACAGAAAGATGGCGACGAATAGGGAGCTACCTGCAAGCTTAAACTGTTGAATATAAAAAATATGCTTCTATGTCATTTAAAACAGAGAAGTCAAGAAGAACTTGAGGCCAATGGGGTTTGGCTGACGGTGAACGTGGCTGGAGCCGAGGCAGTACACATAGCTGGGGGTGGTTGCTCACTTGGTCGGTCGCGTAGCCAAGGTGTAAGCCCCCCGATTTTCAAAAATTTTAAAAACGATTTTTCACATTTTTCTGAAATTTTTGGAATTAAAACTAATGTATTTTGTGATTAAATTATTTTTAAATGATGTTAAATAATATTAAAATATTATGAAAATAATATTTTTTGGTGTAAAATGGAAAACTGGACATAGGGTAATTTTCTGTGAATTTATTGGACTCCGAAAATATTTTTAAAGCCCTAAAAACCAATGTATTTTTAAACCAAAATAAACCCTGATTGAACCCGGTTTATTTTGAAATAAACCAAACCAAACCGACCCAAACCGTGGTGACCCGAACCGGACCGAACCCAGCCCTTAACGGGTTGGGTCGGATACAAAGTGAACCCGACCCGGACCCGAAACCCTCAACGAAACCCTAATTCTAATCCGAATGGAAACACTGTTCCTACCCTATTTAAACCGCCTCGGCCGGCCGCCTGAACCCTAGCACCGCCTTCCTCCTCTTCCTCCCGACGAGCCCCCTCTCCCCTCGGCCGCCCACGCCTCACCGTCTCCGCCTGACCCTCTTCCCTCTCCACCGTCTCTCCCAACGAGACTCCGCCGCCCTATCCTCGACCGCCGTGGTCCTCCCCCATGGCCAGAGACCACCCTGTCATCTCCTCCTCTCCACCCCTGCCATTCCCGGCCAACCCATCACGACCACTATCACCGTCTCCTCGTCGTCCTCCACCCGTCTCCGAACCGCAGCCATCGCCTCCGATCCTCCGCCCCGCTTCTCCTCGACGACCCTCGCCGCTGCCCTCCAGCCCCGAAGCGTCTCCCTTCTCAGCCGTCCCCGCAGCACCCTGAGCTGACCGCTTCGACGACCTGCAGCTCCGCCCAGCCGCCCCAACTCTGACCTGCTGCTCACCACCACCCAACTCAGCAGCCACCCCCGTTCTCCTTCTCCTTCTCCTCCTCCCTTCTCAGCCCTCCCTCGCCGGAGCGGCACCAAGCCACCTCTCCTCTCGCTGTCCCCCCTCCGACGAAGCCCTGAGCTGCCACGGCGAAGCCCCGGCAAGTCTCCGCCTGAACACAGTACCGGACACGGCACAGTACCGGACACGGCAGTACTGGACACAGCACCCGGACACGAGAAACTCGTTCCACGGAGCCCTGTTCAGGTAACCCGTTCTCTCTCCTCGTTGCTCCGATTTCCGTTTCGTCAGTTGTAACGCGTAGACTATGTGACCCTCTCGATGTCCGTGCAACCCGCTCGGTGCGTCGCTTCCTGTGGCGATCGCGAACCGCGATCCAAAAACAGGAAAAACAATGCCCTGTTTCACCCCGGAACTGAGTGCGTCCTGCCAAACGGGATGACTTGGGCGCGTGCGGTCTTCACCGAAACGTGCGCGCCGTTGATACGGACGTGCGGGATTTCGCAGAAGTTGATTTGGATGTGCGTGCACACCGGAATCAATGCGTATCCGTCGACAACGTTCCGTATCCGCCTGTTCTGGAACACGTCGTAACTTTGTGTACACATGTCGGATCGAGACAAAACTTGCGCTATCGGACTCGTAGCAATACGCTGGTCCTGTGACCCAAGTTTGGTTCGATTCTGAGAACGTTGACAAAATCGCGTATCGTGGGCCCCATGGCTCCACTTGACGGGCGATTTTGTGATCGGCTCATCGGAATCCAATTCTGGAAGTTCTATTGGGTTCGTATCATCGTTCTGGACTTGTTAACACTAAGTTGGACAAATTTGGAGACCTTTGGTTCTGACACGCTTTTCGGTGCAAAGTGGGCCATACATGGACCCCACTTTGACCCGAAATTACGGTTTTGCCCCTTGTCCAAATTGGACGAAAGGGAAGTGCTTTCTAGCTATTTTGCTTATTCTGGGAATGTTAGTGATATCTATTTCAGCATCCGGAGATATTTGTTCTGAGGCCATAGCTTCTGGTCCTGTGTATTGGACATCTGGACGTTACATTTTGCAGCTTCTTGCCAGGCAAGTATATCTTGCCATTGTACTGTTATTTATATTCCATATGTTGCATGCATCTTTATTTTCTGTCTTTAGTTCATATATTTTAACTGTTATATAAAATGCGCGCGACGGTGTCGTCGCAGTATAATTTTATTTATGTATTGCATTGACCTTGTTGATGAGACTACCCCATTATCATGTAGCATCTTTAGGTTCATTGGCCGTGACACAGTTGTTACACGATTTGTGAGTCTCATATAGATCACGGACTGGCGTGCAGGGTTTGGCCTCCTGTACGTGTAGACCGTGCGTTAGGAATAACTGTTGTTAGAAACTTTGCATGCTAGTAGACTTAGCAGTTATTAGAGGCCTAGGGACATAGTCTATTGTAGTACGGTGGTCCCATCCTTGTCCTTGTTTGGTTGCAGGATTGGGCTAGGGTACTAAGAATAGGCTATGAACCAAATCGTGTCATGGATGTGACATGCTTAGAGCATGGGGTGGGGAGAACAACAAGTACCGCATTTGAGCTCCTTTGCACTTTTTTCTGTGCGCCCGGATTCTCCGCCGGAGATACGGGTGGTGATGACCCTTATATATATTATGTATATTGGCGGGCCTCCGCCGTTCAAAAGACGACGTGCCTTTGGGCCCCTGGATCCCCAAAAGGGAATCATGCCAAATTCCAGTTTTCAGCCAGATAGCTCACTTGTGGGGAAAGTTGTTCTTAACTGCATTCACTTAGACGGTTAGGCGACCCCTTTGGATATTTATTTCAGTACTTTATTGGCATGTGTTTAAGTATCTTGTTATGTCCCTCTGAGGACCTGGTCTCCTGCAAGGTGTATTTGTTCTTGAGTATTCGCAGGAGCGCAGATTCGGATGGTTACGTATGTTTCGAGGATGGCTTCTCTTCGAGCCGTGATTGCAAGCTGGTATACTTATATTGTGTTTGATCGTGTTGTACTTATATTGTATTTGCTCTTTCCATTCGAGTTGGTAGTGGATTTGTTTCCATCCAACTATCATCCTTAGATACTTCTTATTGAGATCTAGTTTCATAGATATTGGTTATCTATTTATATTTGATTTTCTGTGGATGAGATTTAGATTAAACCCTGTGACTTGTGATAGATTTATACCACTTGTGGATTTTATATTCATATTACAGCGTACGTATGGGTTTGGTTTCCATATATTGGAGTTGCCATATCCATGCGGCTGGCATGCTTACGTGTCCTAGTCCTACGTATTTTGGGACTGGGGCATGACATGTTTTTGTGGTGGCCCATGCAGGTCTCGAGCATATTGTCTCGGTTACGTTACTGTACCGAGCAAGCCTGCACCTAGGATTAGAGTATAGGATCTCATCCACAACTGACTATGACTCATCCTCCTTCCAATCCATTCCGTTGAATAATTGCATCCTGCTTGATTCATGTGCCTTCTCATTAGTTCCTTGAGTGTAGCCTTCTCCTAGAATATAGACACACCACTAAGTTTAGAATATCTAGTGAACCCTAGAATTCCTTATCTTTAGATTGGTATACCATTACCCCTTGATGTATTAAGAAGACTTGAGAGTAGTATAGACACTACTAGAGATAGTTAGAAGTTTTACCATAATGTTTGACCCTAGTATTGAGGAACCAATGGAGAACCAATATTGAACATTAGGACTGAACCTAACCCTCATAATTGGATAGTATTGGAGAACTATAAAACTTATGTCATTGTCTTGTCATTTGCAGAACAGTACCCTAGGAAGCCAAGAGGAGTGAATGTAATATTTTTCTCAATCATACCCCGAACACAGAAGAGTAGCATCCCACATATTCCTTAGAAAAACATGATGCTATCTAGAGCCTCTCTATTTCATATATTGTTCCCCTGTGACCATAGCGCTCGCTAGTGTGCGACGACTGAGTACGTTTCTTCTCTTCATCTTTCAACTCGTGCCACTTGACACCTCTAATTATAGACCAAGTGATTGTATTCTACGATAGGATATATAGTTGCTATAGTTATAGTTGTAATCTTGAATTTTGAATTGTGTGCCTTGTAGTTAGAACCTGATAGTTGAGTTGTTCAATTAGATTGTGATGATTACCCCTAGTTGTAAATTACGTAATTTGTACCCTCACCTCGATACAAGTTATATTCCCTTCCCTTGAGACTAGTAACCCTTCTATTCTTGCTATTGACACTTGTTCTATAAGCACTATGACTAAGGCTTAAGACGACCATGACCTATGTAATATAGAAAGATACCCTAATCAGTACCAAGAACCCTTCTCGTAGACCTTAACAAGAGCTTCTACGGTATCCTTAAGGCCATTGCAATAGTAGTTAAATTGTTATAAGTTATGTAGTATACCCCACACCATAGTATCACATAGTCTTTTGACCCATTATTGAAGCGTAATTGAATGACATTAATTGTATGCTAGCGAAGACGACAGTGTTTATTCAGACAATAGAATTTAGAGGTCCTTGCCCCATTTGGTCGACTAGCGACATAGACAAGGAGGTTGTATGATAACTATAGAGATTTGTAGAGTCTTTATTATTATTGCTTATTTTGTTTTTTGTTTTTGAGAACTTGAATTGACTTGTACCTCCTTTCATCATCATCTAGCGTACTTATAATTGTTGTACCACCTTGACTTATGCCGCTATTATAGCCTAGTTTTGCAAGCTTATTCTTTCATCAAGCTTGTTCACTATATATGTATTAGTGGATGCATACATTAATACATTTCAGAATCAGTGTACTACGGTCTGATCAACCATAGTGCGCATGGTTCGCCCTTCGTATAACTACTTTACGTGGATTGAGATATCTAGTGATTAGTAGATGAATGAACTTGCCCTCTAGATATGTCTGAGCATATCGTATCCGTTACATAACTGTACCGATGCGAGCATGTGAATAGGCATTACCCAAAATAAGATTTCAATCCACAACTGCCTTGACAATTCCCATTGAATTCTTTAAACGCCTTGACCCCCTTACTACTAATCGATTACCTCCCCCTTGAACTCTTTATTATTGTTTTCCGTCTTTCCTTATTTCGGAAAGACGAAACCTCGTGCTGGGTATAAAGTTTGATACACAGAGAATACTAGATATACCCCATAGGCCGATCACATACTTGAGGATTATTCTTTCGTAATTAAGGACATATCATATAAGATATAATTGGCATGGAAGTTTTGAGGATTGAATGACATGAGTAAACAAATTAAGGAATATTTTCTTAAGGTATATAGCCTTATGTGATAGATGGGTAAATTCTAAGTTGGGTAGCAGTGCATTGTCAACTCGAGAGGAATTTTTTTTAGATTGTGATCGAGTAAGATTAGATTGGGAGAGTTCAAGCCATTTTAATTTTGAGAAATTTAGAAGAATGACTAAGATGATGAGGATTAATGAATTGATATTGAGGACCCAATATTTATACCTTAAGTACATGATTTAAATTTTTTGAACAATGGAGGTAGATTCATCAATTTGAATTTGGAGGATAAATATAGAATTTCAGACTTGAACATTGGTGGACTGCATTTAAATTATTTTTTAATTTGATGATTTGAGTTAAAATAAAAAAAAAACTTGAGGGTTGGACTACCTATTTGAAATATTGAGGATGTGAATGGAATTTAAAGAATTGAAGCATACAAAAATTTATAAGTGAGAATAGGAATAATATTGGACTCGAACTACTTCTAGAGGAGATTATGATAGTTGGAGATCGTGAGGTAAAATTTACATGCGTATTTAAATCTTGAAGATGTTATATGGATTTAATTTAAATTGAGATATGGATAATTTGAAAAAGTGAGAAGAGATAACCATAGGTTGAATTTTGATTGGAGCAATGATCACCTTAACCTTGAAGTGATTGCGATGGATATGATTAGGATTTTAATTATCGCAAGGAGATTGCGATTGACTTGCCTTATGTACATGAAGGATCAATAAATTATGCCTTATTTTAATTTTGAGGACGACATTGTTTTAGTTGGCTGGATTGTGAAACCCGCTCACCTAAGAATTAGACCTACTTGGCTTAGATAGTGAGACTAAGGCTAGTTCGAATCAACTTAGAAATAGAACACGGCATTTTTTATTTAGTTTTACAATTTTCTATCACTTAGCGCACCTTACCATTGCTTCGATATTTGGAGCACTTCACTAGTCACTGTCTTCCTACAAATTCCACACCCTTATCGTAGACGTGCCCATCATCCAATCCTCATCTTTGTGCAATTTTCCAATTGTTTGGCGCTTTTATGCAAAAGAGCATTTAGGTGTCCACACTATTAGACATGACACATGAAGAAATCTATTTTTTTCGCTCATGCGGATTTTTTCCATGATTTTTCGGGATATGCAACGTGCAACATCGCCCACACCGGTAAACCTAGCCTTGCATTTAACCAATGCAAATCTTAGACCATCCTTGACTTCTACCATGGCTTAATTTTAATTTCGAGGACGAAATTTTTATAAGTTGGGTATAATGTAAGCCCCCTGATTTTCAAAATTTTTAAAAACGATTTTTCACAATTTTTCTGAAATTTTTGGAATTAAAACTAATGTATTTTGTGATTAAATAATTTTTAAATGATGTTAAATAATATTATGAAAATAATATTTTTGGGTGTAAAATGGAAAACTGGACATAGGATAATTTTCTGTGAATTTATTGGACTCCGGAAACATTTTTAAAGCCCTAAAAACCAATGTATTTTTAAACCAAAATAAATCCTGATTGAACCCGGTTTATTTTGAAATAAACCAAACCAAACCGACCAAAACCGGACCGAACCAGCCCTTAACGGGTTGGGTCGGATCCAAAGTGAACCCGACCCGGACCCGAAACCCTCAACGAAACCATAATTCTAATCCGAACGGAAACACTGTTCCTACCCTATTTAACCGCCTCGACCGGCCGCTTGAACCCTAGCACCGCCTTCCTCCTCTTCCTCCCGACGAGCCCCCTCTCCCCTCGGCCGCCCTCGCCTCACCGTCTCCGCCTGACCCTCTTCCCTCTCCACCGTCTCTCCCAACGAGACTCCGCCGCCCTATCCTCGACCGCCGTGGTCCTCCCCCATGGCCGGAGACCACACCGTCATCTCCTCCTCTCCACCCCTG
This sequence comes from Iris macrosiphon, assembly GCA_036927795.1. NCBI lineage: Eukaryota > Viridiplantae > Streptophyta > Magnoliopsida > Asparagales > Iridaceae > Iris > Iris macrosiphon. The sequence goes on from JAYESA010000009.1 coordinate 184,658,521, forward strand.
CCATTCCCGGCCAACCCATCACGACCACCATCACCGTCTCCTCGTCGTCCTCCACCCGTCTCCAAACCGCAGCCATCTCCTCCCGTCCTCCGCCCCGCTTCTCCTCGACGACACTCGCCGCTGCCCTCCAGCCCCGAAGCGTCTCCCTTCTCAGCCGTCCCCGCAGCACCCTGAGCCGACTACTTCGATGACCTGCAGCTCCGCCCAGCCGCCCCGACTCCGACCTGCTGCTCACCACCACCCAACTCAGCAGCCACCCCGTTCTCCTTCTCCTCCTCCCTTCTCAGCCCTCCCTCGCCGGAGCGGCACCAAGCCACCTCTCCTCTCGCTGTCCCCCCTCCGACGAAGCCCTGAGCCGCCACGGCGAAGCCCCGGCAATTCTCCACCTGAACACAGTACCGGACACGGCGCAGTACCGGACACGGCGCAGTACCGGACACAGCACCCGGACACGAGAAACTCGTTCCACGGAGCCCTGTTCAGGTAACCCGTTCTCTCTCCTCGTTGCTCCGATTTCCGTTCCGTCAGTTGTGACGCGTAGACTGTGTGACCCTCTCGATGCCCGTGCAACCCGCTCGGTGCGTCGCGTCCTGTGGCGATCGCGAACCGCGATCCAAAAACAGGAAAACCAACGCCCTGTTTCACCCCGGAACTGAGTGCGCCCGCCAAACGGGACGACTTGGGCGCGTACGGTCTTCAGCGAAACGTGCGCGCCGTTGATACGGACGTGCGGAATTTCGCAGAAGTTGATTTGGATGTGCGTGCACACCGGAATCAACGCGTATCCGCCGACAACGTCCCGTATCCGTCTGTTCTGGAACACGTCGTAACTTTGTGTACACACGTCGGATCGAGACGAAACTTGCGCCATCGGACTCGTAGCAATACGCTGGTCCTGTGACCCAAGTTTTGTTCGATTCTGAGAACGTTGACAAAATCGCGTATCGTGGGCCCTACGGCTCCACTTGACCGGCGATTTTGTGATCGGCTCATCGGAATCCAATTCTGGAAGTTTCATTGGGTTCGTATCATCGTTCTGGACTTGTTAACACTAAGTTGGACGAATTTGGAGACCTTTGGTTCTGACACGCTTTTCGGTGCAAAGTGGACCACACATAGACCCCACTTTGATCCGAAATTACGGTTTTGCCCCTGTGTCCAAATTGGACGAAAGGGAAGTGCTTTCTAGCTATTTTGCTTATTCTGGAAATGTTGGTAATATCTATTTCAGTATCCGGAGACATTTGTTCTGAGGCCATAGCTTCTGGTCCTGTGTATTGGACATCTGAACGTTACATTTTGCAGCTTCTTGCCAGGCAAGTATACCTTGCCATTTTACTGTTATTTATATTCCATATGTTGTATGCATCTTTATTTTCTGTCTTTAGTTCATATATTTTAACTGTTATATAAAATGCGCGCGACGGTGTCGTCGCGGTATATTTTTATTTATGTATTGCATTGACCTTGTTGATAAGACTACCCCATTATCATGTAGCATCTTTAGGTTTATTGGCCGTGACACAGTTGTTACACGATTTGTGAGTCTCATATAGATCACGGACTGGCGTGCAGGGTTTGGCCTCCTGTACGTGTGGGCCGTGCGTTAGGAATAACTGCTGTTAGAAACTTTGCATGCTAGTAGACTTAGTAGTTATTAGAGGTCTAGGGACATAGTCTATTGTAGTACGGTGGTCCCATCCTTGTCCTTATTTGGTTGCAGGATTGGGCTAGGGTACTAAGAATAGGCTATGAACCAAATCGTGTCATGGATGTGACATGCTTAGAGCATGGGGTGGGGAGAACAACAAGTACCGCATTTGAGCTCCTTTGCACTTTTTTCTGTGCGCCCGGATTCTCCGCCGGAGATACGGGTGGTGATGACCCTTATATATATTATGTACATTGGCGGGCCTCCGCCGTTCAAAAGACGACGTGCCTTTGGGCCCCTGGATCCCCAAAAGGGAATCATGCCAAATTCCAGTTTTCAGCCAGATAGCTCACTTGTGGGGAAAGTTGTTCTTAACTGCATTCACTTAGACGGTTAGGCGTCCCCTTTGGATATTTATTTCAGTACTTTATTGGCATGTATTTAAGTATCTTGCTATGTCCCTCTGAGGACCTGGACCCCTGCCAGGTGTATCTGTTCTTGAGTATTCGCAGGAGCGCAGATTCGGATGGTTACGTATGTTTCGAGGATGCCTTCTCTTCGAGCCGTGATTGCAAGGTGGTATACTTATATTGTGTTTGATCGTGTTGTACTTATATTGTATTTGCTCTTTCCATTCGAGTTGGCAGTGGATTTGTTTCCATCCAACTGTCATCCTTAGATACTTTTTATTGAGATCTAGTTTCATAGATATTGGTTATCTATTTATATTTGATTTTCTGTGGATGAGATTTAGATTAAACCCTATGACTTGTGATAGATTTATACCACTTGTGGATTTGATATTCATATTACAGCGTACGTATGGGTTTGGTTTCCATATATTGGAGTTGTCATATCCATGCGGCTGGCATGCTTACGTGTCCTAATCCTACGTATTTTGGGACTGGGACGTGACACAAGGTGACACTCGGCCCTGCTCGAGTTCGGTGGAAATAGCCCGAAATAGAGCCGCGATTGAAGGAATTTGATCGGGGGAGAGGCTCAGCACTAGCAGCCTGGGGTCAATGGCATGTTGTTCGTCGAAGAAGAAAGGGGGTCGACGGTACTGAACAAAAACAATTGGGTCAAGGCAGGCGTTGTTACGGTTGTCAGCGACAGAAAATTGCGAAAACAGCCGTGGGGCCGTTTCGAGCGGCTCAAATGGAGCTCGTTGGTCGACCACGATGATAGAGGGTTGAAATTAGGTCGCTGCAGTGGAGGAATGGGCAGGGAGCCGGATTTACTGTAGCGGTTGTTAGTTTTGAATGGGTTTAGCAACGGATTAGCAGGTTTTGGGCTAGGTTAAACTTATGGGTTAAGGTATTTAGTTGATTTGAGGATTTAAATCAATGGGCTTAGGGACAATTTGCCTTGATTTAGGGGTTGGCTTGGGGTTTATTTAGCATGTAAATGGGTTAATGAGGGATTTTATTTTTAATGGACTTAGGGTTTATATATATATATATATATATATATATATATATATATATACTAGGTTTAATTTAATTATAGTGTATTAGAGAAAAATGAAAAAATGGGTTGACAAATGCATGATACGTATAATCATAATCAACTTGACTGCTCCTAAGTTGGCTTATAGTGTATCCGTAAGGTGGTGAAGGATTATACAGATTCGCTCCTAAGGTGGAGTATCTCTATACGGTGGTCTAGGTACGGGACCAAAGATTGAACTCTACGGATTGGCTTCAAATGTGGTTTTAGCTGTCGGACCCAAGTTGGATCTCCTGGTTATTCGGATTCATCCAAATATGAGCTAAAGTGAAGATTGTTGGATTGTATCTCACATCCGGTTGAGCGCTAAAAGTGGTTTACATGATGTGACAATATAATAATAAAGTTTAGTCCCAGATTGGATAGAAAGTGGAAGGATGGAGTAAGATTTGTGTGATTGGTCCTGAAGTTAACAATGGATTTTTCTTTTAAGTCATATAATCCAAGTCCGATATCTCACCTCATGGATCAACTTCAGGTATCACCACGTCCCCAAGACGGCTAGGATTTTTGCCAAGATGATGGGTGAGGGTTGGATGTTTACTTGCGATTGGTTTGGATGGATTAGGGGTAGGGTCCTGAAGGTTGTCAGAGGCTGGGTTGTCCGAACTAGGGTTTCGGCCAGGTAATGAATGTTGTGGGTTAGGTTGGCTAAATAGGGTTCGGCTAGGTGCTGGAGGGTTTGGGGGTTCTTGGAGGTTATGTTAGGTGATAGTGTTGTTGGGCACGTCGGAAGCGTTTGTCAACCCACCTGAGATAACCAACCAATCTACAAACACCGAGTACAGATGAAGACAAATATATGGCGGTGAGTACGTCACCTAGACAAATTCCAACATTTATAACTCAGATGTAATTACAAGATTGCAAAAATTAATGTTTTAATCCTTTGCACTAATAGGTTCAACCTCCTTACCACACTCAAGAAAGAACGACAAAGATTACAATTGAAATTACTCACCAATTTTTCTAACCGAAGTTGACGACTCCTCGATTAGAACTTTTCTTCCTTCTGTTTTGTATGAAGAAGAACCCTAAGAGCAAAGCACACTTTCTCTTATATTTTCTTGTGGACGAGCACCTTGAATCTCTATATTTGTGCATGCTTTGTGCCTCCATCCTCCTCCTATATTTATAGGATTAGAAATCATATTTTAGGTCATAATAGTATTTCCTAAATATGAAACCCTAAAATAAGAATCCTATTACACCTAAAATAGCCCAACACCAATTATGGATGTCCAAATATGGTCATATTAAATATTTGATACAAATTTGAAATCTAATCAAATCTTACATTTAATGTAGATTTCCAAATTATATCAAATTAAATCTTTGACCATATTTGGGCTCCAAATTTTACCAAATCATAAGTGCTGGTGTGGCAGAGTAGGCTAGGTGGTGAGCTAGGCTAGCTTAGGATTTTAGGAGTTTCAGGAGTTGTCGAGAGAGGAGTAGAAATTTTTTGTGCGGAGAACGATGCTCTTATACAGGTGTGGATTCACAAGTCTAGCAATTCTAAATACTCAGGCATGATTTAAGTTTTTAATTGGAGGTATGTAAAACTATAACAAAAGGTACATTAGTGTGTAGGAGTCCACAACCTAACCGGACCATGCAAGACTTATCATTCATGTGCCGTGCTATCTGTTGTATTTCATAGGGTTGTTTAGTTTATGATGCCCTTTTGCAGCGATCATTAAATAATTGATTCTTTTTGTTGACTATATTGCTCTTAATGTTTTCTTGCAACTCATCCATGACTAGGCACACTTATGTTTCTTTTCTTTTTTGGTATCCTAAAATGGGAAGCTTAATATTTTGTTAACCAAATTGTTCTCAATGTTGTGGCTTATAGATGGGTGGAAGGCATGGCACCTGTATTTTCAAGATCTGCTTGGCATTGTGCTTGGAATCTTATTCAGGTAAGTCATATCCAACTGCATATGATTTATTTGAACAATCTCCTCCATCAGATTTCTACATAGTGTTTTGATTAGTTCAGTCAAAAAGTAAATATTCTTACTATATACTCAATATTTCTTGCCCCTTCAGGAAGATATCACTATTTCATAAATAAATATTGCAATCTGCCGCTGGAAACTTGAAATGCTTATGTAAAGCTGCTTGCAGAGTTGCCTTCTCATAACTTGGTTACTATATTTGGCAACCTCCTTTCCTTTCCTTTCCTTGGTGAATAAAATTTTATGCTTTGAAATAAATGTGCATACTATTTCATGGCAGAAGACTTAAAGCACTTGGATACCCACATGATTAGAGCACACACAGTGGTTCAAGTGCTACATTTTTGGTTCAGTCAAAATTTGTATCACTTGAGGACTGCAGTGGGCTCCTATCCACATTTGAAAAATGCTAGTAAGCCAAGAGGCTCTCCAAATTTCAAGTGTGCCATAGCAAGTGATAGTTACCCCACTGGGCCCACCAGCAAGAAAAAATAAAGAGAAAAAAAGGGAGGAAAAATAGGAGGTTAGTTTGGAGTATAGATTTGGTGGATTATGAAGTGTGTCATTGTGTACCAATATCAAGGGGACACTCAAAAAATAGTAATTTACACAAATTTCAAAAAAAATTGAAGTATGGTATGGAGTGTCTCCACTGTGGATGCTCTTACCCACAAAACAATAGCTTGCTTAATTATAGTTGATTCGACAACCAGTTCTTTGATGAATTCTAGATGTGGGTTACTTGAGGTATATATCCTGAGTAAGAAGGAAGGTCTGAATATGATTTCTTCAGACAATTATATTAGTTTAGGTATTAGTACAGATCTCTATATTCCGTATTATTGAGACTGTTGCTGAAGTTGTAACTTCTCTTTGGACAGAATGATCTGATCCATGGATGGGGAATGGACATGAAACTTGGATATTGTGCTCAGGTTAGACTGATCCTTAACATTGTCTTGATGTATAATTTATCTGTGTTCAGCACTTATTAATTTTACATATCTATAAGTCATAAGTTCGGTAGTGGAATGATGATTTGGTATTCAAGCATTGTACATATACTAGGTGAAAATGTGTATCCGTAAGAACAAGCATTTTTTAGTTATCCCTATGGTGTGTAAGACCAGCTTAGGGCTCTACCTTGTCCTTTCTAGTTTTGCCAAGTTCCCGCAACATTCTTTTTTCTTTGTTAGTCTTGTTTGTCTAAATCTTCCTACTGTTGGGTGATCCCTCCTTAATTGGAGAGAGGGTTTGATGTTCCCAAGGTTCATTCACCTTGGAGAAAGTCTAATGACTTTTAGAGTTTCCAAGCTTAATGAACCTTGGATGAAACGAATCTTGGAGGAGAAGGTTCATTCCATTATGGCTATATAAGGAGATGGTTTAGGAGATGTTTAGTTAAAAAAAAAAAACTTCTCCCTTGTAATCTTGGTGCTAGAAGTTGTGGTGCTCTTGGTGCTCCTTGCTTGCGGTGTTCTTCCGGGCGGTGCTTCTACCTCGAGTGCTTCTTCACTAAAGTGTGTCCATACTTATGTATGAGAGTTTGTGAGCCTCTTGAGTGTATCCAAGAGAGAGTTTGTAATTTGTAATCCCACTATTCTTAGTGGAGAAAGAAAGTAAATAATTATAATTGTCCGAGAACGTAGGCACATTGTCGAACCTCGTTAATTCTTTTGTGTTCTGTTGTACTCACTTGTCAATCCATAGCTTTCAGAAGCTCGATTGCAAGTTATTGCTACTCTCTTGTCAATCCATAGCTTTCAGAAGCTCGATTGCAAGATATTGCTTCCGCACTTTGTGTGTGAAAGACATCTCCATCCCCAACAAAGTGGTATCAGAGCCACACAAACTTGTTGATCGTGATGACGGAATCGTCTTCTACCTCCTCAACCATGATCAAACTCACATCTTCAAATTATTCCATATGGAGGCCGCGGATGGAAGATATCCTCTATTGCAAGGATCTGTACGAAGTGTTACTCGGCAATGGACAGAAGCCAGAAGACAAATCTGACAAAGATTCGACCATTCTAAATCGTAAAGTTATTGGAGAAATTCGTCCATGGATCGACCAAAGCGTCTTTCACCATGTTTTCAAAGAAACCGATGTTCATCAAATGTTGATGAAATTAGCATCGATGTACGAGTGAGAGACTCCTCAAAACAAAGCGTCACTTATTCGACGTTTGGTGAACCTGAAATACAGAGATGGTCGAAGTGTTTCTGAACACTTGAGTGATTTCCTCTGAACCATGAAGCTGGTGCTGGAAGATGAGCTATTGGCACTTTTGCTACTTAGCTCATTGTCGGATAGTTGGAACACACTTGTGGTTTCCTTAAGTCCACTCCTCAAGGCGTCCTTACATCAACCTTAGTGAATGACAGTTTATTGAATGAAGAAGCGAGGCGGAAAGAACAAGGCATATCAACCGAGTCAGATGCCCTTGTTTCTGAGAATCGTGGAAGAACTCATCAAAGAAAATCCCACAACAGTGACCACTCCAAAGGCAGGCCTAGAGATCATTCCAGAGGCACTTCCAAACCAATAAAGGAGATAGAATGCTTTCATTGTGGCCTTAAGGGTCATATGAAAAGAGAATGCAAAAAATTAAAAAGAGAGAAGAAATGAATCAAATAAGAAGAATGAAGCCAAAGACACAACCGCCACTGCTTCAAAAGGCGATGAGATAATCATCATTTGTGATGATGGTCTTGTTAATCTAACCTCTCAAGATTCATGCTGGATTGTAGACTCTGGCGCATCATTTCATATTACTTCCAGAAAAGAATTCTTCACATCCTACACAAGCGGAGACTTCGAAAACTTGAGGATTGGAAATGAAAAAGTTTCCAAGATAGTGAGAAAAGGAGAAGTAGCTCTTGAGACCAACATTTGCTGCCCCTTGATTCTCAAGAATGTGAGACATGTTCTAGACATGCGTCTCAACTTGATATCCACTGGCGTGCTGGATGATGAAGGCTACACCAATGTGTTTGGTGGAGGCAAATGAAAACTCAGCAAAGGCTCCCTAGTACTAGCTAGAGGAAAGAAGGAGAACACACTCTATATGACATATGCTAAGATCAACAATCAGCATGTTAATGCATCAATCGACCAATCAGGATCAACGATTGGGTTATGGTACAAGCGACTGGGTCATATGAGTGAGAAGGGACTGCAAATTCTAGCCAAAAGAGAGACTGGTACGACTCTGAAGTGCGTCCGTACTGACAATGGTGGAGAGTACTTGGGAGACTTCAGAATCTATTGCAAGAATAATGGAATCAGACATGAAAGATCAGTTCCAAAGACCCCTCAGCACAACGGGTTGGTGGAAAGGATGAACAGAACGATCGTTGAGCGGATCAAAACCATGCTATCTTACTCCAAGCTGCCAAAAGGTTTCTGGGGTGAAGCATTGATGACAACAGTTCACTTAATCAACTTGTCTCCATCAGCTCTACTCAATGGTGATGTACCGAACAAGTTCTGGACAGGAAAAAATGTGTCCTACAGTTACTTGAAGGTGTTTGGGTGTAAAGCGTTCGTGCACATCCCCAAAGACGAGAGGTCTAAGCTTGATGACAAATCAAAAGAATGCATTTTTCTGGGCTACGGAGATGAAGAGTTCGGCTACAGACTATTAGATCCTATCAATAAAAAGATGGTCGAAGCAGAGATGTGGTCTTCTTTGAAGATCAAACTATTGAAGATATTCAGAAGGGAGAAAAGGCTGATAGCTCGAGGGAATATCCAATCGACCTACATCCAGTTCCTAAGCCCGGGTGCAAAAGGGGATGCGGTCGAGAACAATGAAGCTGAAATCCATGAGCACGTCGAGGACAATCATGAGAAATTGTACCTGAAAATGTTCAAGAAGAGCAAGCTCCTGAAGAACCTCAACTGAGAAGATCAAACAAACAACCGAAGCCTAATAGCCTCTACAGTCCACAACAATATGTATTGCAAACAGATGCTGGAGAGCCTGAATGCTATCAAGAAGCCGTGGCACACGAGAAAAGGGGGAGTGGCTGGAAGCCATGCAAGATGAGATAAAGTCCTTGCATGAGAATCACACTTATGATTTGGTAAAATTACCAAAAGGAAGAAGAGCACTCAAGAACAAATGGGTGTATAAGCTGAAGACAGAAGAAAACAAGTCACAACCAAGATACATGGCGAGGCTAGTTGTGAAAGGTTTTAGTCAGAAGCAAAGAGTTGACTATGAAGAGATTTTCTCACCAGTAGTGAAGATGACATCTATCAGAGTAGTGCTCAGCTTGGCTGCAAGTATAAATCTAGAAGTTGAACAGCTAGATGTGAAGACTGCATTCCTTCATGGAGAGCTTGAAGAAGAAATCTACATGGAGTAGCCAGAGGGTTTCAAAGTCAAAGGGAAAGAAGATCTAGTCTGTCGACTAAAGAAGAGTCAGTATGGACTGAAACGGGCACCCCGCCAATGGTATAAGAAGTTTGATCTCTTCATGACCGAGCAAGGATTCCAGAGGACCACTTCTGATCATTGTGTGTTTGTTAAAAGGTACTCTGATGGTGAACTGATTATACTTCTTCTATATGTTGATGATATGTTGATCGTAGGTCGTGACAGTGACAAGATCAGCAAATTAAAGAAATAGCTCAGCAAGTCCTTTGCAATGAAGGATTTAGGTTCAGCAAAGCAGATTCTTGGTATGCATATCTCCCGTGATCGAATGAATGGGAAGTTGTGGTTATCACAAGAACGTTATATCGAGAAGGTGTTGAAGAAGTTCAACATGGACAAGGCAAAACCAGTTTATACTCCACATGCTAATCACTTTCTGCTTAGCTCAAGGCAGTGTCCTACAAGCAACAAAGAAAAGGAAAAGATGGCATCGGTGCCATACGCCTCAGCTGTTGGCAGTCTTATGTACATGATGGTGTGCACCAGACCAAACATGGCACATGCAGTTGGTGTCGTCAGCAGATTCTTATCCAATCCGGGTAAAGAACATTGGAAAGCGGTGAACTAAATTTTGAAATACCTCAAAGGTACTTCCAAATTGAGATTGTGCTTTGTAAATGACAAGCATGTGTTGATTGGGTACACAGATGCAGATATGGCTGAAGATTTTGACTCCAGGATATTTAGTTACTCTTTCAGGGGGAGCTGTGTCTTGGCAGTCAAAGTTACAAAAGTGTGTTGCTCTGTCGACTACAGAAGCAAAATATATCGCAGCTACAGAAGCATGCAAGGAACTACTGTGGATGAAAAGATTCTACAGGAGTTTGGTCAAGAACAACAAGCATATGTTCTTTATTGTGATAGCCAGAGTGCTATCCATTTGAGCAAGAATTCGAGTTTTCACTCAAGGTCAAAGCATATTGACGTACGTGAGATATCATTGGATTCGTAACGTGGTAAACAAGGTAGTCAAAGGCGCAAGGCGCACTCAAGGCGCAAAGGGTCCAAATCGCCCGAGGCGCAAGGCGCACTTAAGGCGCGCGCCTGAGCGACACGAGGCGCAAAAATTATATATATATATATATATATATACATCAAATTTCTACATTGATAAACATGTGTGCTTCAAATTCTCCTATGTCTAGGTTGCAATCACTTTGAATTGAGTGAGTGAGAGAGAAAAAAAAAGTACATCAGTTCAAAAAATAGTCTAAAAATAGTACAACAGTTAAAAACATAGTCTAAACATGTTATTTTTTCACAAGATTTTCAAGACGCGCCTTAGCTATTCCAAGGCGCTCGAAAAAGGCGCACCTAGGCGCGCCTTAGGTGCGCCATAAGAATTGCGCCTCGCCTGGAGTGCCCTGAGGCGCTGCCCCTGCGCCTAGGAGCAAGGCGCGCCTTAGGCGCGCCTGAGGCGCGCCTTTGACTACACTGGTGGTAAAATTCAAGTAACTTCATATCGAGAAGATTCATACCAATAACAACGGCTTAGACATGATGACTAAGTCTTTACCGAAAGATAAGCATATCTTTTGTAGAAGTGCAGCTGGTATGACGGAACCTTCCACTTAAGTCTATAAGGGGGAAATTGTTGGGTGATCCCTCCTTAATTGGAGAGAGGGTTTGATGTTCCCAAGGTTCATTCACCTTGGAGAAAGTCTAATGACTTTTGGAGTTCCCAAGCATAATGAACCTTGGATGAAACGAATCTTGGAGGAGAAGGTTCATTCCCTTATGGCTATATAAGGAGATGGTTTGGGAGATGTTTGGTTAAAAAAAAATCTTCCCTTGTAATCTTGGTGCTAGAAGTGGTGGTGCTCTTGGTGCTCCTTGCTTGCGGTGTTCTTCCGGGCAGTGCTTCTACCTCAAGTGCTTCTTCACCAAAGTGTGTCCATACTTTTGTATGAGAGTTTGTGAGCCTCTTGAGTGTATCCAAGAGAGAGTTTGTAATTTGTAATCCCACTATTCTTAGTGGAGAAAGAAAGTAAAGAATTATAATTGTTCGAGGACGTAGACACATTGTCGAACCTCGTTAATTCTTTTGTGTTATGTTTTACTCACTTGTCAATCCATAGCTTTCAGAAGCTCGATTGCAAGATATTGCTTCCGTACTTTGTGTGTGAAAAACATCTCCATCCCCAACACCTACTTGGCTCCACATTTTAGCAAAAAGGTTCCTGTTGAAATTAGTTGATGATTTTATTGATTGTCTCATTGGCATTATATAGCCTTACAGTCATTAATACAATGATCTCAATCATTATGACAATAATCTCATAATGGAATATCCTGTGACATATTCTGGCATCCCAAATATGTCCTCAGGATATTCCTATGTGCTTATACTATACTTAAATATGACACCCAACATACCATATCAACACTCCCCCTCAAGATGGGTGAAAGATATTCACTAAGCCCATCTTGTCACATCCTCTAATCATGCTCACTGAGGCGAGTCCCTTGGTTAGTCCATCTGCTACTTGATCCCTGGTTGGAACATGGCCAAGCTCCAGTAATCCACTATCCAACTTCTCTTTGATGAAGAATCTATCAATCTCGATGTGTTTGGTCCTGTCATGCTGTACTGGATTGTTGGCGATACTAATAGCTGACTGATTGTCACACCACAGCTTCATCTTGGCTCCTTGATCCAGCTTCAGCTCTACCAGCATATTCTTCAACCATAGCAGCTCTGCAACTCCCAAGGCCATAGCTCTGTACTCTGCTTCAGCTGTCGATCTGGCCACCACAGACTGCTTCTTACTCCTCCAGGAGACCAAGTTACCTCCTACAAATATGCAATATCCCGAGGTAGACCTCCTGTCATCAGCACAACTAGCCCAGTCAGAATCACAGTAGCCCTCGATGCTCACGTGATTGTTCTTCCTAAATATTAGTCCCTTCCCGGGAGCACCTTTCAAGTATCTCAGAATCTGGTACACTGCATCCATATGACCCTTCCGTGGGTCATGCATGTAGCGGCTCACCACACTTACTGCAAAGCAGATATCAGGACGTGTATGGCTCAAATAGATCAACTTGCCAACCAGTCTCTGGTATCTGTCCCGATCAACTGGTTCTCCAGCCTCAGCATCAATCTTGAACCTCTGATCTATTGGTGTCGCTGCAGGTTTGCACCCCAACATCCCAGTTTCTGTGAGAAGGTCCAGTGCATACTTCCTTTGAGAGAGAACAATCCCCTCTGCTTCTCGAGCAATCTCAATCCCAAGGAAGTACCGAAGAAGGCCGAGATCCTTCACCTCGAATTCCTTGCCAAGCTTTCCTTTGAGTTGGGCGATCTCCTGTTCATCATCTCCTGTGATAATCATATCGTCCACATACACCGCAAGCATGGTGATGTGGCCTCCACTCCGACGGAAGAACACAGTATGATCAGCATTGATCTGCTGATATTCCATCCCTATCATCGCCCTTCTGAGTCTGTCAAACCACGCTCGAGGAGACTGCTTCAGTCCATAGAGGGACTTCTTCAACCTGCAGACCTTGCCTACTGTCTGATTGGTGCCAAATCCTGGTGGTATCTCCATGTACACCTCCTCCACTAGATCTCCGTGAAGAAACGCATTCTTCACATCCAGTTGGTGTAGCTTCCATCCACCATTCGCTGCCAGAGAAATCAGAGTCCTGACAGTGCTCATCTTTGCAACTGGTGCAAAGGTCTCGTCATAGTCAATGCCGTACGTCTGACTGTATCCTTTGGCTACTAGTCGAGCTTTGTAGCGCTCAACCTGTCCATCTGGGTTCTGCTTCACGGTAAAGACCCACTTGCATCCAACTGCTCTCTTCCCCTCTGGCAGTCTCACAAGCTCCCACGTGTGGTTCTTCTCCAGAGCTCCCAACTCCTCGTGCATTGCCGCTTTCCACTTTGGATCGTTCTTGGCAACCTGCCAATTGTTAGGTACAGTAATACTATCCAAAGATGCTATAAATGCTCCATGAGAAGAAGGGATATGGTCATAAGAAACAAACTGAGCAATATCCCAACCATATCTGTTTGGAGGATTTCCTGCATTGCTGCGAGTGGTCCTCCGTACAGATAGTGGTGTGGGAGGAGTAGAAGTAGGAGGAATGATATCTTGTGAAGGAGGGGGTATCACCTGAAGGGGGGTTGGTGTCGGTGCCTCAGGAGTTGGGACGAACGCAGGCAAGGGACTTGGCACTGGCACTGGCACTGGCACTGGCGGTACTGGTCCTGCAGTTTGCTTCTCTCTCCTGCTGTAGGTAAGTAACTCTCCCTGAGCCGTAGGCCTAACACCTTCACCTTCTTGTCCCTTCTTCGTGCCTCCATGCCAAACTTCTAAATCGGTTACCACCAAGTTCTCCATCTCCCCCTCTCGCCTAATACTGGCAGTATTAGGCGTGTTGTGTGAAGTTCCGTCCTGGTGGTAGTATGGCTCATGCTCCCGAAAGTAGACATCCATACTGACAAACTTCTTCTTCTCTACTGGACTCCAGCACACATACCCCTTCTGGGTCGCCGAGTAGCCTACGAAGATGCATTTGACCGCTCTAGGGTCAAGTTTCCCAACTGATGGCCTGTTGTCCTTCACAAAACATACACACCCAAACACCTTCAGTGGGAGTATCCCACTATTATTGCCTTGCAATACCTCACATGGGGACTTCCATCCGAGGACCTTCGAGGGCATTCTGTTGATGAGTTGAGCTGCTGTCAATACTGCATGCCCCCACAGACTCTGTGGGACATTCATGTCGATCATCATACTTCTTGTGACCTCCAGAAGGTGTCTATTTTTCCTTTCTGCAACTCCATTTTGTGCTGGTGTGTATGCACAGGTGGTCTGATGCTGTATTCCGTGTGCTGACAAGTATTCTGCAAGCGTCCTGTTGGTATACTCCGTTCCATTGTCAGACCTCAGTACCTTCACAACTGCTTTGTACTGAGTCTGGACATGCTTATGGAAATCCCGAAAACAAGCAGGTACATCATTCTTATTTTTCATCAAATATAACCAGGTAACACGAGAGACACAATCAATGAAAGAAACAAAGTACTTATAACCATTCATAGTGTTAGTAGCACATGGACCCCAGACATCAGAATGTACTACCTCAAAAGCAAAAGTGCTCCTATGACCCGTGCCAACATATGAGCTCCTAGTAAGTTTTCCTAACTCGCACGCATCACATACTAATTTTTCTTTATTTGTTTTTGCATAAATCTCTGGATACAACTTACTTAGAGTATCAAAGGAAGAATGTCCCATCCTCCGATGATGGAGTATCAAGGTATCCTCAGTCCTCTGCTGCAGTCCTTCCATGCCAGCCTTCTCTGCCATAGATACCAATGCTGAGTCCAGTCCTTCTCGATCTAGGTACCACAGTCCCTCATGCCAAGTGCCAGTCCCAAGTCTTCGTCCTGTCCCTTTCTCCTGGAAGGTCACCTTAGGAATATCAAAAGAAACAATGCATTTAAGTTGGAGGATTATAGAACTAATGGACAAGAGACTGACTGGAAAGGATGGAGCATGTAAAACATTAGATAATCTTACTGAACCTGTACAATTAACAGTACCCTTACCGACCACTGGCTGGAAAGTGCCATCAGCTGTCTGAATGCTGTCTGCTGATGCTAGGTGAGTGTAGGAAGAAAACTCACTAGCATTCCCCGTCACATGCCGAGATGCTCCTGAGTCGATAATCCAGTCTGATGATTTAAGGGAAGAGATAGACGCAAGGGCAAGTGATTCGTCAGTACCTTCTGATGGATGGGCATACATGGCAGCATTGCCCCTAACAAAGAATGAGGTGGACGCCTCCTCTGTTCTACTCCTCATGTCTCCCAGTGCCTGGTCCTCCACAGTAAAGGTGCCATCAGCTTCTCCGTTCCCTTCTGATATCAGGAGGTTCGCCCAATAACCTCCTCGGCCGCCTCGTCTACCCCCTCGACCACGACCACGTCCTCCATTATATCCTCGTCCGCCGAACGGTCTTCGTCCACCACCTGAATCTCCCTCCCTAGGTGGTTTGGTACAAGCATACCGATGATGACCCATCTCCCCACAGTTGTAGCACTGCCGGTTATGCTGCCAGGGCTCTCCCTTAGATCCTGTGTTACCTGAGCTGGTGATCGCTAGTGCTGACTTTGCTTCGGGGGGACCACCTGTCCCGGCTTGCAGCCTGATGCGTGTCTCCTCCTGGATCATGGCTGAGATAGCCTCCTCAAGACTAGGGATCTTTGGTTGGGCAAGAAGTAGGGCCGTCCTCTGTGCGAAAGCTGCAGTCAGCCCTTTGAGGAACTTCATCGTCCTCTCCTGCAGACACATCTGTCTCTCCTTACACTTAGGGTCCCCGCAGCTCGCCTGATCTGAGGAGTGATCATAATCCAACCACAGACGCTCCAACTCCGTGGCATACTCCTGCACAGTCTTCTCTCCCTGTACGGTGTCATCAATCTCCCCCTTTATCTGGAAGACCCGTAAGTTGTTCCCCACACCATCATAGGTCCTTCTCAACTTCTCCCACACATCTTTCACCATCTCAATACCGTCTACTGTAGCGGCAATAGACTGGACTAAGGAGTTGAGAAGCCAGATGTAGATCACCATATGAGTGGACTTCCACTCATCGCGTCCTGTTGAGCCCTCGTCCGGCTCTGTCGTCTCGCCCGTCAGGAACCCCTCCATGTTTTTTCCTGCAAGGGTTCTTCTCACCCGCCGTGACCAACTCAGATAGGTGGCTGGTCCATCTAATTTCAGATCGATGGAGGGAAGCTTCAACTCCGGCGACGTTCGTGTCGTGTTCTCACCAGCCGACATCGTCAATAACTTCATCAACGTCGCCACCTCTGCAGAATCTAGCTTCTTGATGATCTCCTCCATCGATGCGTCGTCTATCCAATCACGTCACGTCCGCTCCACGACTCACGCTCGTTCTCGTCGTCCGCTCCTAGATCCGAACATGTCCTCCCTTTTTTCAGATCTAGGCATCCCTATTAGGCGTTGTCTCGTGCTGGTGCGGAGGAGGCGGCAGCACGCATGTCACAGCCGCCGTCGCAGCAGCCGCACCAGCAGTAGTAGCCGCAGCAGTAGCGGGACGGGGCAGCAACAGCGAAGGGCGGCCTGCGAAGGGCGGAGAAGGGAAGAAGGGGGGGCGTGGAAGAGTTCGGTGGAGGAGATCTAGGAAATCCTTCTGTGGGTTTGTGGAAGTTTGGTGACGGCTAGGGTTTGTGGAAACTTGGCTCTGATACCATGTTGAAATTAGTTGATGATTTTATTGATTGTCTCATTGGCATTATATAGCCTTACAGTCATTAATACAATGATCTCAATCATTATGACAATAATCTCATAATGGAATATCCTGTGACATATTCTGGCATCCCAAATATGTCCTCAGGATATTCCCATGTGCTTATACTATACTTAAATATGACACCCAACATACCATATCAACAGTTCCAACTACATTTTTGCCGTTTGGAGTTTCTTCCTAAGTCACATGGCAGTCTTTGATGACACAACTCAGTCTTTGATGACACAACTTGGAAGATGAATGTGATCACTTAATCCTCCTAGATCAAGTTATATTAGTTGTCTTCTATCTCTTTGTTCTTGTACCTAAATTATTCTGGTTAATGAGAATGGTTACATGG
The DNA here is from genome assembly GCA_036927795.1 of Iris macrosiphon. Classification (NCBI taxonomy): domain Eukaryota; kingdom Viridiplantae; phylum Streptophyta; class Magnoliopsida; order Asparagales; family Iridaceae; genus Iris; species Iris macrosiphon. The sequence continues at coordinate 184,675,738 of JAYESA010000009.1, forward strand.
TGTTGCATGATTGGCTATCAATTTATATTAGTTATGCATTCCCCTGCATGTATTCATTTGAAAATTTGTCTTCATTGTCGAGTATATGCCGAGTTATATACATGGAGGTTTTATCAATCCAAGCCTCTTTGTGTATGATTCAGGGTTTAAATTAACCATGAAACTATATATTCAAATACTCTATATGCTGTAATATCTAAGTTCAAATATAGAATTCATTTTTATTATTTATTTATTTTATTTTCTTATTTTTTTAATTTTTTCTTTCTTCATCATATTTTTCCCCATAGAAATAAGACACTCTATCATAGCTGCAGCCTGTCCCGCTCAAGTTTTGAACTTGCTACCTATACTCACTTTTGTCCCATTATTCATATTTATTCCATGCTTATTTTCTGATATATGTTTTTTGCTCAACTGCTTGTATGAAAAAAGGCTATCGACTCTTTCCCTATGCTTGCATTGGTAGTGTCCAGAAAATATGCCTCACTTGGTAACACCGGCATTTATATAAGTTGATAATTAATTTGATTTGGTTTTTTCCCCCTGTGAATCATCGTTTCTGTAGAAAAATGCATATTGTTTTCTTTTCGTACAGATTCATAGCACTTGTTGTAATAATAGTAGGAAACTCTCATGTTAGTTTCTACAGTGTTTACTTCAGGTCCTATGTAGACAAGTGTGAGTGTATAAGTAGTCCATATCTGATATTTAAACTGTCATGTGTATCTGTAGGGTGATCGAACTGAGAAGGTGGGAGTTATAGATAGCGAGTTTATTGTTCATCAAGGGATACAGACCTTGGGAGAGTCTTCCAAGACAAAGGTTGGTATAGCTTGTATCTGCTGCATCTATAATCATTCTTCAGTAATCTATGTGGACTACATTAAATGAGTTTTTGCTCACAAGCCATGACACATTAACATGTGGTATTGCCATGACACATCTATAATCATGCACGAAACAATGTCTCAATTCTACAATGACAAGACTGTAATCATTTAAATATGTAAAAAAGGAAAAGTAAATCAAAATATTTTTGTCATTCATTTTAGTACATCTTAACTTACCTAATTAGCAGATCAGATAGCTCTAACTCTGTGCTATTCTCAATTTCAGTTGTTTTGTCTACTAATTGATTAGCATAGAATCTTTCACTTTGTATTTTAGTTCTCTCTGACCTTTTAAATATTCATCCTAATACCATTTTTTTTTTAATTACAGAGACAAAGAAGAGAGGGTCTTGATTCACGAACCAAGGTGAGATTTGAGCTTTATCACTGAGCCCTTGGGTCTTTACGCTGTGATCCTAAGTTTCCATACTTAAGGGCATTTATAAGGCATGTGATTGCAACCTAAAAACAAATGAAGCATCCCTAAAAACATAACTACAGTTCTTATACCAAATTGGTGCACTTCCTAAAAAGGGCGGAGCGAGGATTGTAGTTTACCCCGGACTGAACTTAATTAAAACGTTTTGATTTTTTTTTTTAGACAAAATGAATGTTGTGTCAGTATTGTCATGTCCATATCTCATTGTGTCCATACTGTACTGTATTTGGCCAATGTAGAACCGTGTCTAACATAAGAAAAAAAATGAAAATCTAACAAAAAATTATTTAGTTTTGTTGGGAACGAAAGTGCGGAAACCGTTCTCCAAACCAGAGAATACCTGCGAGAGAACCGAGCAAAACGCACAAACCAAAAAATGCCAAACACAAATCGCAGACACAGTAATTTTTGACATGGAAAACCCTTACGGAAAAAACCACGGGACGATCGGAGTCCTGAAAAGCCTCCACTAATGGAATAAGAAATACACCCGCTCCTTATAAACTTCTCACCGATCCAAACGGATCAGTACAACTCTTTTGGAACAGAAAATAGATTATAACCACGAAGAAGAAAGACAACGAGAAATACCCAAAACTGATCTCCTTCTTCGAAACGGCCTCAAATCCTTCTTTCTCCTCTCCAATGTTGCAATGGCACTCTTGCCTCATTTTCTCTCCTTGTTGCTATATTTTTTTTTTAGAGAGAGATATATCTTAGAGCCAGGAGACACCTATATATAGCCTCAAACCCATAACTAGCATTCCTATTATAGATAGGAATATCCAATCAAAATCCAAATCCATTGATATATTCCTATTATATGTAGCAATATCCAATCCAAATCCATTGAGATATTCCTATTATATTTAGGAATATTCAATCCAAATAAATTGAGGTATTCCTATTATATGTAGAAATACTCAATCCTACTCCGGGGTATTTTTCACATAGGTTGGGAACCCCACCCACTCCAACAAATCTCTCCCTTTACAACTATATGGAGGGGGTCGTCATCCTGACGATCCGCCTGCAGTACTTAAACTTTTCCCTTGGTAGAACCTTTGTGAACATATCTGCTCTATTGTCATCTGTATGAACCTTCTCAAGCGCCGCTTCCTTCTTGTCAAACACATCCTGTATCCAATGATACCGGGTATCAATGTGCTTGGACCGGCTATGAAATATCTTGTTCTTCACAAGGTGAATAGCACCCTGACTATCGCAAAGCAAAGGATACTGCTCCTGCTTTAGCCCAATTTCTTGCAGCAGTTTCTTCATCCACAGTAACTCCTTGCAAGCCTCCGTCGCCGTAATGTATTCTGCCTCTGTCGTCAACAAGGCAACACACTTCTGTAAACGCAACTGCCACGATACTACTCCACCAGCAAACATCATCATATAGCCCGAAGTCGATCGCCTCGTCTCTATATCTCCAGCCATATCAGCGTCTGTATATCCAACCAGCTTCGGCTCGTCACCACCAAATGAAAGTCTCCAATCGGCAGTACCCTGAAGATATCGTCGAATCCACTTGACCCCACTCCAATGTACCCTTCCAGGATTGGAAGTGTATCTGCTAACTGTGCCGACTGCGTGAGCAATGTCTGGCCTTGTACATACCATAGCATACATAAGACTCCCCACGGCTGAGGCATATGGAACTTGCTCCATATCTTCCTTCTCGTCCTCGGTAGATGGACACTGCTCCTCAGTGAACTTAAAATGATCCACAAGGGGGTTACTCACTTTCTTCGATCCGTCCATCCAGAAACGCTGAAGTACCCGATGAATGTACTTCTTTTGGGACAAGTGTAGCAGCTTGGATTTTCTCTATCGGATGATCTCCATCCCAAGAATGGTCTTCGCTGCACCCAAATCTCGCGCCCAGTTGGCGCTTTAACTCTGCTATTCTTGTGGCATTCCGACCCACCAACAGCATGTCATCAATATAAAGCAACAAAATAATAAAATCATTCTCGGCGAAGTACCTTACAAAAACACAATGATCCGACATCGTCCGTGCATAGCCATGCTCCCCCATAAATTACTCGAACTTCATGTACCACTGCCTCAGAGCCTGTTTCAGACCATACAAGCTCTTCTTCTACCGACAGACCAAATGTGACTTGCCCTTCTCACAGAATTCCTCTGGCTGCTCCATGTACAACTCCTCAAGATCACCGTGGAGGAATGCCGTATTCACATCCATTTGCTCGACCTCCAAGTCGAAACTGGCTGCCAATGCTAGCACCACCCGTATAGACGACTGTTTGATGACTGGCGAAAAGATCTCATCAAAATCTACGTCTTTCCGCTGATCGTAGCCTTTAACTACCAGCCTCGCTTTGTATCGAGGGCGAGTAGCATCATCTGTCTGCTTCACTCTGAACACCCATCGATTCTTCAAAGCCTTCTTGTCCTTTGGCAACCGCACCAGATTATAAGTAGAGTTGGTCTCCAAGGAACTCATCTCCTCCTACATGGCCTCCATCCACTCATGCCTGTGTTCGTCTTTCATAGCCTCTGCGAAACTTTCGGGTTCTCCCCCGTCAGTCAATAGCACATACTCACCCGGTAAGTATCTCGTATATGGTCGACGCTCTCTATCGCTCCTTCTCAATGGAACCTCTGGTGCTGGCTGTATATCTACAGTCTCCTCCCCTCCAGGAACTGCCTCCTCGGCATGCTTATTGTAACGCCCGCAACTGCACGGTGCATTACGCCGAGTCGGAATGAATGAAACAAATGCTGGTTACATTTGAATTTGTTGGATTTTGGGAAGAAGTATTGATTGGGTTGGTTTCATGTACAGATGGCTAGCGGAGTTCGATGGGAATCAGGTGTTCATTCAGAACAGTACTGAGATAGCTGGGTTGGAATGATAATGCCATCTTCCTTAGTCCGATCGGTCGGATAATTTGGAGAGCACGGCCTGCTCGCACGGTCATACCAGTTGAGTAGATCGCGCTTGCATCGGACCACGGGTTCAAGGGATTGGCCGTATCGGCAGGACATGATGCTTAACGGGGTCAAACATTGTGAGTGGACTCTTTCCCTTCTCCTCTACTCCTTCATGCCTAATAATATGGAAAAACACGTAAAGGCTTGAACACTTGGGCTGAAACATTGGGAATCACTACACTGAGGCGTGCATAGAGTGTACGTCGTTTGCTTGGATAGGATTGTGGCTTGAAATGAATTGCGCGTTGGATAGTTGGAGCTAGAGTTGGATTATTACATTTGAGGCAGTCGGTTGGATAATTGGGATTATGCTTGAATATCTTGGAATGATACATTGAGGCATTGAGAATATCGGGAATTCGGGCGAGCGAGCGTGCATCCGTGCACGAGTATCACTTGGTCGCTTTGTCTTGCAAAGCGAGCAGTTGTGGTTCGAAACCGAACAACTGCATCGGCGAGGGTATTGTGCCACTGAAGCGGCATTGTGCCACTGTTGAGGTATTGTGCCACTGTTGGGGCATTGTGCCATGGGTTTGTCTCGAGTTGGGGTGTTGCACCCAATTTGAAACACTGTGTTGAGAAGAGGCATTGTGCCTATAGAATAACTTGATATTTTGGTGCCTTGGGCTATATGTTGAGGTTTGGTTTTGGAATCCTTGGTTGGATATGTTGGAAGAATGGTTATGGATGCTTTAGTTGGATATTGGTTGAACGAGTCTAGAATCGCTTGGTGGGACGAGAACGTTGGATCCTCTCGTCATACCTACTTGGTGTCTGCATGTCACGGATAACCTGTGTTGCATAGAGTTTCGTTTCCTCGAACGGGATGGACTCCGGGGCACCGGGACCGTTCGGCCATGGAGGAGACAATTGGGCATCACGTCTTGGGCGCGGTGCTGGTAGTCCGATACCACTAGGAGGGAGTAGCTGCCCAGCCCTGGATCGGGTAGGACTGCCCTATTGATCTTGGTCCCATCAATGTCCTTTATGGCTTTGCCAGTGACTTCATATAGATAAGAGTTGGTTTGCTTTACTTTGGTTGGTTTGTGCTTCGTGTAGGCTCGGCCACCTTGCCTCGGCGAGAGTGTGCACTCGAGATTGGAATATAAACTTTGGTTGAGGAAGGATAATGAGGTTTGGTTGATGGTTCGATGTTATCGTGCAAACGATAGCTTGAGTAGGACGGGTTGCATGCTAGAATCCTTCGGATTGTTTATGTATTGCTTGTCGTTTGGTTTGAATTGAATGCTTGCATGCGTAAACTGCTTTACAGCTTTCCTTAACATGTCATTCATATGCCATGAAATGAATCTAGGATTCAACTAGAAAGATCACCATATAACTGTTTGCATTCACTATTTTACTTAGTGTCGGCTTAGACGAGTGGGTTACCCCGCTCACCAGTACGGCTGTGTACTGACCCACGTTTGTGGACAATATTTCATGTACGCAGGCGTAGTGGCGCTGCTTGGATATACGGGACATGATGTATGAACGGTAAGTACCTTTGTGGGCTAGAGAAAAGAGCAAGAGTATTTCATCGCCTTTGTGGCATCGCCTTCGTGGCATTGCCTTCGTGGCATTTCATTTGGACCCTATCGTGAGCTTCACTGCGTATTCCTCTGATGTGTGCTTGGTACACAATACAACGACTTCCGCTGTAACTTGGTCGTTTCGATGATAACTTTGGTGTTTGACAACATCGCCTTGTACGAGCGCAACTCCAGGCTCGTACGGCATCACGTCCCGATGAGAACGATTGTCCTGCGGGAGAGCTGCAACTTGGTGATTCACGTTGAGCAGGGACTATTGAGCTTGCGGAAGATTGGGGCGTGACACTCATCCTCCTGAGGGTCACCCTGACCACCATCAGCAGGCTGATGATCAAGGTTGACAGCAACTCCATGTACTAGTTCCCCCATAACTGGATCCTCTGCGATGTCCTCTGGAAATTGCTCGAAGCGAAATGACTCTAACTCAGGCAATTCCTCAGCCTCAGAAGGCATATCGGAATCCTGAGTGTTGGTCATGGTCTGATCCTCGACGAATACCACATCCCTGCTTCTGTAGAACTTTCTTCCTACTGGATCGTAGAGTCTATAGCCAAACTCATCCCGACCGTAGCCGACAAAGACGCACCGCCTCGTCTTTGGCTCAAGTTTGGATCTCTCGTCCTTCGGTACATGCATGAAGGCCTTACAACAGAACACTCGCAGGTGATTGTATGACGGCTCTTTGCCATACCATACTTTGTCAGGCACATCACGTCATAGGACTGCAGACATCCGAGTGAATCAACTCGAGCAACACCGGCTTTCTTGAACTTGGGTGACTTTGGAAAGACACCATATTTTGCTTTCCCGCCAAATAGTGCATGCACTTCTCCAACTTTGTAGACTTTAGCCCTGGAATCACCTTTCTGTTCACCAAGTAGCTCATCCCCTTCTCGCTGATATGGCTGAGCCTCCTGTTACACAACTCAGTAGACGCATCAGTAGCTGCGTTAACCTCATGTGCCCCATGTGCGCTCCCTTCCATATAGTAGAGTCCGGACCTCTTGCTTCCTCTGGCAATCACCATCGAACCTCTGGAAAGCTTCTACTGATTGTTTCCGAAGAGACTGAAGAAACCCTCGTCATCCAACCTTCCAACCGACACCAGGTTGAAACGGATATCAGGGACATGACGGACATCTTTGAGAACAAGAACTGTACCTGTCTTTGTCCTCAAATGTACATCTCCAATGACAACCGCCTTCGACACATCTCCATTGCCCATCTTCAACACTCCACAGTCGTCTGTTGTGTATGTAGCAAATAGTGCCATGTTGTGAGATGCGTGCACTGAAGCACCTGAGTCCACCAGCCAAGAGTTGTCATCGCAGGCGAGGTTCATAACTACCTCATCACCTACAATGATCACATCGCTTCCATGTGTCGAGGCCGCCGCTGTAGTGTTCTCACTTTGCTTCCCCTTGTCGCCTTCTCTCTCTTTCAAGCAAAACAGTTCCGCTTGATGTGGCCCTTCTTGCCACAATGGTAACACTCCGAGTCATCGTACCGACCCTTGGACATTTTTCTGCTTTTGTCTTTGCCACCGTCTGGACCCCTGCTTTTACCCCTTCCGCGGATCTCTGAAACAAGCGCCTCTGAGTGGGATGTGGATGAAGTGCCCTGAGAACGTCTCCGCATCTCTTCATTCAGTACCCCGCTATTGGCAAACTCCAGACTGACCACGCCTTCCGGAGCAGAAGCGATCATAGACACTCGTACGGTCTCCTACGAGTCTGGCAATGTACACAGCAGTCATAGTCCCTGAACCTCGTCATCGAACTTAACTCCCATCGCGGATAGCTGGTCAACCACGTCCTGGAACTCACTCAAGTGATCCGTAATACACGACCTATCTTTGTATCGTAGACCCATCATCATTCGGATCAGGAACAATTTATTTACTCCGGTCTTCTTCGCATTCAAAGATTTTAGCTTATCCCACAGTGTCCTCGTGTGCTCAATACTGGCTACGTGGTTGTACACGTTCTCGTCAACGAACTGCCTGATGTACCCACACACCTGTATATGCTCGAAATTTTAGTCATCTTCGAATTTGTCACTGGGCCTCTCGGAAGCAAATATCGACAGATGCAGCTTCTTGACAAATAGAAGATCCTTCATCTTACTACTCCAGTAATGATAGTTGGTACCGTTCAGGTTTACCATGCGCACCGGCTTCGCGTCCATCTCTCCTCCCTGGTTTGCCTGTCAACTCCTGACACCCTTCTGAAATTCCAGAACCTGGCTCTGATACCACTTTGTTGGAAACGAAAGTGCGGAAACCGTTCCCCAAACCAGAGTACCTGCGAGAGAACCGAGCAAAACTCACAAACCAAAAATGCCAAACACAAATCGCAGACACAGAGATTTTTGACGTGGAAAATCCTTGCGAAAAAAATCACGGAACGATCGGAGTTCAACCCTGAAAAGCCTCCACCAATGGAATAAGAAATTCACCGATTCCTTACAAACTTCTCACCGATCCAAACGGATCACCACAACTCTTTTGGAACAGAAAATAGATTTTAACCATGAAGAAGAAAGATAGCGAGAAATACCCGAAACTGATCTCCTTCTTCGAAACGGCCTTCAATTCTTCTTTCTCCTCAGAGCCAGGTTCGATCCTGGGTCCCGTGTTTTTTTTCGCAAATGTTTTCCACGTCAAAAATCTCTGTGTTTGCGATTTGTGTTTGGCATTTTTTGGTTTGTGCGTTTTGCTCGGTTCTCTCGCAGGTACTCTCTGGTTTGGGGAACGGTTTTCGCACTTTCGTTCCCAACAAGTTTACCGGGTACTCTTTTAGGCATAAACTCGAACGCTAAGAATCTTTGGTTTCATATTTCATATTTCATATTGTAAAAAGTATCTATGTTGATGTAGCAAGAAATAAAATACAATAAATAATATCCTATTGAAAGAGCATGTTAGTCATAGAAGCAAGTATATAGAAGTGTATGCATGAATGCATGTAAAGGTTGCTTGACTATTCACTTATTTACATAACTAGGGAATAAAGCTCTATTTTTGCCAAACAGGAAATATTCTAAGAGGGAAAGAGTAAAATAATATTACAGTCAATGTCTGTGGGGTCGTAGCATATTGGTTACGATAGGGGCTCCCGTAGGAATGGACATGGTTCTAATCTCCCCTCGGGAACTTAGTTCCTGACCCGGTGGAAAGGACCAAAAAAAAAATTACAATCAACACTCAACATAGGTAATCTAGATTTATCTGAAGAATTGGGTGGGCTCGAGCCCACCCCACCAATGACTCCGCCCATGACTTCCTCTTAATCTTGACCCTTCCCCTATTGAGGGGAAATATCTCACAGGAATGTTCCCAAGAAGCATGAGTTCAAGCTGTAACATGTTACTTCCTTTACCTAGAACTAAGCTTTTGGAATTGATTCAGAAAAAAACTGTCAGCAATGATACACAAAAAGTTTGGTAAACCTTTAAGATTTGTGCTCGGACTGATCCCTCTTCTTATGGGATTTTGTTACCTATAGTGTTCTTTTTTGTTTTTTTTACATTTGCTTCGATGATCATTAATGCAGCGTTAACAGGTCAGGAGGCGAGCAAGGATGGAACTTGAAATATTCCAAGAGAGATGGGATCGTGCAGCGAGAGAAGACGGCGGGTGGATCGATCCATTCCGGGATCCCGAAAGGAAAAGACATCGGAATCGTGGTCGTGTATATAGGAGTCGAGTTCCTCGGTAGCTTCGGTGTACAGTTAATGTATTCTCAGTCTTCAAAGAGGGTCTTCAAGCACTCTCTCTGAATCAGCTCCATGCAATCCTCATAGAATGTAGAATCACTCTGGTGTTAAATTAGTCATGATGATGGACATTTAAATTGTAGTATTTGTTGGCCTTTTCTGATTCAGTTGTTTGTCAACCCTTTCGATCATGCGTATACATACAAGTAGAGGTTTGCCGCAGATGATAGTGAAAGAAGCAAAATCTGATCTCTTAGCTACTTTGTATGCAAAGCCGTTTTGTTTTGTTTTGTATTGTGCGATCGCATAGGGCCCGAAAATTCTCAAAAACTGAAAAGATCCTAAAACTCTAACCTCCATATATAATCCCAGTTACGGAACTCGCAGTGTATCATAGATTACAAATACTCAGTGTATCATAGTATCCTACACGGGTCATTCCAGTTTACGGAACGCTCTTCTGTTTTTATCCACTTTTATAAATAATTACATCGTGAGATTTGATACCAAGAACTCCCAACTTCTATACACGAACTTTGATTTGAAGACATGTCAACTTCAAGTACAAGCTTTGATATGAAGGTTTATTGACTTCAATCTCTTTTACAAGGGGGGTATTGATCTTGTTACAACGGATGAAGATCTCCTTTACAACTAAAAAATCTATCACAACAATAATAGCTTTGATGGCAAATTTAAGGCTCTCAAGGAGTGATTTGAAGAATAAGACCAAACCCCTATTTATAACCCACTAGACAAAACTAAAGTAACTAGTACATCGTTAGTATACCTATATGAACATGTGACAACTACTTATATAGTCGTTACAAACATTAACTAGGTCAAAACGGGGTCACCGGTATAATCGTGGTATGTTTGATGCGGTAGAATTTTGACTCAAAATTTGTTGGAACATTTTTGCAAAGCGTATACCGAAGATATGTCGTAGATGTGCTGTGCTGCTCATGGAGAAATGACAAGATACGAACTGATATTTTTGATAAAGTGGGTTTTGGGGGGTCTGGATTTGGATAATCAGGTATATGCTTTGGAATTGTTAAAGCAGTGCATCCACACAGACCGCTGGGCAGCCCGAAAAAGAAATCGATGCCACGAGTCGGCCGCGGATTGGTCGATTTCTTTCTGCCTACGTTAGCGGGAGACTGAGATCATTCATTTTTTTCGGCCAATCGTGTACTGACACGTGGCACTGTATTTTTTTCGGTTTCTTCTTCCGGTCTGGCAAGACTTTTCCATGTTAAAGCTCCTCCTTAATATTTGCAATTATTTTCATTCTTTGTCATTTAGACAAAATGCATGGGCAGATACCAAAAGAATCATGATACACATCCTCCCCCTCAATCATACAACTTTACACATGGATACGAAATAAAAAAAAGGGCAGCACTAGGTCTACAACCAAATGCTTACTATCTTTCTACTATTGGTCACGTGGCCGACTTCCATTGGAACGGCCGAGTGAGACCCATATAGCGCAAGAGGAGGAGGAGGAGGAGGAGGCGGCGGCGGCTGCTGCGGCGGCGGCCAATAAAAAAAAATTGTAAGCATGGAAACATAGTAGAGATATCATAAACGACATTTTATAGCATTTCGTAGAAAAGAGCCTTTCAACTAGGTACATAAACATGAAACAAAAATAAAAATATAGCTACGGCACTCAAAACACTAGAAATCACAAGATATGACACTAGATATAGACAAAACTCCAAGGAGACACAAGACTAAAAGAATAAGAGAGAGACCTAGAGCACCAACGGGCAAGGCAAAATGATGATAAGCCCAAGAGACCGAGAGAGCAAGTAAGCTACGGAGTGACACCCCCCATCATCCCTCTCAACATCATCACCATTATCAGTATAAGGATCCTTGGGATAAGCCGGACAAAATATCGGACTTGAGCAATCCTTTCCTGGGGTAAGCCGGATAAGCCATCGGACTTGAGCATTAGAGGAACTCCCGACCCATAAGTTCCACCTCTCCGCTAATAGAACCTTCGCGATCCACCGCAACTCATATCAGTCAGTTCAATTGAACTAGCAATCCATCAGACCCATATTTTGAGTTTCTACTGGAAATGTCTCGAATAATTCAAGAAAATGAAATCGGAATCCGAGCTCCATGACGTCGTCAGAACCGAAGACTTCGACATCGCTGCCAACCCCACTCGCTATCATTTTTTTTTATATCTACTTTTGGAGTTAAGGACAATTTAGCTCGGACTAGAACAACTCAACCATCTGGACTAGCCCTGATAAGGATCAATACCCCAAGGATATAGGAATGCGTAGGCATTAACATCTTCCCAACGAGTAAGGATAGCAATTTCTTCTGAATCCGACGAGGACTCGATTTTTTTTTTCTTCCAATAGAGACGAGTTAGAAAATTTTAAACGGGAACGAAAATGGGGATTAAAAAAATCGTTCAGATTTTGGGCCGGATATTGATATAGGACTCCCCGTGCTGATAAATTTTTAACCCCGATTACTTATACTCATATTTGCAACCCATTGTTATTAGTTAAACATTTAATCTCTCTTTTAATTACAAGCTTGTTATTCTATATATAAGAAATTTGAATGCAAAATATTTTTACGCTTATACTGTATAAGAAAAATTATTAACGAGACGGACGACGGAAACGAAAAATCCGGTCCCGAAAGTGTCAACGGTCCGTAGACGGAGAAAAGAAGTGCATTGTTTCACGGAAACGAAAATGGGGGTAAAAAATTGAATCCAGACGAAAACCGGAACAGAAATGGGGATTCGGAGATTGCATCGCCTATAACGCACCTCACTCGGAAGGGAGTAGCATTCAAGTGGACGGATGACTGCGAAACTAGCTTTTAAGAGTTAAAGCAGCGACTTATTTTAACTGAAATTCGTGTACTTCCAGAATGGACACAAAAAGTTTCATATTTGCAGTGATGCATCACGACTTGGCTTAGAGTGTGCGCTCACACAAAATGAAAAAAAAAATTGTATCTTTATGTTATTAACTCGTAAAACTTAATTCGGATAAAAACTATAGAGAATGTAAGCTGATTAATATTAAATACCACCCATGAATACATATATGTTATATATTTACATATATCAACAGTGGGAATCTGGCCTTCTTCTGATGTAGTTGGTCAGTCCATTTGGAATAATTGTATTGTTTGGGTGGGTGCAGTTGATTTAATTGTGTTTGTTACACAATAGTTTGAGAAATCAATTTGGTATGAGCTGTGCCACAAGACACCTCTATACAAAGCAAGTCAGCTAGGAAGAGAATAAAGCTCATGATATTTTATTTTATTTTATTTTTGGGGTAACTCAAGAAAAATGTCATAAGCTTAGGCATTTTAGTTCTCTTCTTCCAATTTTGCTAAACTATGCACTCTATGTACAATTTCACTTAAATTTGATGTTGTACAATTTCATTTAAATGCTACGGAAGAAAATTTTCTTACAACTATTTATGGCTCCATTTTGTGGGAAAGATAATATATAGGGGAAACAAAATGGATTGTCTTTGAAATAGATATTTACCCAAAAAGGTTATTTATTTTTTGGAGGACTGTCGATATTTTATCCCTCCTCCCTAAAATGTCTATTAAAAGTATATGATATAAAGGAGTCTATTTTTGTTCACCCACAAATATTAGGGTGTTTGTTCACTCTCCAATAAAAAATACACACGTGACATCTTCAAAGTCAAAACCACCTTGGTTGGTGAACAAAACAACTTGCAAGATGGTTTTGTTTGGATGAAAATGCCACGTGTGCATTTTCTATTGAAGGGTGAACAAACATCCTAGTATTTATGGGTGAACAAAAATGGACTCGTAGTTAGTCTCATTTGTGAATATTTCTGAAGTATCGAACTCTATTAATGGAGTTTCGAAACTTCCGAATCAATACAGTTTCGTTTGGGACGAAGGACTATCAAGACTGTCAAAATTTTGCCATTACTAAGACATGAGAGTTTTTTTTGTCTTAGGACTGCCAAAACTTTCTCAGTATTTCATTGTTTCTAACAGAATTGTGTCTATTCTGAAGTTCGAAACCCCCTAAAGTTCGATTCGAAACTTCAATAAAAGTTCCATTGGAAATGAAATCATGGTGTGTGAATCTCATTTAGGGTTGGAAGAGAAGGAAGAGAAGAAAATAAGAAAACAAAGATGTCATGTTAGAAAAGAATGAGAAAATGGTATCGTCATTCAATTTTAATGTTGAGTAATACGATTAATACCTCCAAAGTCTTCCTCCAACTCATCCCTCCTTAGGTATCAGCTGACGTGACACGTTAAATAGCATTATGTGGCAGCTGACGTGACATGTTTAATATCATTATGTGACATCTAACAAAACAGATGACATGACAAATTTTAATCAAAAAAACTTAATCACCTAATTTTTTATGTTAATATTAATATTAATGTTAATTTTAAAATTTGAATATCAGTTGTCACATAAGGAGAAATATTTTGGAGGAATGCTGTGGAGGTACTTTAATGAGCTAATTATAGTTAAAAATTTTGGATTTTATACCAGCTTAGAGTTTAAGTCATGACTTGTCCAATTAAAAAGTTTAGACCCTGAATTATTATTATTTATTTTATTTTTTCTATTATACCCTCCCTAGTCTATATATGAATGTTTCATTGTCTAGCATGAAACAAAGAGTATAATGAAGATAAAAATGAACAAATAATAAAAACTAAGGATCTAAACTTTCTAATTGGACAAGTCAGATCTTAAACACTAAGCTATTAAAAATGGCTAATTTTATAGGCACTTCCAAAATTACTTAGGATAGCCCAAGTTTTGGTTTTAGTTATTTACAAGTTTGCTATCGAAAAAATTGCTTCAGGCTAGCCTAATTTTTTTTTCCAGGACTGTCAAAAATTTTGACAGTCAAATATTTTTGACAGTCCTGAAAAACGACGATAGCGGGAGTCGAGGGAGAAGGGGTGGTCCATGGGGGAGCCGGGGAGGACCTCCTCCCTCCTCCTCCTCCTCTTCCTCCTCCGGCAGTTGGGGTTGGGGTTATAATTAGGATTTGGATTAGAGGTAGGAGAGAGGGGGTTGGACTGTCCTGAGTAAAAATTGTAAAAAACTGGACTGTCCTGAAGTAATAAAATGTCCTAAGCAATTTTTGGAGTGTCTATAGAAATAGCCTTAAAAAATGAGGGTCTAAACTTTAATTAGCTCGTACTTTAATATGGCCATGTAAATACAAAAAACACTCGGGGCTGATCCAATTTTTTTCTAAGTTTTTCACTCAAAAATTTACTCAGGACTAGTCCAAATATTTATTATGACTGTCAAAATTTTGACTTTTTGACAGTCCAATTTTGAGAGTCCTTCCAATAGGTTGGACTGTCAAAATTTTGACAGTCCATTGAACTGCATACTTTATTTAGGACTGTCAAAATTTTGAGAATCCAATATATTGGAAGGACTGTCAAAATTTTGACAATCCTAATAAATATTAGTCATGAGTAAATTTTTGAGTGAAAAATTTATAAAAAAAATTGGCCAGTCTCAAGCATTTTTTGTAGTGCCTTTATGAAGGGCCTTTAATTTAGGCTTGTGATAAAGGCACTACAAAGTACACTCAGGGCTAGCCCAATTATGAAATTTTTTTACTCGGACTAGCCCAAATTTTACTAGGACTGCCCACCCTCTTCATCTCCCTCCTCTAGCTCCCCCTCCCGCTCGTCGCCGCCCCCACCGCTCGTCGACGTCACCACCGCTCGTTTTCGCCCCTAACGCTCACCCCCGCCCCCGCACGCAACAGCGGCCCCTTCCTCCACCGCTCGCCGCTGCCCCCACTGATCACCACCGCCCCCGCACGCACCAGTGGCCCCGTCCTCCACCGCCGCCCCCGCGCGCAGCAGCGGCCCCATCCTCCACCGCGCGCGCGTCTCTGCCTCCTCTCCCGTCCTCCACCGCCGCCTCCCGCCGTTGACTCCTCTCCCGCCTCCCGCCGCCTCCTTCTGTAAACACCCATATTTTTAGAATTTTAATTATTGGAATTATGAATTTTGGAGATTAAGGAATATTTTTTGTAATTTTTTAGATAATTATAATAAATGTTCTTCATGGATTCATATTTTTGTGTATTAAATTAATTATTAAAATAGTACAAAAATTACATTTTTTGGTATATAATTTATAATAGAATATTGTATAATTTTTCTGGAATTTATTGGAGTCTAAAACTATTTTTAGATAGTTAATTGCATTAAGTTTTATTAAACCAACCCAAACCAACCCAACCTAAACCGAACCAACCCAGACCAAACTAGACCAACCCATACCCGACCCGAACCTGACCCTTCAGCTACAGTAGCTTCCCCAACCCCTGTAACAGAAGCACCGCCTTCGATTCCCCTCCCCGAAACCTCCCCGACCCCCTCTCTTCTGCTTCCCGTAACCGCTGTCACGCCCCGATCTCCCGCAGGCTAATCGGTCGTCCCCGCTAGGCGAGAATCACTGTGCCAGCGCTCCCGTGGAACGATCGCTTGATCCATCCGGGCGTGATACCGCACGAGCGTGAGCCGCGTCCGTGCAATGTCGTGGTTCATTGGCTGGCGGTAAGAGGTCTAAGCCACATGATCGCACAGATTGTCCGAGTGCAGCAAAATTATAAACGCATAGGCGATTGATAACAAGTTCACTGAGTCGACAATAGCGAAAGCATTAGATAACACAATTTGAAGTAAAATAAACTCTTTATTGATATAAACAAGTATTACAGGCGGCGCTTGGCCGAGATTACAATTCGCTCAAATCTCTCTCTCTCTCTGAAACAGTAAAAGAGTGCCAAGTGGCTACAGTTATGAAATGATTGTACATGCGATGTTCAGGCGATGTTCAAACATTATGTCTTGTATATGTGCTTCAGTTTCGGACGCAGTGCTCCAAGGCTCCAGAGAAACTCTACGCCTTAGCACGCACGAAGGAGGCATCCATACCGAATGAGGTTCTCCCGCACCCTGTAAACGATCTGGTGGATTATCAGTACATTGAATGCACTGGTGGGGAGGCTACTCGCCCGCTCGACAAATCTAAACACGTAATATAGGTTTCGTGCACCAACTATTATGTTATCTTTCTAGTTGCCTTAGGATCAATTTTATAGCAATGTTGAATAGCCTAACTCATATGGCAGTGCACCATGCGATATAAGAGGAAACACGGCGAGACTTACCAACTTATCATTTGTCCTTTCCTGTCCAAGGCAAACCACGTTAATTCAAGCACTGGCATATATAAACATTCTGAGGCAATATCATATGCAAACACTAGTGTTTCGGTGCGAGATTATGTTTCGGATGCATGAGTTATAAGGATTTCTCAGGCGTGTTGCAAGATGTTCAAGTGCTCTTATGCACAAGTGTTATTATACCATGATCGTTCAGGTATTTCAGGTTAATCTCGATGTGATACAATGACTCGCACGCGGATAGCCATTAAGCGGGGATGACTTATTTATATGAACAATTGTCGCTGACATAGCCATAAAGGACCAATTTTAGTCTCTAACGAGAATGGTATGCAGCGAGAATTTGTCACGCCCGGATCTCCCGTAGGCTAATTAGCCGTCCCCGCTAGGCAAGAATCACCATGCCAGCGCTCCCATGGAACGATCGCTTGACCCATCCGGGCGTGATGCCGCACGAGCGTGAGTCGCGTCCGTGCAAGACCGTGGTTCATTGGCTAGCGATAAGAGGTCTAAGCCACAGAATCGCACAGATTGTCCGAGTGCAGCAAAATTATAAACGCATAGGCGATTGATAACAAGTTCACTAAGTCGACAATAGCGGAAGCATTGGATAACACAATTTGAAGTAAAATAAACTCTTTATTGATATAAATAAGTGTTACAGGCGGCGCTTGGCCGAGATTATAATTCGCTCAGATCTCTCTCTATCTGAAACAGTAAAAGAGTGCCAAGTGGCTACAATTATGAAATGATTGTACAGGCGATGTTTAGACGATGTTCAAATATTATGTCTTGTATATGTGCTTCAGTTTCAGATGCATCGCTCCAAGGCTCCAGAGAAACTCTATGCCTTAGCACGCATGAAGGAGGCATCCACACCGAACGAGGTTCTTCCGTACCCTGCAAACGATCTGGTGGATTATCAGTACATTGAATGCACTGATGGGGAGGCTACTCGCCCGCTCGACAAATCTAAACACGTAATATAGGTTTCGTGCACCAACTATGTCACGACCCGTACCCGAAAATCGGGCATGAGTCGTGGGTACGTCCAGCCTACACCGCAGCATCGGCGGTAGAACGCTGTCTAGGTCAACTATCTAGATAATAATCTCACACAAAAATCGGGCATGACCTCTCCAAAAGGAGGGCAACCACGCAAACAATATATATAAATCTGCCAAGATCTCAACTCCAAACGGAGGAGCAAATATCAAATGATAATCACAATATACTCAATCACGAATCTAAGCACGATAGATAACAAAGAAGACTAACAACTATAAAGTCTAACCACCAACTACTACTACAACAACCACAACATCAATAATAATAATAATACAACAATACATCATCCAAAATAATATACAAACAAGGTCTCAATCCAAAACCGGAGACAAATCCGGTGCTAAAAGCTAATAAAAACAACAACAAGATCCTAGTGATCCCGGCTACCAACCCGGAAATCACCTCTAAACTAGAGGGTCCCTGTCTGCACCATCGACAGGCTCAGGTCCATAAAACGTCGGACACCAATCCTCCGGATACTCTGAAAAATATGTCCAGTCAGGACTGGAGCAAGTACATCTCTAACAGCAGTTCCATTTAAATGATAAAAACTATAAAACAGTTATAGCAAGTAGCAAGAAAAATGGAGCAAGTATGAACAAGAAAATATGTAAGTCACTGGTGCATAAAGGTAAAGATGCATGGATATCAGAGCAAGATAGTAATAACTACAAGATACAGAAAATCTAAGCTAAGATCAAGTCCGTGCACATGAACGTGTAGTGAGTCCAGCATGAAAAACATGTAGTGAGTCAAGTCCAGAAACATGTAAGTGAGACAAGTCAAGAAATGCATAAGAGTCCAGACTATAAAGAATGAACTCGGTGTCTTTGAAATACTTGTTTCGACATGTAAACGGCTAGGGGTAAGTACGGCTCACCGCGCACTGGGTGCACGGCTGCTATCATTCCAGATTAGACCAGAGGGAGTGATTCCTGATGATGCCAGATAGGAATGTTTACATGTCTACTCGAGTATTTCCCCGCCCCGACTAATACAAGTGGATCCAAGACCCGACACGCAAATCAAGATGAGTCCAGCCTGTACATGAATGATGCCTGTAGTGATGCCTGTAGGTGATGCCAGTAGTGATTCCAGAATAGAGGCCAGAAACATGAAATGTACGTGTCGCAAGTAAATGAATCCAGAAATATCAATCAGTGTCTCGTGTTGTGCCAGAATAATCAGATGATACTATACTAAAAGCTGAATCATAATAATCATCAAATAATGAAAACTATCAGAGAATGTACTCGCCTGACGTCCTGAGCAACTGGCGATCCGAACCGGTGTCGCAAGGACCTAATGCGAAAAGCAAGGTTAAACAGGGTTCTAATGAGTTAAACAGATATAAAATAATTAAAAATAGGCTTCTAGGGTCGTTCTAGGTCAAACGGGTCAAACCGGTAAAATCTGGGTCAAAAAGTCAACTCTGGGTCCAAAAAGTCAACTCTAGGTCAAAACTAGGTCAAAAGTTGACTTTGGCGGTCAACCGAGTCAACTACGGTCAAGTCTGGGTCAAACTAGGGTGCTCCTGAATTTCTAGGTCAAACCGAGGTTATTAAGCTAGAAAACTCACAAACTCGCCTCCTTGAGATACCGGGATACCCTCGGTATCCGATACCTCAACCTAGGCCACGCACCCCGCCTAAACCCGCTAAAACATATGCTAGCACGCGTAATTATATACACATAAGCATATAAAAATCACTCCAATACAATTCCTAGGCTATTGCTCAATTATCCCGCTCGAAACCCAATACCTTGGTTATCTCAAGGTATTGAGATACCTCGGTATCTCAAGGTATTGAGATACCGCTCTAAACCCCTCTAACTAGCTATCTAGCTATTGAATATATACCTAGTTATTAATCTAGGCTAGATAATATATATATCTACTATATTTATATATATCTAAGTATGTATATACCTATGTATATAGATATCCACACACATTTACCCGATTACCCATATACCTTACCCTACGCATAAATATATATACTAACTATAATATATATCTAGCTCTAGGTATATATATATATATCTATGCATATAGATATAGGTATCTACCATATCTACCTATCTATCTATCCATAGATATCTATCTATCTATGTATTTAATCTATTTAACTATCTACGTATCTATCTAGCTACCTATTTATCTAATATCTATCTATCTAACTTATCTATCTAACAAACCATCTATCTAGCTATCTATTTAATCTATCTATCCAACTAATAATCTAACTATCTATCTATTAATCTACCTATCTATCTAGTTATCAATATATCTAGCTATCTAGCTATTTACCTATCTATCTATTACCTATCTATTTATCTTATATAACTATCTATAAACTTATCTATCACTATCTCTATAACAATTTATCTATACAACTAACTATCTAACTATTAATCTATCTATATTGATATCCATCTATATAACTCACTCTAAGCTACCTCCTACTACCCGCTGCTTGCTGCTGCTACTAGCGCTGCGCTGCTGCTCTTGCATTGCTGCTGCGGCTGCTGCATCTTCATACTGCTGCTGCTGCTCCTCTATGCTACTGCTGCTGCTGATTCTGCTGCTGCTGTGCTGCTGCTGCTGTGCTGCTGCTGCAGTGCAGCAGCAGCTGCTGCTCGCTGCGGCTGGTTCTGCCCCCCCCCCCTATCTCACATACACACACACACACATCCATATATATATACATATATATATCACTATCTATATATATACTCACATATATCTATATATATATATATACACTAATATATATATCTATACATCTACACACACACACACTAACATATATCTACACACACATATACACTCACATATCTATATATACATATATCTACACACAAATATCAATATATATATACACACACTAATATATATATCTGCATATAAACACTCACACACTCAAACATATATATATATATCCTCACACACTCTCACACTCACTCTCACACAACCTCACACACACACTCTCACACACACTAACACACACACTCACTAATGCACAACTACACACACAAACACTCATACATATATATAAATATATATACATATATACACACTCACTCAAACTCATATATATATATATATATATATATATAGGCACTCACTCACCCTCACACACACTCACCTACACACTAGCACACACTCACACAAGCACTCACCTACACACACACACTAGCACCAACACACACACACAAGCACTCACTAGCACACTCACAAACACAAACACATAAAAACACATATATATATAAATATATATATATAAAAATACACACACAAATATATATATACATATATATATATAAAAACACAACACACAACACAACGCACACAACGCCCACAACGCTCACCAACGCACGCCCAACGGCCCCGACACGCACAAACACCTATAAATATATAAAATATAGCCCGAGAATTCTAGCACACACTCCCCGATACTAACCCAACGCGCGCACAAGCCCGAAACGAGGAAACCAAGTCGAAATGGCCGTTCGGTCATTTCGACGAACACGTGGTGCGCGGCTCAGAAAACCTCCTGAAACGCACACCAAACGAACTCGGAATCGGCCCAAAATTTACCCACACGCTCTACACGATGCCTAGATCCTAGAAAATGCGCTCCCGCGTCGATTCTAGGTCCGTGGCGGAAACGCACACGCACTTAGAATCGGCGACGACGAAAAGCCCCAATTTCGCCCGAAACGCCCGTTTCTCCGCGACACGGCTTCCCGTGCCCAAACGGAGACACGCACTCACCCTCACGACTCCCGACAACGTCTACCTAGGTCCATCTAACCTAGGGCATCACCCAAAATTGGGCCAAATTCGGATTTCACCCGAAATTGACACAAAACCTAGTGTTAAAGTCTCCAAACACTACCCAACTAGTTCCAACTTCCTCCCACGGGTAGTCTAAGGGTCTAGGAAGGTTCTAAAATATTAATTACACTATAAAAGAGTAATTACAAGGGAAAATTTAGGGTTTACCTCTTGGGAGTTGGAATCCCAAGCAAAAATCCCCAAAATGCTCCAAATCCTCCAATCCAAGCTTCCAAGCCTCAAATCCAAGCTCCAACACCAAATCTAGGCTCTACCCACCTAGGTTAGGGAAGAATGTAAGGTTAGGGTTAACTTAAAGAAGAAGAAATGGAAGAAAGAAAGAAGAAAGATGGAGAAAAGCTTACTTGGAGAAGGAAGGAAGAAGAAAGGAGAAGTGGAGAAGAAGAAGGAATGAAGAAGAAGAAGAAGTAAATGAAGAGAGGGGGCTGCTGTGGCTGTTCTCACGGGTGGGGGTGGTAGGTAGGGCCGGCCAATGCTAAATAAAGGGTTCACACAAGTCACCAAATTCCCAAAATGCCCCTATTGACTCGGTTTTGGGTTCCGGGTTCCAAATGCGCTCAAACTAGTTCCAAAACTCTCCAACTAACCTCCTAAAAATAAAATAAATATTCTAAAACCCAAAAATAATTCTCACAAGGGTGTGGGCTGGGTCGGACATGGGTCCACTAGGGTCTGACATGGGTCCAGGCTAGCCAAAATCCTAAAACATACAATAAAAATATAATAAAAAATAATACAATCACTAATTAAATATAAATATAATTAATTATAAATAATACACAATTAACCAAATTAAAAATAAAAAAAATACCCGGCTCTGGAAATGGGGTGGTGACAAGCCTATCCTCCTTAAAAAATTTCGTCCTCGAAATTTAAAGTCAATCACACTCCTCTAGGTCAAACCCCCAACAATCACAGTCAAGAAATTCTACCTAAACAACACACAAGATCAGGGTCCTACTGGTCGTGTTATCACAGTCTTAATCAGGGTCACTAAACTATCTATCACAGCACAAAACGTCTAACAGGTACTAATGAAGCACACAAGGAATGGAAAAGGACAGGAAGAAGAAACAAGAGACAGACCTGCTAACCCGACATCCGTAGCATCGGCCTCCTCGACCGTCAACGCATAAGCCCTGCCCTGCTGGGGTGTATCCCTCTGCTGGTGCGGGGCCTGATGCTGTGCCACAGATGGCCTAGCTCCAACTCTCTGATCCTGCGCTCCACCCAATGGAGGTGCAGTAGAGCAATCTCGCATCTGGTGAGCAGCGGATCCACAGAACAAACACACCTTCAGCCTCCTCCTACAAACATCCCAAGTGTGTCCTGCCTTCCTGCAGTAGGCACAAGTGGGCGCTCTCTGATCCTGACCCTGCTGCGCTACCTTCTGCACATAGGGACGCTTAGCCGGTCCCGCACTACCACTGGCACTGCCTGAATCATCCCTGCCTCTCTTGGACTTGAGCTCCAAGTCATCCTCTGCTCTCTGAGCATCTCCTACTATCTGCTCAAAAGTTGCCTCGCGGTCGCTCCTGGTCAAAGACTTGACCGCCATAACCAAGCCCTTGCGAAACTTCCTCGCCTTAGCTGCCTCACTCAAGCCATCCACAAATCTGCCCAGACGGCAGAACTCCGCTGCGTACTCGTCCACTGTCATGCTCCCCTGGACGAGTGCCTCGAACTGGCTCTCCAAAGCACTGAGCGCCACATCAGGGAAAAACTTCTCCTTAAAAAGCCTCTTAAAAGCCTCCCAAGTAAGCCCTGGCGCTGCGATCCTCGTATCTGTGCGATACCACGTCAAGGCAAGGTCGAACATCTGACTGCCCGCTGCCTCTATCTGTATGCTGTCTGGAATCTGCGCCAGCCTGAAGATGCCCTCGATCTGCTCTATCCAGTCATCCGCGTACAGGATCCCTTCTGTACCACGGAACTCCTTGGGCCGCATCCTCTGAAAGTCAATGATACTGCCCTGCCTCGGGCACTGAGTCTGATCTGCCTGTGGCTGATTCTGTGCCACCCTATCCACTGCCGTCATGGCCACCTGGTGGGCGTTCTCAATGCCCAATCTCATCACATCCACCTGACGGTGCTGCGCGTCCATCATCTCCCTGAAGAACGCAAACAACTGCACGGCATCTACTGGAGCAGGAAGTGGTGGAGGAACCACCGGAACGACTGGGGTAGTCCTCGGATCGATAAGTGGAGAAGGATCCCCGAGAGAAACAGAGGCTCCCTCAACCGCAGGAGTGGTGAGTGGAGCGGTAGCAGCTGCCTGAATACGAGCTGGACGAGAGGTAGCAGACCTCTCCGAGGCAACTGCTGGAACGGTACGATGGGATCGTGTCTTCGGAGGCATCCTGAACACAGATCAAAAGAAGTCAATACGGTGCAAGATACGATATCATCAAAGAAGGACATAATATTTCAAAAGAAGCAATTTCAGAATAATTAGATTGGAATTGTTCCTAGTCGTGATTGAGTACACTCTCATCCTAGATCCTAGATCCTATAGCAGGCTCGCAGCAGTACAACTAAGTTGTTGTACCACCACGACATCGCACTAATTGCGAATCGAGACCTGCATGGGCCACCACCAAAAATGTGTCACGACCCGTACCCGAAAATCGGGCATGAGTCGTGGGTACGTCCAGCCTACGCCGCAGCATCGGCGGTAGAACGCTGTCTAGGTCAACTATCTAGATAATAATCTCACACAAAAATCGGGCATGACCTCTCCAAAAGGAGGGCAACCACGCAAACAATATATATAAATCTGCCAAGATCTCAACTCCAAACGGAGGAGCAAATATCAAATGATAATCACAATATACTCAATCACGAATCTAAGCACGATAGATAACAAAGAAGACTAACAACTATAAAGTCTAACCACCAACTACTACTACAACAACCACAACATCAATAATAATAATAATACAACAATACATCATCCAAAATAATATACAAACAAGGTCTCAATCCAAAACCGGAGACAAATCCGGTGCTAAAAGCTAATAAAAACAACAACAAGATCCTAGTGATCCCGGCTACCAACCCGGAAATCACCTCTAAACTAGAGGGTCCCTGTCTGCACCATCGACAGGCTCAGGTCCATAAAACGTCGGACACCAATCCTCCGGATACTCTGAAAAATATGTCCAGTCAGGACTGGAGCAAGTACATCTCTAACAGCAGTTCCATTTAAATGATAAAAACTATAAAACAGTTATAGCAAGTAGCAAGAAAAATGGAGCAAGTATGAACAAGAAAATATGTAAGTCACTGGTGCATAAAGGTAAAGATGCATGGATATCAGAGCAAGATAGTAATAACTACAAGATACAGAAAATCTAAGCTAAGATCAAGTCCGTGCACATGAACGTGTAGTGAGTCCAGCATGAAAAACATGTAGTGAGTCAAGTCCAGAAACATGTAAGTGAGACAAGTCAAGAAATGCATAAGAGTCCAGACTATAAAGAATGAACTCGGTGTCTTTGAAATACTTGTTTCGACATGTAAACGGCTAGGGGTAAGTACGGCTCACCGCGCACTGGGTGCACGGCTGCTATCATTCCAGATTAGACCAGAGGGAGTGATTCCTGATGATGCCAGATAGGAATGTTTACATGTCTACTCGAGTATTTCCCCGTCCCGACTAATACAAGTGGATCCAAGACCCGACACGCAAATCAAGATGAGTCCAGCCTGTACATGAATGATGCCTGTAGTGATGCCTGTAGGTGATGCCAGTAGTGATTCCAGAATAGAGGCCAGAAACATGAAATGTACGTGTCGCAAGTAAATGAATCCAGAAATATCAATCAGTGTCTCGTGTTGTGCCAGAATAATCAGATGATACTATACTAAAAGCTGAATCATAATAATCATCAAATAATGAAAACTATCAGAGAATGTACTCGCCTGACGTCCTGAGCAACTGGCGATCCGAACCGGTGTCGCAAGGACCTAATGCGAAAAGCAAGGTTAAACAGGGTTCTAATGAGTTAAACAGATATAAAATAATTAAAAATAGGCTTCTAGGGTCGTTCTAGGTCAAACGGGTCAAACCGGTAAAATCTGGGTCAAAAAGTCAACTCTGGGTCCAAAAAGTCAACTCTAGGTCAAAACTAGGTCAAAAGTTGACTTTGGCGGTCAACCGAGTCAACTACGGTCAAGTCTGGGTCAAACTAGGGTGCTCCTGAATTTCTAGGTCAAACCGAGGTTATTAAGCTAGAAAACTCACAAACTCGCCTCCTTGAGATACCGGGATACCCTCGGTATCCGATACCTCAACCTAGGCCACGCACCCCGCCTAAACCCGCTAAAACATATGCTAGCACGCGTAATTATATACACATAAGCATATAAAAATCACTCCAATACAATTCCTAGGCTATTGCTCAATTACCCCGCTCGAAACCCAATACCTTGGTTATCTCAAGGTATTGAGATACCTCGGTATCTCAAGGTATTGAGATACCGCTCTAAACCCCTCTAACTAGCTATCTAGCTATTGAATATATACCTAGTTATTAATCTAGGCTAGATAATATATATATCTACTATATTTATATATATCTAAGTATGTATATACCTATGTATATAGATATCCACACACATTTACCCGATTACCCATATACCTTACCCTACGCATAAATATATATACTAACTATAATATATATCTAGCTCTAGGTATATATATATATATCTATGCATATAGATATAGGTATCTACCATATCTACCTATCTATCTATCCATAGATATCTATCTATCTATGTATTTAATCTATTTAACTATCTACGTATCTATCTAGCTACCTATTTATCTAATATCTATCTATCTAACTTATCTATCTAACAAACCATCTATCTAGCTATCTATTTAATCTATCTATCCAACTAATAATCTAACTATCTATCTATTAATCTACCTATCTATCTAGTTATCAATATATCTAGCTATCTAGCTATTTACCTATCTATCTATTACCTATCTATTTATCTTATATAACTATCTATAAACTTATCTATCACTATCTCTATAACAATTTATCTATACAACTAACTATCTAACTATTAATCTATCTATATTGATATCCATCTATATAACTCACTCTAAGCTACCTCCTACTACCCGCTGCTTGCTGCTGCTACTAGCGCTGCGCTGCTGCTCTTGCATTGCTGCTGCGGCTGCTGCATCTTCATACTGCTGCTGCTGCTCCTCTATGCTACTGCTGCTGCTGATTCTGCTGCTGCTGTGCTGCTGCTGCAGTGCAGCAGCAGCTGCTGCTCGCTGCGGCTGGTTCTGCCCCCCCCCTATCTCACATACACACACACACACATCCATATATATATACATATATATATCACTATCTATATATATACTCACATATATCTATATATATATATATACACTAATATATATATCTATACATCTACACACACACACACTAACATATATCTACACACACATATACACTCACATATCTATATATACATATATCTACACACAAATATCAATATATATATACACACACTAATATATATATATGCATATAAACACTCACACACTCAAACATATATATATATATCCTCACACACTCTCACACTCACTCTCACACAACCTCACACACACACTCTCACACACACTAACACACACACTCACTAATGCACAACTACACACACAAACACTCATACATATATATAAATATATATACATATATACACACTCACTCAAACTCATATATATATATATATATATATATATATATAGGCACTCACTCACCCTCACACACACTCACCTACACACTAGCACACACTCACACAAGCACTCACCTACACACACACACTAGCACCAACACACACACACAAGCACTCACTAGCACACTCACAAACACAAACACATAAAAACACATATATATATAAATATATATATATAAAAACACACACACAAATATATATATACATATATATATATAAAAACACAACACACAACACAACGCACACAACGCCCACAACGCTCACCAACGCACGCCCAACGGCCCCGACACGCACAAACACCTATAAATATATAAAATATAGCCCAAGAATTCTAGCACACACTCCCCGATACTAACCCAACGCGCGCACAAGCCCGAAACAAGGAAACCAAGTCGAAATGGCCGTTCGGTCATTTCGACGAACACGTGGTGCGCGGCTCGGAAAACCTCCTGAAACGCACACCAAACGAACTCGGAATCGGCCCAAAATTTACCCACACGCTCTACACGATGCCTAGATCCTAGAAAATGCGCTCCCGCGTCGATTCTAGGTCCGTGGCGGAAACGCACACGCACTTAGAATCGGCGACGACGAAAAGCCCCAATTTCGCCCGAAACGCCCGTTTCTCCGCGACACGGCTTCCCGTGCCCAAACGGAGACACGCACTCACCCTCACGACTCCCGACAACGTCTACCTAGGTCCATCTAACCTAGGGCATCACCCAAAATTGGGCCAAATTCGGATTTCACCCGAAATTGACACAAAACCTAGTGTTAAAGTCTCCAAACACTACCCAACTAGTTCCAACTTCCTCCCACGGGTAGTCTAAGGGTCTAGGAAGGTTCTAAAATATTAATTACACTATAAAAGAGTAATTACAAGGGAAAATTTAGGGTTTACCTCTTGGGAGTTGGAATCCCAAGCAAAAATCCCCAAAATGCTCCAAATCCTCCAATCCAAGCTTCCAAGCCTCAAATCCAAGCTCCAACACCAAATCTAGGCTCTACCCACCTAGGTTAGGGAAGAATGTAAGGTTAGGGTTAACTTAAAGAAGAAGAAATGGAAGAAAGAAAGAAGAAAGATGGAGAAAAGCTTACTTGGAGAAGGAAGGAAGAAGAAAGGAGAAGTGGAGAAGAAGAAGGAATGAAGAAGAAGAAGTAAATGAAGAGAGGGGGCTGCTGTGGCTGTTCTCACGGGTGGAGGTGGTAGGTAGGGCCGGCCAATGCTAAATAAAGGGTTCACACAAGTCACCAAATTCCCAAAATGCCCCTATTGACTCGGTTTTGGGTTCCGGGTTCCAAATGCGCTCAAACTAGTTCCAAAACTCTCCAACTAACCTCCTAAAAATAAAATAAATATTCTAAAACCCAAAAATAATTCTCACAAGGGTGTGGGCTGGGTCGGACATGGGTCCACTAGGGTCTGACATGGGTCCAGGCTAGCCAAAATCCTAAAACATACAATAAAAATATAATAAAAAATAATACAATCACTAATTAAATATAAATATAATTAATTATAAATAATACACAATTAACCAAATTAAAAATAAAAAAAAATACCCGGCTCTGGAAATGGGGTGGTGACAAACTATTATGTTGTCTTTCTAGTTGCCTTAGGATCAGTTTTATGGCAATGTTGAATAGCCTAACTCATGTGGCAGTGTGACGTGCGATATAAGAGGAAACACGATGAGACTTACCAACTTACCGTTTGTTCTTCCCTGTCCAAGGCAAACCACGTTAATTCAAGCACTGGCATGTATAAACATTCTGAGGCAATAACATATGCAAATACTAGTGTTTTAGTACGAGATTATGTTTCGGATGCACGAGTTATAAGGATTTCTCAGGTGTGTTGCAAGATGTTCAAGTGCTCTTATGCACAAGTGTTATTATACCATGATCGTTCAGGTGTTTCAGGTTAATCTTGATGTGATGAAATGACTCGCACGCGAATAGCCACTAAGCGAGGATGACTTATCTATATGAACAATTGTCACTAGCATAGCCATAAATGACCAATTTTAGTCTCTAACGAGAATGGTATGCAGCGAGAGAATATGATGCGCTGCATGCCATTCCGTCTTTGCACAGGATAACTAAACAGGAGAGTTCCATCCGAATCGGATCGGTCCCGGTGCCCCGGTGACCGCCCGTGGAACTGAGATCCAAAGATCACATTTTTCAAGTTATCCGCGATATGCAGGTCAGGGTCTTTCCAAATCCATAACTTGATATGATAATCCATGATTCTTATTCTGAACCGAGCAATTGCTCCACGAGCTGGGATTCTTGACTTGCTTGACAGGATTCTCGTTCAGAGGTAAACTTGATATGATTATCATTCAGGTATAAACTTGACAGGATTCTTTCTCAATGAACAACTTGCCTTGATGCATTCCCCTGGTGCGGGGTCTGCCTTAGCGACCTAACGGTCCCATATACTTGCAGGTTCAATTGCACAGAAGGACTATTGGCTGACTCAATGCATGAATAATACACGATAGTGTTACTTGATTGTGGCATGATTTTGTGTGGCAAACACTGAGGCAAGGCAACATTCAAGTTAACATATAAGCAGGCAAGCATGCATTCATAAACATTCACCTTAGCTCGGGCCCGAAGGTAAGCCGAGGAGTGAAACCATATAGGGACTTCCCGAGCGATATGATCTAGAATCGTGCAGTGTATATAAGTGAACAGTGCACTAAGAAGAGCATATACATATCGTTTCTATTCGAGGCATAGAAGGGTCCAGTTGCACAAGGCAAAGGTAGCATGCGAGGGTCTCAATATAAGCAATATTTTATTTTAATGTTCTACCACAAGCAATACAAGTTGGGATTATTCCCTTATCTAGGTACATTGTATTCTTATTAGCATGTAGGGGGTGATTCACCTAGCGACTAGCATGTATCGTTCCATATTTTAGGTGTGCTGACTAAGCAAAGACAAGTTTACCGTAGCCACCCACCTTAGCGATGATTCGTCTCGGTTGAGCGATACGTCGAGCGAGACTCTGAAAGCCTAAGCCAAACTCCTGAAGGGACAAGTCTGGATATCCTTTGTCTCAATGAGTATTCTCGCCTGAGCAAAGTGGGTCGGGACATTACACTTTTGCCGTTTGAATCGGCAGCCTGCTAGAGCGGAACGGGATATTACAACCGCTCCCCCTCCACCCTATATAATCCCCAGCTTAGCCGAACCTCACCACCATAATCTTCTCTACCACCCCGACCAACGACAACCTTCGACGATCGTCGGACCGCTGCCGTACGCTGCCGCAAAGTAGCCGCCTGAATTCCCGAGCAACAGCAGTAGCAAGGTGCCCTACTTCCCACCCTTGTATCTACCTGCACAGTAATCCAAATATTGACCCATCGAATCCTATGTGAAGACCACATGATCCTCTTGAACCCTGAATAATTAGTTCGGTATATCGTGTCCTGTGTCGGTCGCAATTCGTGACGCAAAACATAAAAAAATGACCCATTTTATAGTTCAGAAAACTGTCCCAAACACCCATGTTCATTGCTATTTTTTTTCCAACCTAGTTAATATTTTTAAATTCCACTTGAATAATAATTTAGACAACATAACCGAGATTTAATCTCTTCAATTAGTTTATTTTAATTTGTTGTATGCTGTAATTTATTCGTGGTTGAAGTTGACCAAAAACTTGATTTTCTAAAACCAAAATTTTCTAAAATGGGGTACGTCCCACTAAATGAGGCAACTTTGTCGTGTACAAATTGTACTGAAAGGCACGTATCGTCAACACGAACGTGTAAAATTTTGCAAAAGTTGATTTGGATGTGCGTGCATACCGAAATCAACGCGTAATAGTCAAAAAGTCCCGTATCGACATGTTCTGACACTCGTCATAATTTCATATTTGCTTGTCGTTTTGCAACAAAATTTGTGCCATCGGATTCGTAGCGTTACATTGGTCCTGTGACCCAAGTTTGGTTCGATTCTGAGAACGTTGACGAAACACCATTTTATAGGCCCCACGGTTCCACTTGACGGGTGATTTCGTGACCGGCTCATTGGAATCCAGTTCTAGATATTCTGTTGGGTTCGTATCATCGTTCTGGACTCGTAGCCACTAAATTTGACAAATTTGAAGAACTTTATCTCTGACACATTTTTTGGTGCGAAGTGGACCACATGTAGACCCCGCTTTGACCAGAAACTGTCAATTCTGCCCCTGTATTCAAATTGGACTTATGGGCAGTCAATCCTAGATATTTCATATATTCAGAGAGCGATGATGATGTTTGTTTCAGCATCTGGAGGCGTACTTGGATATTCCACTTATATCGTAGCAACTGTCGAGCTCCCAAGCAAGTGTACCTTGCCAACTTACAGTAGATCCTATGACTTTATTGTTTGAGTTCTTTCCATATATATTCTGTGATATACCTGTTCAACCTAGGATCGTGAGACATTGCTTAGTGTCTGAACAATATTCGGGTGTCGATGCCGTACGCGGAGTCGTGTAACGTCACTTAGAGAGTTGATATCGCGATCATATATTTTACGTGCTTGCTTTACCAAGTACGTCATACCCTAGGATACTTGACACTATTCATGTGATAGAATCTTTCCTGAGTTATTCATGGTGATTCTGTATAGGTTTACAGAATTTATGATATAAGACTTGCATACATAGATATCATTATGACTCGTTGTATTAGCTAGAGGTCATGATCTTGCGTGTTATGGACATGAGACGTGAGGTCACATTGGGTGGAGAGAGACACACAGGCTACAGGATGATTATATATATATATATATACTTATGTTACTGGAGAGTGTCTTAGTCTCTGTACCAGAGCTTTGGCACATGTATTTGTCCCATCGTGATATTACTGCTACCAGCTCCCCGACACAGAGCTTATAGTAGTTTCAGCCTGAGTACTAGTGATGCTCTCAATTTGCATTTCACTTAGCTGGTTACATATCTTATCCTGAGGATCTATTTTATTTACTGCAGTTTATTTGGCTTGAGTATTTCTTGTACTTTGTTATATCCCCTGAGGACCTTGATTTGGATTATGTCCCCAGGTACAGCAGAGGAGGAATATCCCGAGATATATTGGACAGGAACTGACGCTGGAGCTATACTGGCACCAGAGGACGAGGTTATGCCAGAGAATTTCTGCAGTTTATTCTGTTACATACTCAGTTATTTCTGCTTCCAGTTATTTCATATCTAGACTCTTGGATTTATGTATTAACTTATTTTATCGGATTGTTCCCCGAGACACTATTTATTTGGACTTGTTGATAGACTATATTTCTTTTTATCTATTATCTTGATTAGTCTATCATATTTAGTTATGCTTTTTTCTGTGGATGAGATTAGAATTATTCTGTGATAGATGGTGTAGACTGCATTTATATTTATTACAGCTTAAGTACACTCTAACGGATCCATTAAATTGGGTTTGTCCATTGGAGTTGTGCTGCTGGCCATTGCCACGTGGCTAGTCCCTCGATATTTTGGGACTGGGGCATGACATAGTTTTTGTGGTGGCACATGCATGTCTACGACTATGTTGCTTCAGTTTCAACTAAGGAACTGAGCAAGCCTGCAATTAGGATAGGATGAATAATAGGATCTCATCCACTTGATTGATTCATTCTTGACCTTTAT
Source organism: Iris macrosiphon (assembly GCA_036927795.1). Classification (NCBI taxonomy): domain Eukaryota; kingdom Viridiplantae; phylum Streptophyta; class Magnoliopsida; order Asparagales; family Iridaceae; genus Iris; species Iris macrosiphon. Next base: position 184,708,900 of record JAYESA010000009.1, read on the forward strand.
ATCGACTTTAAAATAATTTCTTGACTTGCATCCTGCCTTGATTCCTCTGTGCGCCTCTTATAGTTTACTTTGTATGCAGAGTAATGGATCTACGAGCCAGTGACAAAACTCCCGCAGGTACACCATAAGGTGATGTGGTCACCTACGACGATGGAGTGACGCCATTAAGTGGAGATCCCTCTACTCAATAAAGCAATCAAGCAAATTAGCATGCCTCAAGATTCTGGCGAGACGACATTCCACCACTACCGTAGTTTAATCGATCGATGTCATTTTTCCAATATGACAGCCTATGGACGGACAACAAATATTTCAAATATTTTATGTAATGATGCAAGCCCAATAGCAGGTTCATCAAGAGGCTCAGCGTCACGAGGCAAAGAACCTAAGAAACAGTATAGTGACTGTACTGGAGCAGGTAAACCCACCAGCTAGACGGTCATCGACGGGATCTATCACTGATTTTTGCCTACTGAAGTCCCATACCTTTTCAGGCAAGGGAGAGCCTACTGAAGTTCATGAGTGGCTTACAATCACTCAACACCAATTAGAAGCAACTGAGCTTCCAAGGGAGCGTTGGATGACTGCCGTCAGAATGCAGTTGACGGACAATGCACATCACTGGTAGCTATCTGAGGAGAGACGGCTCGGACCAGACCGAGTCACTTAGGAGGAGTTCTCTAGACTCTTTCAGGAGATGTACATTCCATATATTGCTCGATCGAAACTTCGGAACAAGTTCAAACGCCTCACTCAAGGCAACATGATGGTAGAAGAGTACAATACGGAGTTTATCTATTTGAACTGCTTTGCACCTATACTAATTCCGATAGAAGAAGAGAAGGCTGAGAAATTCTTTGACGGACTAAACTTTGAGCTACAGAGACAAATTGGCTCTGTCGTACCTACTTCTTATACGGACGTGCTTGCTGCAGCCCGACGCATGGAACACGTCATCATGAGAGAGTCTAGCCAGAAGCGACCACATACACTAGCACCAGACCGAGCACAGCAGGGAGGAGCTACAAAGCGACCACAGATGAATCTATCACAGAGAGTATGTACACCACTATCACTAGTCCTTCCTACTTGTTACTACTGTGACAAGGTATGCCATATTGAGAAGGAACGCAAACGCAAATGGGGATTATGTTTAGCTTGCGGATCCAGCTAGCATTCAGCCAGGGATTGCCCTGAGCGTCGAGAAGGAGCACCGATGGTTAACCAATAAGCTTTACCAACACCGGAAGGATATCATCCGAGGCCACCATTGGCACCACAGGCAACACTCTTTCAGCAGGCCCAGCAACAGCAAAGGGCACCACCACAGGGACGTGGACAGGCTTTTACAATAACAGTGGAGGAGGCACAGACTCGAGGAGTAGCGAATATGAGTAAGATTTAGTTTTATCATAGCTAGCTATAGTATTGAATATTCCTCGTAATACTTTAGCATGTACATGTTACTTCCATTCTTTAGTCTATACTTAGTATTATGTTAGCATGAACTTATTAGTCTAGATTAGTAATATGTCAGTGGTACCCAAATTTTTATAAGCTGTAGTTGATCTTCGTTCTAACCAGGCTCATTTACTCTTGAGTTACTTATCTTTCATTGCCTAGGAAAATGTTTTTATTTCTTCCCTACGTGTTCTGCTTGAACAAAATCCTCACCCTTCCTCTCGATTTCTCCTTGTTCATGGTTCCTTATTCTTTGTGTCGTGCTTCAACAAACATGTCTTGCAACGTGTCATCTCTTCTGGAGAAAACCTTTCTTGACTGGTTATATTTTGTTTTCTTAATTGCGAGGACGTAATTCTTTTAAGGTGGGTAGATTGTAAACACCCAAATTTTTAGAATTTTAATTATTGGAATTATGAATTTTTGAGATTAAGAAAAATTTTCTATAATTTTTAGCTAATTATAATAAATATTCTTCATGGATTTATATTTTTGCGAATTAAATTAATTATTAAAATAGTGCAAAAATTATTTTTTTGGTGTATAATTAATAATAAAATATTGTGTAAATTTTCTGGAATTTATTGGGGTCTAAAACTATTTTTAGATAGCTAATTGCATTAATTTTTATTAAACCAACCCAAACCAACCCAACCTAAACCGAACCAGCCCAGACCAAACTAGACCAACCCGTACCCGACCCCAGACCCATACCCGACCCGAACCCGACCCTTCAGCTACAGTAGCTTCCCCAAGCCCTGTAACAGAAGCACCCCCTTCGATTTTCCTCCCCGAAACCTCCCTGAACCTATCTCTTCCGCTTTCCGTAACCGCTTCCCCCCTCCACCCTATATAATCCCTAGCTTAGCCGAACCTTACCACCATCACCTCCTCTACCACCCTGACCAGCCACAGCCTCCGACGATTGTCGGACCGCTGCCGCACGCCGCCGCAAAGTAGACGCCTGAATTCCCGAGCAACAGCAGTAGCAAGGTACCCTACTTTCCACCATTGTATCTACCTACACAGTAATCAAAATATTGACCCATCGAATCATATGTGAAGACCATATGACCCTCTTGAACCCTGTATAATTAGTTCGGTATATCGTGTCCAGTGTCGGTCGTAATTGACGACGCAAAACAAGAAAAAAATGACCAAATTTGTAGTTCAAAAAACTGTCCCAAATACCCATGTTCATGGCTATTTTTCTTCCAACCTAGTTAATATTTTTAAATTCCACTTAAACAGTAATTTAGACAACATAACCAAGATTTAATCTCTTTAATTATTTTATTTTAATTTGTTGTATGCTGTAATTTATTCGTGGTTGAAGTTGACAAAAAAATAATTTTCTAAAACCAAAATTTCTCGAAACGGGGTGCGTCCCACTAAATTAGGCGACTTAGTCGTGTGAGAATTATACCGAAAGGCGTGTATAGTCAACACAAACATGTGAGATTTCGTAAAATTTGATTTGGATATGCGTGCACACCGAAATCAACGGGTATCCGTCGAAAAGCCCCGTATCGACCTGTTATGACACTCGTCATAATTTCGTGTGTGCTTGTCGTTTCACAACGAAACTTACGCCATCGGATTCATAGCTTTATGCTGGTCCTGTGACCCAAGTTTGGTTCGATTCTGAGAATGTTGACGAAATACCATTTTGTGGGCCCCACGATTCCACTTGACGGACGATTTCATGATCGGCTTATCAAAATTCAGTTCTGTATATTTCGTTGGATTTATATCATCATTCTGGACTCATAGACACTAAGTTTGATAAATTTGGAAAACTTTGTCTTTGACACATTTTTTGGTGCAAAGTGGGTCACATGTGGACCCCGCTTTGACCAGAATCAGTCAATTCTGCTCCTGTGTCCAAATTGGACTTATGGGTAGTCAATCCTAGCTATTTCATATATTCTGAGAGCGATGGTGATATTTGTTTTAGCATCCGAAGGCCTACCTGGAGATTTCAGTTATATCGGAGCAACTGTCGAAGCTCAGAACCCAAACAAGTGTACCTTGCCAACTTACAGTAGATCCTATGACTTTATTGTTTTAGTTCTTTCCATATATATATTCTGTCACGCCCCAATCTCCCGCAAGCTCGATAGTCTCCGCTGAACGTGAATCACCACATTGCAGCTCTCCCGTAGGACAATCGTTCCCATCGGGACGTGATGCCGTGCAAGCCTAAAGTGCGCTTGCACAAGGCCAGAGCTTTGATACAAGGGCAAGTAAGCTATTCAATGCTGAAGCAGTGGCACACATATTGAAGAAAAGTAAAGAACACAATGGCATATGAAAATAGGCTCTTTTATTGATAATCAAAAGTATTACAAGCGGCGCATGGCCGAGGTTACAATTCGCTCAAGCACTCTTTCTCTCGATTACAATAACACCGTTCCATACATTATGTCCCTCTATACAAAAGCAGCTCAATCTTGATACGGCTCAAGGCATAGACTCCAGATTTTTGGCTCCTTGGGATGAGGCACGGCTATCGCTTCCTCGGACAATCAGGCACCTGAGAACAAGCAAACTATTGGTGGGTCAGCACTTTATACAAGTACTAGTGAGTATAAACAACTAAACAGAAGCTACACCCCCTGAAATCCACACTAAGTAATCATGTGGCAAAATATTGCATTACTAGTGATCTTGCTAATTTTACTTAGGTTTATTTCATGCAGCTCAAAACTAGTCAGATTTCATCTTTTTGAAAACACAAGTTGGAAACCAGTTTTGCATATTCGATACACAAGCATTCAAGTAACTATAAGGGACAATGTTCTCATCGTGCAGTGCGCAGCATGTATTGTGCATCACAATCTATCTCTTGGGGCAAAGCTTATATCTAACAAACTGATCATCTCGAATCAAGGCAAGCATATCAAATGGACTATCATACTCTCAAGCAATTAAGGCAACACATCTATATAATTTCGGTCCCCGAGGAACTCAGGATTGGCAACGGTAATCCAGCTATCCAATGACTCACATACTGGTACTATTAGCAGCTGTGACCAAGGTTCAGCTCTGCACTAATAGCCCTTGTCCAACCGATGCAAATGCATGAAGCACTATCAGATAACTCTCGATGTATACTGAATGATCAAGCAGTCTATAGATAAACTCATAATATTTCTTACCCACGGCCGAACGGTTATCCCTGCAGCAGACACACAAGTTAGCCACAATTTGCATAACATAATGTATACAGTTCTCTAGTTTTCCTGTTCGTTCCTGCATCAAACAGTTAGGTATGCAAGAAGGCTAGCCTAGCATGTGCCCTAACTATATGATGGTCCCCTCAACGGGATTAGCAGTTGGGATATACAAGCCTATCTCACTAATAGACGGGTCTACCCCCCGTAAGTAAGGTGTGTTAAGCCTCAGGGTATCTATCTCTCCTAGGCCGAACGATCCCAGTGCCCCAGGAACGCCCGAGAGATGACCTTGTGCACAAGTTGTCCTGACCAACAAGCTCCTATCAATACAAGATTATGCACATAATCCAGAACTAGCAAGCAAACACATCTATCAAGTCCAGATAGCCGAAGCTCACTCTCTCAATACACATTGCCTAATAGCCACATCCCCCGTAAGTAAGGTTTTTATGCCTCAGGTTGGACTATTAGTCTAGATCCCAAGTTTATGCCATTCACCAAGTTCCATCTTATGACAAGCAATCAATGAAGCATGTTCAAGCAAAGCTAACTCATTAAACAAGTAACAAGCAAGAACAGTTCTTATAACTCTAGCATGCAAATTCTATCTCTTGTGGACAAGCATTCAAGTATATCAGTCTAGCATACGATATCAAGAATAAGTGCAAGCAATCATTTTTACTCTTGTTATTAGCATGGCAAGGTTCTATCTCATTTCAGACAAGCATTTCCAGTTCTCTTATTAGGCAAGCAAGCAGATTCATTTCAATGACAAGCTATGTGAGTTCTCTTATTAGCATACTGAGTCGGTTCTACCATTCTTCTTATGAAATAATCTTCTTAAGCAACAAGCATTCAAAAACTCAGATTCATTATTAAGTCGTGCAAGAATCAGAGAATGCAGTTCTGCCCACTCATATTGATCAATCGGTCAGGAACTCTCCGAGAAGACTTTCGTTCGAGCAAGCAAGGCGATATCACTTGTACATAGTGCCTACGCGGAGCGGGGCACTACATACTTACCCACCAACAAAGAGTTTCGTCCTCGAAACTCAAGGAGAAACTCACGAAAACATAGAGCAGCGATAGTCCTCATCCCTCACCTTCCTCAATCAAAACTCAGCAATCCAGAAATCATAAATTATATCTCAAGCAATGAAAACAAATTCAGAAAACTTTTGCGCGCATCTTTGAGAATATCTATGGACTTATTGTATGGAACGTTCATTGCAACACAATCACAACTCAGAGTCGAAGGCAACAAAATGGACAAAGAATCGAGTCGCTCTGATACCATTATGTCACGCCCCAATCTCCCGCAAGCTCGATAGTCTCTGTTGAACGTGAATCACCACGTTGCAGCTCTCCCGCAGGACAATCGTTCCCATCAGGACGTGATGTCGTGCAAGCCTAAAGTGCGCTTGCACAAGGCCAGAGCTTTGATACAAGGGCAAGTAAGCTATTCAATGCTGAAGCAGCGGCACACATATTGCAGAAAAGTAAAGAACACAATGGCATATAAAAATAGGCTCTTTTATTGATAATCAAAAGCATTACAAGCGCCGCATGGCCGAGGTTATAATTCGCTCAAGCACTCTTTCTCTCGATTACAATAACACCGTTCCATACATTATGTCCCTCTATACAAAAGTAGCTCAATCTCGATACGGCTCAAGGCATCGACTCCAGATTTCTGGCTCCTTGGGATGAGGCACGACTATCGCTTCCTCGGACGATCAGGCACCTGAGAACAAGCAAACTGTTGGTGGGTCAGCACTTTATATAAGTACCGGTGAGTATAAACAACTGAACAGAAGCTACACCCCCTGAAACCCACACTAAGTAATCATGTGGCAAAATATTGCATTACTAGTGATCTTGCTAGTTTTACTTAGGTTCATTTCATGCAGCTCAGAACTAGTCAGATTTTATCTTTTTGAAAACACAAGTTGGAAACCAGTTTTGCATATTCGATACACAAGCATTCAAGTAACTATAAGGGACAATATTCTCATCGTGCAGTGCACAACATGTATTATGCATTACAATCTATCTCTTGGGGCAAAGCTTATATCTAGCAAACTGATCATCTCGAATCAAGGCAAGCATATCAAATGGACTATCATACTCTCAAGCAATTAAGGCAATACATCTATATGATTTCGGTCCCCGAGGAACTCATGATTGGCAACGGTAATCCAGCTATCCAATGACTCACATACTGGTACTATTAGCAGTTGTGACCAAGGTTCAGCTCTGCACTAATAGCCCTTGTCCAACCGATGCAAATGCATGAAGCACTATCAGATAACTCTCGATGCATACTGAATGATCAAGCAGGCTATAGATAAACTCATAATATTTCTTACCCACGGCCGAACGGTTATCCCTGCAGCAGACACACAAGTTAGCCACAATTTGTATAACATAATGTATACAGTTCTCTAGTTTTCCTGTTCGTCCCTGCATTAACAATTAGGTATGCAAGAAGGCTAGCCTAGCATGCGTCCTAACTATATGATGGTCCCCTCAACGGGATTAGCAGTTGGGACATACAAGCCCATCTCACTAATAGACGGGTCTACCCCCCCGTAAGTAAGGTGTGTTAAGCCTCAGGGTATCTAGATCTCTCCTAGGCCGAACGATCCCAGTGCCCCAGGAACGCCTGAGAGATGACCTTATGCACAAGTTGTCCTGACCAAATACGAGAATGCAAGCTCCTATCAATACAAGATTATGCACATAATCCAGAACTACCAAGCAAACACATCTATCAAGTCCAGATAGCCGAAACTCACTCTCTCAATACACATTGCCTAATAGCCACACCCCCCCGTAAGTAAGGTTTTTAAGCCTCAGGGTGGACTATTAGTCTAGATCACAAGTTTACGCCATTCACCAAGTTTCATCTCATGACAAGCAATCAATGAAGCATGTTCAAGCAAAGCTAACTCATTAAACAAGTAACAAGTAAGAACAGTTCTTATAACTCTAGCATGCAAATTCTATCTTTTGTGGACAAGCATTCAAGTATATCAGTCTAGCATACGATATCAAGAATAAGTGCAAGCAATCCTTTTTACTCTTGTTATTAGCATGGCAAGGTTCTATCTCATTTCAGACAAGCATTTCTAGTTCTCTTATTAGGCAAGCAAGCAGATTCATTTCAATGACAAGCTATGTGAGTTCTCTTATTAGCATACTGAGTCGGTTCTACCATTCTTCTTATGAAATAATCTTCTTAAGCAACAAGCATTCAAAAACTCAGATTCATTATTAAGTCGTGCAAGAATCAGAGAATGTAGTTCTGCCCACTCACATTGATCAATAGGTCGGGAACTCTCCGAGAAGACTTCTGTTCGAGCAAGCAAGGCAATATCACTTGTACATAGTGCCTACGCGGAGTGGGGCACTACATATTCTGTGATGTACATGTTCAACCTAGGACCGTGAGATATTGCTTAGTGTCTGAACAATATTCGGGTGTCGACGCCGTACGCGGAGTCATGTAACGTCACTTAGAGAGTTGATATCGCGATCCTATATTTTACGTGCTTGCTTTACCAAGTACGTCATACCCTAGGACACTTGACCCTATTCATGTGACAAAATCTTTTCTGAGTTATTCATGATGATTTTGTATAGGTTTACAGGATTCGTGACATAAAACTTGCATACATAGATATCATTATGACTCGTTGTATTAGCTAGATGTCATGATCTTGCGTGTTATGGACATGAGACGTGAGGTCACATTGGGTGGGGAGAGACACACAGGCTACAGGATGATTATATATATATATATATATATATATATATATATATATATATATATGTGTGTGTGTGTGTGTGTGTGTGTGTGTGTGTTAGTGTTACTGGAGAGTGTCTTAGTCTCTGTACCAGAGCTTTGGCACATGTATTTGGCTATTCGTGTTATTACTGCTACCAGCTCCCCGACACAGAGCTTGTAGTGGTTTCAGTCTGAGTACTAGTGATGCTCTCAATTTGTATTTCACTTAGCTGGTTACATAGCTTGCCCTGAAGATCTGTTTTATTTACTGTATTTTATTTGGCTTGAGTGTTTCTTGTACTTTACTATGTCCCCTGAGGACCTTGATTTGGATTATGTTCCTAGGTACAGCAGAGGAGGAATACCCCGAGATATACGGGACAGGAACTGACGCTGGAGCAGTACTGGCACCAGAGGACGATGTTGTGCCAGAGGATTTCTCCTGAGTATTCTGTTACATACTCAATTATTTCTGCTTCCAGTTATTTCATTACTTCCAGTTATTTCATATCTTGACTCTTGGATTTATGTATTAACTTAATTTATCGGGTTGTTCTCCGAGACACTATTTATTTGGACTTGTTGATAGACTATATTTCTTTTTATCTATTATCTTGATTAGTCTATCATATTTAGTTATGCTTCTTTCTGTGGATGAGACTAGAATTATTCTATGATAGATGGTGTAGACTGTAATTATATTTATTACAGCTTAAGTACATTCTAACGGGTCCATTAAATTGGATTTGTCCATTGGAGTTGTGCTGCTAGCCATTGCCACGTGGCTAGTCCCTCGGTATTTTAGGACTGGGGCGTGACACCTTCCCTTCCCGCTCCTCCGCCTCGTCCTCCCTTTCGGCCTCCACGCAGCCCAGCCCTCGTGGTCACCTCGCGTAGCCCTCCCTTCCGGACTGTCAAAATTTTGACAGTCCTACCAATTGGAAGGACTGTCAAAATTTTGAAAGTCCTAAAAAACTAACATAATTTTTTAGGACTGTCAAAATTTTGATAGACCTGATTATAAAAAAATTAATTGAAAGTGGACAGTCCGATAAGTAATTTTTGGAAGTGGCAAACTTGTAATTATCAATGATAAAAATTTGGACTGTCCGGAGTGAATTTTGTAGTGCCTTTATCCAAGGCCTTCAATTTAGCAGAAAATTTACTGTAGCGAAATAAATTTATACTAAATTTATGCAAACGAAACAAGTTTGTAAAATTTTAAAATACAGACAGAGTCCGCCAACAGTGTTGGCGGAAAACACAATAGACGTACACGTAGGCACGAAAAAATTAAAAAAAATTAAAGTGGACCCCACAAGCCAATTTTTGCCAACACTGTTGGCTGAAATTGGGTGTGGGGGCCCACGGGTTCGGTTGGGTTGGTTTGATTGGTTTGGTTGGTTTGCTTTGGTTGGCTTGGTTTGTTTTATTAGTTTATTTTAATTAATTATGTTTTGGTTTTATTTATTTAGTTTTTTTTGTAATTAGATTTAAGAAAAAATATTTTAACGAATATAATTAATTTAAATTTATTTAGTTATTTTTGTTTTTTTACTTGTTTTATTAGTTTTTTTGATAGTGGACATAAAACAATTAATTTAAATTTTTTCTTGTTAAATTTTTTCCTAATTTTTTTTTGGGGAGGTCGAAACAACGTTTTAAATCCGTGGGCCCCACATCCAATATAAATTAATTTCGCTACAGTAAATTTTAAATATTCGAAAATAAAATGACCGAAAGTAAAATTTGGAGGTCGAAACATTATTTTTTTACGATTCTAAAAATTTGAGAAGTTTGTCAAACAGTGAAACGGTTTATCCCGTAGTACTTTTCGATACGGTCATTTTAGCACAAACTAGACCTTGTTTCGATCTCTCAGTCAAAAGTTATGATACTTTAAAGTTTTAATTTTTTTATTTTTGCCTGTAACATGTGCGTCTTGCTTCGGATAAAAAAAATTTCTACATGATTTGTGTTACTCTCGTCAAAAACATACAAATCGGCTTATTGTTTAACAAAAAACAATTTGAAAATAAATAGTTACGGCCACTCGAAGTCTGCTCGACGGCAAACGTAATATTCTTACGGTAGATTTTTATTTTTATTATATTTTTTAGTCTGTTAACGGTAAGAAAATTAACTATAGAAATATAATATTAAAAAATATAAACGCCCAAAGGACGTTTTAATATTTTTTTCGTAATTTTTTAAACTTTCATGCTTTAGATGAAATTTATACAAATTTTGATGCTCTGGATGCAATTTTTTGAAAAAAATATTTCTAAATATTTCTTTACAATTTTAATTTTATTTCGTTAAAATAAATTTTCTTAAATCAAATTACAAAACAAAACAAAAAAATAAAATCAAAACATAACTAATTAAAACAAAATAATAAAATAAACTAAACCAACCAAACAAACAAACCAAACCGAACCAATCAAACCAACCCAACCGAACCCGTGGGCCCCCACACCCAATTTTCGCCAACAGAGTTGGCTGAAATTGGCCCCCCCCCTAATTTCAGCCAACAGTGTTGGCAAAAATTGGCTTGTGGGGTCCACTTTAAATTTTTTTTTTTTTCGTGCCTATGTGTACGTCTGTTGTGTTTTTCGCCAACATTGTTGGCGGATTCTGTCTGTATTTTTAAATTTTACAAACTTATTTCGTTTGCATAAATTTAATGTGAATTTATTTTGCTACAGTGATTTTTTTGTTAATTTATTCCCTATGAAATTTACCAACTTGTGTGTGTCCCCATAGGATGCTTCCTAATAATAAAAAAAGGTGGTTCCTTTTTATGGTAGATCCTTGTAAAGTCGGTCATCTTCATCTTCTCAGTGAGTTCCCTTCCTATAGAAAAGAGAGGAAATTTAGCTTAATATACTCTCTTCTTCCCTACTAAACAAATGAAATGATAATGATATAAAAACCCCACCTCAACCCACCGCTCCCCCTAATTCTTTCTTTGCCCTCTCACTCACTCTATCGATCCAGATCTGATCTATTCTCTCTCTCTCTCTCTCCTCTCTCTCTCTCTCTCTCTGAGTGTGTGTGTGTGTCTGTGTCTGTCTATATTGTTATCATCTCGGTCTGGTCTGATGGCGGGCCGATACGATAGCAATCCTTTCGACGAGGAAGACATCAACAGCACTGCCGCCCACTCTGACGTCGTAAATCCATTTGCAGCATCAGCGGTTAGTACAACACACACAATCTCTCTCTCTCTCCCTCTCTTGCTAATTCGTTACTAGTTTCAAGTCGTCACGTAGTAATGATAATCAAGAATGGCCCATATATCTATGCTCTAATGAATGAATGAATGAATTGGGATCGGGGGAGGGGGGTATTTGGTGAGATCTGCTGCTGCTGCTGCGGCTTACCACTCACTTCACATAAATCATCATGATTTCTTTTTCTTCTTCTTCCTTCTCCCTAATTTTCCTTCCAGCAAGCTGGCCAATGTTATACACAGATCTCTTCTCCTCTTTTCTTCATTTGTACGCACGTCTTCTTTACGAGATCTCTTGTTTTTTTTTTCTAATACTGTTGAAAAATTAGTTTGGAATTTAAATTATTAAAACAGTTCAAATATGATTTGAATATATTTTAATTATAATTTGTTATAGATATGCTTTTAGGACTAAGATATATGTTTAATTAGGCCATCTCCGATGGGGGTTTCTATCTCCCCTATTTTTATGGTAGAAATTCTTTTTAGAAAGAAAAGAAAAAAAAACTGGTGATTTCTATCAAAATTTTCATCACGCAGATGTAGAACGGAGAATTTCTAAAACAATCTAAATATTGAGCCCTACCTTAAACTAAATCATTAAATTGACCCTATATTTTCTGCCACGAGGATCGAAATTGAGTATCATTGGAGAGTGTTTTTTTGTGTGTGCAATTTTTATATAGAAACTCTGCCAACTAGGATAGAAATTTCCTTAAAAGTACAATGCCAAGTATGATAGAAACTCAATTTTAGAAATCCCCATTGGAGATAGCCTTGGATAACACATACCATGATTTTAGGATTTCATACATGTTTGTTAAGGTCTAGGAAATAATTTATTATTTTTTTGTCTTAATTACGCAATTATATACATTTGGTTAAACGGCTTATTTGAGCCGTTTTGAAGCCTGTTTGTAATAGTTGGGATGTATGTGTTCTGAATAATTTACATCAGAATTAGGAAAAGAAGTCCTCCCCTCTCTCCCTCACCCACCATGTTCATTCCGTATTATACTGTGTTTAGGATGCTCGTGGTGGGAGATCTGCCGGACAATCAAATTATGGTGGAGGTGCTTTCTACACCACTGTAAGCACCTTCACTCTCTATTCCTCCCTTTCTTTCTTCGCCACCAGCCAATTACTTATGCTTCTGCTTGATCTATCTATCTGTCTATCTTGCTGGATGTATGTACAGCAGGTCATGAGCATGTAAATGCTATGGTTAGCTTCTGTTTAGTGACAACATGACTAGCTTCTTGCGTAAAATTAAACATCCTTCCTTTATAGTTTAGTCAGAACAATGAATTATTACATTCTCTTAACAAACTGATATACAATACATACATATATGTATTCTCTTCTCTATTATATTGTTTATGTTGATGTTTTCAACAAATAAATTGGAATGAAGTAAACATACGATTCTAGCCTAGGTGGCCAAATATATTGTTACAGTCCTAAAGAGTAATTTGTCCAACTAGCTTTCTTTCATTGATATGGAGAGTATATATACAATGAAAAGCCCCGTTGGGCTATATACTAATATGCTAACACTCCCCCTTAAGCTAGAGCATGTACATCAACTTGTTACAAAGAAAAATAAGATGAGACATAGACACTTGGTTTGGTGAAGAGATTGCCAATCTGGTTTTTAGATCGAGTGAATGGTGTGCATACCAAATTACCCATCACTGCATCGCGAGCAAAATGATAGTCCACCTCAATTTGCTTGGTCGTCACATGAAAGATCGAATTGCTGGGTGTAAAGTACTAAAGATGTCGGCTTGGTTGTCACAATCCATAGCAAATAGATCGGTACACTAGATATCAAGGTCGGGCACTAAGTGAGCCATCTCTTTGTACCCTGCTTCTGCACTAGATATGGCTATAATTGTTTGTTTCTTGTTAAGTCAAGTGATGAGATCTCCCCCAACATAGGTACAATATCCAGAAGTAGCACACATGTCACTCTTTGACCTAACATAGTTGACATCTGAATAAGAGATACAAAATTAGTTTAGAAAAACCATATTTAGATCTTATTATTATCCCTCAATATGGATTTAATCATGACCATCGAAATCTGCTAAAAAAAACGAATATGTCCGATTTGAACTAGCATGCATGGATCGGAATTCTGCCGGAATTTCGGTCCCTGCAACTTATATGCTTGGGTTGGATCGGGATTCCAGCATAATACCGGTCCCCTGTACTTGCTCAGCTCGGGAATGACTCGGGAATGACCGATATTCTGTCAAAATACCTGTCAGCTACTTCAGCAGCTGCCTTGGCTCGTAGAGCCGCGCTTGAGATCCATTTTCAACCGCGACTTTGATGTCTTCGAGCTTCTCCGACGTTAGATTCCGTTGAACACGAGCTACAACCAACATGGCAACCAAGAATTTTTGCATAAAAAAATCACAGATCTAGAGATCTAGGGCTTGGAGGTTGATGACTGCTCGATGGAGAGGCTGCAAGCTACGAGTGGTGGCATCTGTTGGATGGTTGATGAAGTACTCAGGAAGGGTTCGCGGGTGTTGAGGGTCGTGGGGGTTGCAGTTAGCGGGTTGCCGGCGAGCACCGGGATGAGAACAACAATGTGTGGGCTCTGGTGGGCTGTCAGCAATGGCAAGGTTGTCGGGTTTCTCTGGTGGGTTGGGTTCTTGTGCGGTGGTGGGATTTTGATTGTGGTGGTGGGAAAATGGAATTGTAACACCTAGGGTTGGAGCTAGGGTTGCTCTGATACCATTTTACAGTCTCAATTCATTCATTGATACAGAGTATATATATACACTGATAAGAGTTACCCTAGGCCTATAAGCCTCATTGTGCTATATACTAATATGCTAACATGTATATTACCTGTTAATAATAAAACTGCCGAGGATATGTTCCCTGGACATCCAAGACTTGTATGTTTGATCTTCATGTCAGTGTTCCTATTGCTTTTCTTCCATGCTTCGTTAATTCTCACTTATTCAAGGTTTTATACTTTATGTAATTAGTAGTACCACCATAGTTATAGGTGTACCAGAGGTCCAGAACATACAAGTAGTTGCTAATATACTTTCTCTGCTGCATCCTTTCAGCAACCAGGCAGTGTTCCTGCTGCATCAAATTCTAGGCTTTCACCTCTTCCCCATGAACCTGCTGACTTCTATAACGACCGTGGCGCGACAATTGATATTCCTCTTGATTCATCAAAGGTATGTAAATTCTTCAGGGAATTGTATTAGGAATGCATGGATGGATGTTTGGATCTTGATTACATGCACAAATATGAACCACTTTGTGCCTCCAATAGTCATCTAGTGCTGAGGAACTTTATGTGCACATTGCAACTTTCTACTCTCGACATCAATGCCCATTCAATCTTAAAAAATCACGCCTTTCTGCTTATATCTGATTCTTTTACTTGTATGTTATTGACTTGTATCCAGTCTTGTGTAGGATCTGAAGAAGAAAGAGAAGGAGCTCCAAGCAAAGGAGGCAGAATTGAATAAAAGGGAAAAGGTGTGTCCAGTCCAAATACTGACCGAATAAAAGTCATACACCAGATGCATTCATCCATGATGCTTAAATTTAAGTTTTGTAGAGGGGAGCACATAGTTCCATGTATAGAACCAGATCCATTTACTTGCTCATCTCCAAAAAGCTTAAAGTTGACATTTTTGCATATTAGCCCCTCAACTAATTGATAGGATATGGAAATAGAAGATTTTACACAACTACCAATAATCAAAATTTAATTAAAAATAATGGCAAATTCTTGAACAATTAGAAAACTACTAAAATGTTTACGGATGCCTAAGAAACATAGGGGAAAATGTGAACAAAGTTGTTAAAAGTAAACTTGTAGATTGCATAGACATGGACACGGAATGATATGGACATGATACAAATTGTGAATACAACATTTTAGAATTTTTTGGGAATAGGTACGGCATGGATATATATATATATATATATATATATATATATATATATATATATATATGATGTTCCATACGCTAGATCCTAATGATATCTATATTTAAGTATGTTTTGGATAGTAATTAGGTTCCAAAAAAATTCTAGAAAGGATTAATGTTGCTTTCTCATATCTCAATTATGTTTTTCATGATCACGAACATGCCAAATATGTTTTGGGCCCCTTTGGAGCCTAGACAGAAGAAATCCACATCTGATAAGACTAGGACTGTCAAAGAAGTATCGTGTCCAATATGTATCGGATGTGGATGCGGGCACGAATATGGTCCTCCCTTGGTGTACCCATTCAACATAGTTTGGGTTATATAAAATTAGATAATTCGTACAATAGCTAAGCAAGAAAGTTCATGGAAGCAGTAGTGTCACCAACCTATGAAAACTAGCACTCCAATCCAGAACTGTCGAGCACTCCGAGAGCATTCGATACGATAGTCTGAGGGTCTGATACCAATACAGGTTGAATTTTTGAACTGTGCTCTCCACATTGTTAATTTATGCTTATGCCAGTAATTTGGGAGCAGTAATCACCAACCGCTGCTTCTAGTAGAATATATAGAGGGATTAGCTAGTGATTTACTTGGGCACTATTTTGGTGGTTTTCGAGGTTCTTAAATTATATCCAACTATTGCATGCATGTTAACTTTTTCAGTGGTTCATTTATGTTACTGCATATAATACTCTTTGTATGTACAATATTTCTTTGCTGAACACTTTGTAATATTTTTGCGCCATGTAGGAGCTAAAACGGAGGGAGGAAGCAGCACAACGAGGTAATTTTCATTCTTCTTTCAATTTGGCAAAGCAGTCTAACTAGCAATTCAGTGTATAGTTTCCTTAAAATACGTGGGAATCGATTATTATCTCGATCATGTTATAGATTGACCACTTTCCAGACTATCTCATAGTGTTATTGACTTATTGTGTTACTTTTACAGCTGGAATCGTCATAGAGGAGAAAAATTGGCCACCATTTTTCCCCATCATTCATCATGATATTGCCAATGAAATTCCCATCCACCTGCAAAGGTTGCAGTATTTTGCCTTTGCATCTTTCTTAGGTATGCTTATTCCCCCCCCCCTTCACAATCTTTCTTTGCTTGCTCGAAACGATGGAAATTTTTTTCTTCATGTTTAATTATTTCTAGATATCAACTTTATACAAATAAGGGCATGTGAATTGATCATTCTTATTCAGCAGTAGATTTGTCAACTTGTGATATGATCTATCTGATGTTTGGAATTTAATTATTTGCCATAAGACTTTCTCATGACTTATAGCAATGGTTGTCTAGTAAGGAGACATCCAGACATTAGTTTGCGTTTTTTCTTCACATCTTACATATATGTAGAATCTTCTCGGTTTCCTTCTTCTTTAGAAGTATACCATTGATTCTAGATTTGATTGGAATTCAAGTCCAGGTTCATTTCACAAATGCAACGAGACTTTGCAGCTACACTGTCAACAATTATTTTGTCAACATACTGAAATAATTATTCAGCTTCTGGTATTTGAGAAGTTCACATGTTTAATGATTACATATTGGTGGCTGTGCAGGATTGTTTATTTGCTTATTTTGGAATGTCATAGCAGTTACTGCAGCTTGGATTAAAGGGGAAGGTATGCTTCAAGAGTTTGTGTCATGGAAAATTCCTAACTCTGTTTCTTGTTGAGTGCCGATATCTTTACACTGCCTCACACTGATTTTCATTGTCATGTCTTAGGTGTGAAGATCTGGTTCCTTGCAATTATCTACTTCATCTCAGGTGTTCCAGGAGCTTATGTTTTATGGTATAAACCTCTTTACCGAGCCATGAGGTATGCCATGTAGCTGAACTTCTGTTTGCTCATCTTCTATTTGTACGTATTGAACATGGTATTGACTATATACATGTTGATACATATTATAGGACTGAAAGTGCTTTGAAGTTTGGATGGTTTTTCATGTTTTACCTGGTAAATTCATTGCATCTCTCACCAACGTGAAAACTTTCTTTTGTAAATTTCTTCTTGCAAAACCATTAATATACATTTCCTTTCTCTCTATTTCAGCTTCACATCGGCTTTGTGATCTTTTCAGCTGTGGCACCTCCAATTTTTTTCAAGGGAAAATCTTTGACGTAAGTACTGTTTGCATGGTAATAAGGATAAGCAAAGTGTCTTTGTTTAATTATTATTAATGAAATGTCGGGGGTTAATCCCACCATTTATTCTCAAATAAATAAATAATATAAGGCTAAGCAAAGCTTACCTTTGCTGTTTGAAGATGTTTTTACATGATTCAAAAAAGAGGATGTGTTTACCAAAGGGTAGAAGAGAAAACTGCAGTCTTGAAAGCAGTTTGCTAAAAGGGGCAGGCATTGATAGAGGGAATAAGTGTTTTGGTCTTCTCATTTGATCTAGTCTCATCCTCAATCTAGGGGGGAAAACAAAAGTTTCTTCCAGCAAAATTATATTCCATCCCACTTGGCAAGCCTCTAATAATTGTAATATTACCTTATTGTTATACTTTTAACTTTCATAATTCTAACAAGTATATTGAGTTTACAGTGTTAGAGCATCCCATCACAATGGGTATCCAAAGTGACAAAGCCTTGTGGCTGCACATGAGCTAAGAGTGTACATTGTGATAAGGAGATAATATAGTATTATTATGTAGAAGTAAATTATATCAGCGGGCTAAAACAAGCTTATGGGCTAAAACAAGCTTACTAGGTAATGAATACTTAGTATTTAGAGAACTTGGAGGGTGCTCCTTGGTTGCATGAGCTTAAATTGCATACCCAAAAGGAAGGGTTGGTCTACCTATGGCCAACTGGCCTGTTCAAGCTTTATTCAAGGTTCACGGTATCGGAATCAGTTTTGGATGCTTCTTATGAGTGTCGATATCGGTGGTTTCGGTAGTTTGAGCAGTTTCGGATCGGAGTTTTGGAGTTCTTCGTTTCCATAAGCCAAAAGGATAATTAAAATTATTAAAAAACTAGAAAAATCTTTTGATACATTTAAGTATAGTTTTATATGTTATTTGTTGTTTCTCTTTAGCTTGAAATGGATATTGAATATTATTCAACATTGATGAATCATTTACCCGTCACTGATACTTTTATTTATTACTTGCTTTTAGACAAAATTTGTCCACAATAGATAGTTTTGGATGGAATAATATTAGATAGACAATTGTTTTGAATTTATATATATACAACTTCCAGATATGGTAATGGTTATATTATGTTGATAATGAATCAATTGGCACACTCCTTATGGAACACTATAGCATGCTAATATTCAACATGGCCAAGTCATTGTGTTCACACAATGCTTCTCATAGTTGTTTTACTTTCTTTTAACTTTTAACATAATTGACCGGGAAAGAGAGCTCTAATGTTGGTATCAACCAGTATCGATTGGTATCTTTAAGGATCAATTTCAGATTGGTACATGCCAAACCGATATGTTATGGTCGATACGTATCGGTATCTGTCAATGCTGCGAAATATGTTTTTATGGCATGACGCTCTCATGCTCATATAACTTCTTTGGCTAGGAATTTGGCACAAACATAGATGATTGATAGCCGGACACGCATTTGTAAACAACTATCAAATCCTTCATGGAGCTTGCTTATGCTCCATAGCCTACCACATTTTGATTGGAGAAAGACTTGGATGATGACGACTTATTTTTACTCTTGATGACAGACATCTCAGTTGTTGACCAGTTAACTATTCATTTTTCTTCTCATAACCTTGACTCTATAAATTATAGAAGTGCACCATTTCACAGCAACAACATCAAAGCCTTTATCCCAAAATGTTCTGGTCGGCTGAATTTAAAGTTTGTTTCTGTTAGAAAACTAAAATGTATGCATCGACTTTGCCTGTCTCATTGTTGCCGTTCCATGCTAATATTCTTTCTTGTTTATTGTGGTCCAGAGGTATCTTGCCAGCAATAGATGTCATTGGTGACCACCTTCTCATTGGGGTAAGTACAGTTTATGTGAAATATAAACTTGTCTGTATTGGAAACTTAGCTTCTTTTCAAGAATAATCTTCAATTTGTACTGTGATTCACCTGTATTTTCTTATTGTTCTTTCATTCCATGCCAGATTCATTAGTTTAATCTAGTTTCTTTTCCCAAATTGAAAAGAAGGCATTTATGTGATTTTCATTTATATGATTTTTTTTTTTCTTGTTGGTCATGCAGCCTATTGTGCATGTGAATCTGTAAAATACGAAATGAAAGGAGAACCCATTTTTTTGTCTGTTTACCATGTTTCTTTCTTCTATGGCTATTTCTCAATTGTTATCCAGTACCATACATTTTATAGGAAAATTAAGAATTTCTTATGGTTTCCTGTTTATGGTTCTTGTCATGTTACAAACTCGAAATTGCCACCGACATGAAAATTTGACTGTCCTTTTTCAACTTACCTCGGCATGCCCTTTGAAGTTATGGATCTTTAACATAGGTTCATGTGACTTACCAGAAGATTCACAAACCAGATCTCTTAGTGTCAACGTTACATTCTCCTTTCTTTCTCCTTAAACCGGAATATTATCTGTCAATGTCATGGTCCTGATTTGTTTTGTATGCTTTGTACTTCTTGGTATATGACTGCTGCTAAAATTGAATATGTTTATCAAAAAGTGAAGTAAAATCTTGTTTATACTTATATCAGGATGTATGGATAGGCTTGGCAAAAATAACATTCTTACTTGTGTTCCACATAATAGCTATTTGCTGTTTGTTATAGACTTCTCGTAAAGGATACCTAGCTAACGTCAATTTTGTGCAGATCTTCTACTTCATTGGATTCGGGTTCTTTTGCCTCGAGTCGCTTCTTAGCGTCTGGGTCATTCAGGTCATTGTTGCATTTATGTTAAATTATTTTAGGGTGATTTATATTATTTTTCACTTGCACAGTATCTATAATTCAGCTACAATGTAGAAAATGATAACATGACACTTTATTGTGAGTAAAAATACCCATTTTTTTGACGCCTAATCATTGGCATTTGATAACCTCTTCCATTACTAGTTTATAACTTCATATGCGGATTACATAGACAAAATTTGGGGGGCTTATGGAAATCCAGATCTCTATCTGAGTAGAACTTGTTGCATGGATAAGATGGAGAAACTGGAACCATTGTACTTCATTCTCCAACTGGGAGATCTTTAAGATAGATTATTAGATCTACTTTAGTATTGTCATTTCCTCATCAATATTTTTCTCTTGTTCTTCTTGCAGCAAGTATATATGTATTTCCGAGGGAGTGGGAAAGCTGCACAGATGAAGCAAGAGGCAGCGCGTGGTGCTATGAGGGCGGCGTTTTGATTTCAAAACGTTTCGTAGAAACATGTTGATGTTATCTGCTATCTTATTAGTTAGATGGGAAACCTTTAGGATCCCTTCACCGGAGCTACAATTGTCGAAAGCTATTACATATTTTCTGTGAGTTTCATGTGGGTACTTTAACCTGGTGATGCTGTATAGCACATTGGAGTTTTATTTTTTCTTCTTCTTCTCATATCTTTTGCTCATCTGGACTGTGTTTCCCTGCTACATTACTGCTTGTTTGTTATTTTCTCTCTCCTACTTGTTTAACACAGTTTTTAAAACTGTAAATGGAGGACTACATACATATATGGATAGGAAAATTATTGGATTCTTGATATATTAAAACTGTTTGCTTTTGCATATTTTACGCCCTTTCTGCCTGAGTCAAAAGAATGAGCTGATAAATTGTGGTGTATGTTAGCTTCCGAGAAATGTTTGATTCCATCTGTGAGTTTTTATTCTGTGATTGATAGATTATCAGAGCAGGTGCATATGTTGCATGTTTGCAGTCGAAGTAGAGTCTCAGTTCAAGCAATGAGCCTCCTAGGTTGCTCTAGTGATGAGTGCTCATTCCCTCATTTGAAGAGGGCGAACCCTTGGTTTTTGATTTTTATGACTACGCTTTGGGTCTCGTTTGGTTCTAGAAAGGGAAATCAATTCTCGTCTTTTCCATGGACGATGGGAAAATAGAATTCATGTCAGGTTTTGTTTGGTAAAACAAGAAAAACATTCAAGGAAGACCATTTGATTTTCTTTCCCGTCTTTGGTTGGTACATGAATGGAAAGAAAGAATGTATAAGTGTATATTTCGACCCCAAAAAAATTTTTTACGGTGAAGCTGGATTTTTTTCTATAATATAGTAGTATATATACATCAGCCTGCGACACAGAACCCTATGTCAATGTGGCATAAGTTGCATTGCAATATAAATTGAAACTAGGTAGGCAAGAATTGGAGCTTGAAGAAAGCTTCACCTTGTGCAACCATAGTGTTCTCCTGCCCAAGTTAGTCTTTGCAGCTGTAGATGCATACCAAGGTTCGTAGTATCGGATTGGAATCGGTATTAGCAGTATCGATTTTTAGGTATTGAAATATTAATAAATTAGTAGTATTTTAGAAAATATATTTTATACATTTAGATATAATAAGTATTTTCAGTGTTGTTTCTTAGTTAGTTTTAAAATTGAATGAAATAGTAGTCACCATTGTTGATAGGTTCACATGTGATAAATTAGTTTTTTTCTTTTACATGCTTTTACAGTCTTAGTATGCTTTTTCACCTTTGTTGATTGGTCTTTCGTTTTTTTTTTTTTTGTCGAATTGACCGAAAAGGCCATTCCAATGTCGGTATTAGTTACTATCAATCGGTATCGAATCGTGGTATGCTAAACCGTGTCGATATCGGCTGATACTGCAAACTATGATGCATACATATACCTTTAAAACATTAGATGCCATACCAGACACAAATATCCCTCATAGAATGTTCTTTGCCGAAGATCAGTTCCATGTGTTACTTCTGGATGTTGGGCATTGGTGTGGTATCCAATGTTGCTTCACACTACAAAATGGCCACTTCTCCAGTACCACTAGATTGACAGAGTGGGCTACTTCCCCAGTACCACTAGATTAACACACAGAGAGAGCATCAATATGTGCTAGCTTTTTTCAGTAGCAGTCAGGACACTTAAGAGGTTATGGCACCCCTATATATTGCCAGGAACTCTGAACTCTGCTTCTGTGACTGGAGTGAGAGTTCAAACTATGGAAACAGAGAGAATGGCGTGGAGGAGGAGGAATGTGATGGGAGGAACAACTAGCCATGGCCGCCGTCCGGTCCCGAGGAGGGGTCAGGTGAAGGTGGCAATAGCCATGGCCTTGGCCGACTCCTTGGCAGCCTTGTTCTCCTCCACCATCAGCATTTCTCTTGCGTGGTTCGCTCGCTAGCTCGTTCAGCTAATAAAGGCTTCCCAGTTTTACAATGTGCATTTTTCCTTGCGATATATGGAATAAATGGGTTTTCCTTCCATTTCTTTTCAGAATGTTGGATTTCAATATCGTGTGACAATAATTGTTTTGGTTTCTTAATGCTTATGTGCTATATTTTTATGTTTATAATCAAGAATTCAGGAGCCATAAGGGAGAGTGAAATGGAAGCGTGCACTAATAAACTTTTTATGTTTATTTTAGTTATTGTTATCAAAATTTATAGACATCTTAATATTTGTTTGAATTTATAAAGTTCAGTTCAAAGTTACGAAGAGATAATTCGTATGGTGATTTTTTACGACGTCATGGTAATTAATCCTCAGTTTCATGTTGCTTTGATGAACGTGTATTTAAAATCTTCAACTTTTTTTTCTTCCAAAAATTCTCTTTTTTTAAAATTTTTGTCTTATTATGCAAAGCACTTCCGTCGCTGGGGAAATACGCTCCCTCAGCATAAAGAACGAGCTCCCATCGCAGGAAAAACAAGCTCCCACGTAAGAACCGCCAAATCGAGCTGAAATTCGTTGGTCTCCTATGAGATCAAGACTGAATGATTAATAAGATAATAATGGGTAATATGAAACCAAATATCTATGCAAGATCTGTTAAGGAAAAAGGACAAAAACTGTACAAATTCATGTATTAAGAAATCAGAAAAGAAAGAGAATATTTGAGATCGATATTTTGATAGTTTTACATATGCTTTCATGCAACATGACAAGATTACACTAGTACTGTTGAGGAATTGATCTCACAATTGCAATTTGAATCAAGTCATAAAAACTAAGTATCTTGATCTATTCGTAGTTACAATGTCAGCTGGTGATTAAAGCATAACAATCAACAAGAAAATGACCAATTAGTTATAACACAATCTTCAACATGAAGGATATTCTTCACAAACCACCTATTTGTCAGATTGAGATGTCAAGCTTTACCTACCATTACCAATTAGCTGCTGCCTATACTTCTTTGAAGCACACTTTGAGTTACTTGTTGTTCATAGACGTTTGAGACTTCAATCCAAATCCAAACTTTTTCGAGAAAACGCTCCATCCGCTGCTCTTCGTCTGCCCGAGCTTCTCGATCTCTTTCTTCATGCTCAAACACTCCTTCTCGAGCTCCGAGACCCGCAACTTCATCTCGTCAGCACTCAGGTCGTTATCTTTTACCTTGGCGATCGCTTCTCGCGTTATCTCAACGTTGTTCTTGGGCACCACAGGTTTAGCATGAGCAGAGGAGCCATGGGAGCTGTCCATGTTGTCTGAGACGAAGAACCAGCCAGCAATCGAAGTTCGTAGGCGGAGCTGCTCGAAGAAGAGGACCTGGACGACGACTCTCAGTGGCAGCCTCTCGTTCTGGGCTGCATGGGTGCAGGCCTCCAGGGAGAGTTTCTGGCAGTTCATGAGCCGGCAAAGCTGCTCCCTTTCTGATTCTGTGAGCCAGGGATGGGACTGCAGTAAAAAAGTTTCATGAGAACATTGTCATCTTTTAGTTCTTCCTCATAGCAGTCGAATCGAATTTGTCATCTTTACTTTTCGTTAAATACCTTGCTATACTAATGTTAAGATGATCCGTGAGAGGTAAACCTCCCTCGTGTTTGATCAATGAGATATTTAACAGAACCAATAGTTACCGAACATTACAACTATATATCGTGTTATGTTTCATTAAATACCTTGCTATACTAATTTTAAGATGATCCGTGAGAGGTAAACCTCTCCCGTGTTTGATCAATGAGATATTTAACAGAACGAACAGTTACCAAACAATACAACTATATATCGTGTTATGTTTCATTAAATACCTTGCTATACTAATGTTAAGATGTTTCGTGAGAGGTAAATCTCCTCCGTGTTTGATCAAAGAAACATTTAACAAATCCAACCGTTACCGAACATTAAAACTATATATCGTGTTATGTTATTTTATGTTTCATTAAATACCTTGCTATACCAATTTTAAGATGATCCGTGAGGGGTAAACCTCCCCCGGGTTTGATCAATGAGACATTTAACAGAACCAGAGGTTACCGAACATTACAACTATATATAGTGTTATGTTTCGTTAAATACATGTTATACTAATTTTAAGATGATTCATGAGAGGTAAACCTCCCCCATGTTTGATCAATGAGATATTTATCAAAACCAACCGTTACCGAACATTACAACTATATATCGTATTTTTCCTCTACTGGAAATGTGTTAGATACTTAAAGCTATGTTGTGGCAAATAGTATGTAAAAGAAGTTAGAGATTATTGTATGTTATCATGTTAAGAAAGGAAAGCAAGGCTAGAATTTCCATTCAAATTAGCTAGAGGTTCTTTTCCTTCTTCTTCGAGTTTTTCAAGTTGAGCTCTGATATACACTACCAATTTAGGCTCCAGAAGTCTTCCTTATGACTAAATGGTAGAAACCTGAGTCCTTTAATCATAAGATGGCCATAACTAAACATATTTTTTTTTCTGGTTTCATCAGTTGTAGCCATAGTTTGCAGTATCGGCCGATACCGATACGACAGACACCAATATGGTTTGGCATGTTCCGATTCGATACCGACCAATACCTACTAACATTGAGGGTCTCTTTTCTGGTCAATTCGGTAAAAAATTTGAATACAAGGGTGTAAAAGTATAGTAAGTTTGTCAAAGTATGTAAAAGAAGAAAACTTATCTATCACATGTCAAGGGTGACTACTATTTCATTCAATTTCAAAACTACTAAGAAACAACACTAAAAATACTTAAAATTATGCCTAAATATATAAAATATATTTTCAAAAATGTTAATAATTTATTAATAATCATTTGCTTTCCTATACTAAAAAATCTGATACTCTGACCCCGAGCCGATACCACCGATCCCGATACTCATAGAAATGATCTCATACCAATACTGCGAACCTCGGTTGTAGCATAGGAATACTAGCTCTCGGTTACGAATTACCCTCTCTTTCCACCTTCAGTGCATATAGAGTTCACTTTACCTCTATAATACCAAATTTATTCCTAAATTATTTTTACTTTTCCAGCACATTACTGTTTCAGGTACAAGAACTCTAATAATTAGTACTTCTAATGTGTGATGAATGTTTAGACTAACAAAAAAAATACATGATGAATGCACATACTTTACTTTAGTAGAATGAGCACAAATCAGGGTATTGACTGTAGAATATATTACCTTAAGGTATATATCTATAGCGCGATAGAGTCCCCTTTACCTATATGATACCAAATTTTACTTTTGTTAGTCTAAACATTCATCACACATTACCAGAAGGCTTCCTCTTATGACTAAATGGTAGAAACCTGAGTCCTTTGATCATATGGTGGCCATAACCGAACATATTTTTCCTGGTGTCAGTTGTAGCACAGGAATTAGCTAGAGGTTTTTTTTTTTTCCTTCGAGTTTTTCAAGTTGAGCTCTGCTATATACTCCCAATTTAGGCTTCAGAAGGCTTCCTTATGACTAAATGGTAGAAACCTTAGTCCTTTGATCATAAGATGGCCCTAACCGAACATATTCTTCCTGGTGTCATCAGTTGTAGCACAGGAATACTAGCTCTCAGTAACAGATTAGCCTCCCTTTCTACCTTCAGTTCTTATGAAGTTCACTTTACCTCTATAATACCAAATTTATCCGTAATTTTTTTTTTTTTTTTTACTTTTCCAGCACATTACTGATTAAGGTAAAAGAACTCTAATCATTAGTACCTGTAATGTGTGATGAACAAAAAATACATTAACACATCAGGAAATTGACTGTAGAATATGTTACCTTAAGGTATATATCTATAGCGCGATAGATTCCATCCTCTAAAGGCCTGGCATAGTCAGGGATCATGGCTGCTAGTGTCTGGAACTTGGTAAGCTTCAAGTTAACATCAGGCGCAACTTCCGCAAGATACCCATCCACGAGCTTCGCCACCATGGTCATCGGCGTCAGTGAGGGGGGGGAGGAGCCCATCAGTTGCTCCTCCTCCAACTCCTCCTCCTCCTCCTCATCCACTATGCCGGGAGATGTTGTGATTGCCGACGACTGGTCTGTCAGAATGAAGTGATCAAGGATTCTCTGGATGCAGTCGATGTCGTAAAGAGTTTCCACAGAGTATCCAAGGTTTGGTATCAGAAGATCCTCCAGTGCAGCATCATCCAACTGCGCCCCGACCCTCTTCTCCAGACTATCCCTACACGAAGGGCTTGCGTGTAGGATCATGGCTGTCCGGAGCAACCGAAGGAGGAACTTTGTCGAAGTGACCCCCTTTTTCGCGGGAAGCAGCCCGACTATCTCTTCCAGGAGGGACCTCTGGCCACTTTCCGAAGGCGCAGAAACTGAAACACCAGGGTTAATCAAGCTTGCACTCCTACTCAACCCGGGTAAGTACCTCTTGGCATAGAATGTGACTGACCCAGCAATGTTTTCCGGCTTCATCCCTTTCGATTCCATAGCCATTATCAGTCTTTTATACAGAGGGAGGCTAAGGAAAGACGCGTCTTCATACCACCAATCGCTCGCTGCAGAACTTGGCTTCTTCTCTACCGGGCGTATGCCATTCCAGAGGACGGTACCATCTTCCGAATTCTTCACGGAGTTTCGGGCAGACATGGGCCAGCTGAAAATACTCGGGTCGGTACACGCCTTCACCGCCAGCGAATTTATGCATCTCGTCACAATGTGAAGATCTTCAGCTTGCGGGACGACGCCTTCGCAAGTTTCCAGGGCCCTGATAGAGTCTTTCCAGTTCCCGAACGCTTGGTTGAGAAAATTCTCGGTCTGGGCAATCAGGTTCCCTTCTACGTACTCTTCGGTCATCCGGAGGTGCTCTGCAGCGCAACGAAGGCATACTACATTCAGAGCAGTGAGCTCGATCTTCACATCGTAACAGAATTTCGCTACGAGCTCGAAAGACTTGGCACCACCGGGGATGTCGTGAAGCTGCAGTGTACAAGTTTTTCCATCCTCGCTGCGGATTTCGCTGATCATTTTCTTGAGGAGGCCACTTCTGTTGAGCAGTGGAAACTGCAGGGAAAAAAAAAACATGGACAGTAAGAAAACATAATTTGAATTATAAGGCATTAATAGAGATAACTACCACTGATCTTATTGTTTACACAAAACCTTAAGGCAGGAATGCCATTTAAGGACATGAAAGATGCCATGCCTGTTAATAGGTAAATCAAGATTGGAAAGAAAGGTACCACATGTATTATTTTTGTGTGATATCATCTTTGGCATATAGCTCTCTAATGTATTCCAACCCAAAATTATAAAAAATGAACTTATTTTTTTAGTATTTTACAATGTACTATTTATAACTTGATCCTTACAAAAGACTCCTAAACAAAGTAGAAAAAAATACTAAAGTTTCTTCCAAAATACAACCCAAAATAGGTCGATCGTCTCGAACCGACATACCGGCTGCAGACCGACGGTATTGCCAAAAAGTGCTAAAACTTTTCAACATATTTTGAGCCAAAAATCATCACATCAAGCAATTATGTGGTATGTCGTTAGGGACCCAAAACTGGATTGGCCCTTTTTTATGACATCCGTGTCAATAAAAGTGTCCATATTCAAAAAGGTTTACCGCCAAGTATTGTTGTTGGAAAATTATAAGTCCAACTATGTAACAAAAACATGGATTCGACACGACACGTTTCAGACACAACAAAAATTTTCATCTATTTTGGTGTGTCCTAGTATATTTTGAGGTGTCCATGGCATGACTGAGACATGTGTCCAACACGATACGGGTATAATATGAATTTTGGAGTGTCCATGCTTCTTAGATGTCATGTAAATAAGCGTAACCAATGAGAACGCTAAGATGGATAGCTGAAATGAGAATGCTAAGATAGATGAGCTGTAATACGCTGAAAGATAGAAAGAGAAGTTAGAGGTGGTATCAACTAAGGACAAGATAAAAAATTTGTCCCATGTGCAACATAAGACCAATAGATGCACCGTTTAGACATCCAATAGATGCCCTAACGATGAGGAACCATAAGATATTAGTTAAAAGCGATCCTAGAACAAGGTAGACCTAAATGAACTTGGTGGGACTGAGGTTGTAAATAAAGATATAGTGTTTGGTATGTTAATGAGGACATGACCTCTAATGGAACTTAATGGAGGAAAAAAGATACAAATAGATGTTCTCAGCATTTTGGAATAATTACTTTGTTGTTTTTGTTCTTTGTATTGGTTATTAATATTAGGAAACAAATTAAGATAAAAAAAATTTGATTTTTGAAGGAGTAGACTAAAAGAGGTTGGACTGTGCAGCTCCAGTTCCTAGGAACTTTGCTTCCCAGTAGTGTTGACAAAATCTGACAGTTAATTAGTTACAAAGTATTCCAGACCTTCATTGAAGTTATTCTAGTTTAACCTAAATTCAATCAAGAACTTAATTAGAAAAGTTATAAATTTCTCAATCTTCGTTTTTAAGAACAAGACCCACAAAAAAGAAAAAGAAAAATGAAATAGGAGGAATTTTGTGGTAGATTAAGAAACAAACATACCTTGTGAAGATGAAATGACATTTCTCCTATTTCGATTACAATATCACTTGCAAGCTCATTCTGACATACCCTGGAAAAAAGAAGGTAAACATAAGTAAGAATGAAGGAATCATTATGATGAATAATATAGGGGTATCATATTGTGAATACTTGATCAATATAGTAAAAAATCTAGCCCAAGTCCTTGAATATTGGATTCGTTCGATATAACTCGTAATTCAAAGCCACATAAAACGGATCTAGAAGAACGATAACACGAAATTAACAAATGAGAGAGGGGAACATAATGCGATAATACCTGTGGATCTTATATATACATGATAACCATTTGATTAATTCTTATAGAACGGAAAACTTTGAAAATTTATCGATGCCGCCGAAATATATACTTAGATACATAGATGGCAATAGGGAAGAGAGAGAGAGAGAGAGAGAGAGAGAGAGAGAGATGGGGGGTGGGAACTGACCAGGTTTGGCCTTCGAGTTGGAAGGAGGATTCAGATTTGGAACCCAGCTTCATTGTTGCCATAGTACTATTATCATGGAGAGGGGAGCTAGAGAAAGGAAGAAGAGGGGAAAAAATTCATTGTAAAGAGAAGGAGAAGGAAAAATGAAAAGAGATCGGAAGTGTCCGGGTCAATAGGGAGAAGCCTAACAGAAAACGGTTTTTTACCCTTTCATTGAAAGCCATATATACATAATATTAATATTGCATATATTATATTATAGTATATATGTATATATGTTATTGGTATTTTTTTTTTCCCTCATGATAGTATTCGTTTCTTGCAGAGACTGGTCCTTTGGATTCTTGGTGCTCTCTCTGTCTTGAAGCTTGTCAGATGACAAGTTAGTTCTATTTATTTTTTTAATTTTTTACTTAAAATTTTGTTCAGGACTAGTTCAAAAATTTATTTAGGACTTTCAAAATTTTGACAGTTCTTTCAGGTTGGACTGTCAAGCCATTGAATTGCATACATTATTTAGGACTGTCAAAATTTTGACAGTCCAAACTATTGGAATGACTGTCAAAATTTTGACAGTTCTAAATAAATTTTTGGACTAGTCTTGAGTAAAATTTTAAGTAAAAAATTTAGAAAAAAATTTGGGACAGCCCGAATCATCTTTACAGTACCTTTACCAAGAACCAAAAATAAATGGAGAAACAGTTTTTTGGTTGTTTCTTGATGAATTCATCTTGATTTGATAAAGCTCCATGACATTTTATTTTGGGTGTTATTAAATGCACCCATATTTTCATTCTTTTTACTTTTTTCTTATTTTTAGGATCTTAATCAGTTTTTTTTTTTTTTCCAGTCCCACAACTAGATTTTTAAATAAAAATAAACATATATTAAATTTTTTAAACTTTTGATTAAATATATAATTGATTATATATTTTTTTATTAAAAATTGGACGACTGTATATAGTCCTTCGTTAAAAAAAAAAATTCTAAAATATTAAAACGAAGGGAGTAGACTTGCACGTTTGTAGATCTTTCATTACATCTTCACTCAATCTTTCATTTGAGTTCGTTCTAGGATTTACTGTAAACCCTATGCCTCTTCGTTCATTCGTTCGTTTCTTCGGCCATTCTCATTTTTATCCTTTTTTTTTTCTTTTCAAAATTTAAGTTAATATGATTAAAAAAAATGATTTAAGAAATTAAGGAATATAAGGATAAAGAGAAAGAGGTAAACTAATAAAATCTGACAAGGTAAACTTAACCAAGTCAACAAAAATGATAAAATAAACAAAAATAGAGGTGCATTTAACACAACCCTTTATTTTTTAGCATAATTTTTTTTTGTCAATTTTATGTACTTTAAGGTTTATTGGATTCGAGGGGGGGGGGGGGGGGGGGGGTGGAGTATTATTTCAGAAATTTTCGTCCAAATGGACAAAATTTGTGAAAATTGCGGCTGAAGGAAGAGCTTTAAAATTTTTCAAACAACGGGATGACTCGCCAACAGAGTTGGCGGAGGAAGGGAAAATTGGGGGCCCGCCAACTCAGTTGGCGAGCGCTGGTGAGAGAGGGAAGGGGCCGACAAGTCACTTGGCGAGCGCTGTCGAGAGGGGAGCGGCCGCCAACTCACTTGGTAGGTTGGGTGGGAAAAGCTGACGATCGCCAACTGAGTTGGCAAGCTCCCCCCCCCCCCCCCCCCCGGCTCTCACTTCAATTGACCCCCTCGAAGACCCCTCCCACCTGACTCCCTCGAAGAACAACCCCCCCCCCCCACACACACACACACTTTTCTTCCAGATTCACTCTCTCCATTCCCTCCCTCCCTCCCCTATAAATATGTGCATTCTCCCTCTTCTCTCTATGCAGACATCACCATTCTCCTCTCCCCTACTTCATTTTTCTCCCTCCTTTTTTTCTACAACTAGCAAGATAAATCGAGATAGAGAAAAAAAAATGGAGGTAAGTAAAAATATTATATGTCTGGTTTTTTTTATCGTTATCAAACTTGTTATATTTGTAGAGGTATATATTAGTCGTTAATTATCATATAGTTACTTTTTTTTTGTAGATGGCTAATCAAAACGACAGTCGTATTCCTGGTGGACCGACTACCGACCTTATTATTAAGCAACGTGAAGACCACATATCTAGTCAGATATTTATTGGAGAGATAATTTTTTAAATTATAAATTTGCAAGTTAGATAATTTTCACATAAAACATAATGCATATTTTTTTATAGCTATACGATCATGATCTTGGTTTATGAATCCGGATCCATGTACATTGGCGGAATGAAAGAAACTATCGTACGTGGGAGCTAAATCATGTCCAAATGGCTTTGGTGCAATTATTTGGATTCCACTATATAGATCGGGTTAGATATTTAATCCACAATTTTTACCTAGTTGTAAGTCTTGTGGAGCGTTAGTGGCCGGAACGTAACACTTTCCAGCTCCTATTTGGCGAGATGACGATCACCCTATTTGATATGGCAAATATACTAGGGTTACATATTACAGGTGACGCTATATATTTTAATCCGTACTTAAAGGGAT
Organism: Iris macrosiphon; assembly: GCA_036927795.1. Classification (NCBI taxonomy): domain Eukaryota; kingdom Viridiplantae; phylum Streptophyta; class Magnoliopsida; order Asparagales; family Iridaceae; genus Iris; species Iris macrosiphon. Next base: position 184,741,441 of record JAYESA010000009.1, read on the forward strand.
ATGATCTAATCAGAAAGTATCTCGGTGTTACGCCTCCATCGAGGATAAAATATAGCCATTTTGTGAAGTTTACATGGCTTCGTGACAACTTCATGGACCTACATCACACGATTGACTAGGTAGTTGACGTAGATGAAATGCAGGTATATATTTTAATTAGTAAGATTTTTATGACTTAATTTAGTGTTTATATAACATTTAATATATTCAGGTCACTCGTCGCACTAGAGCGTATTTTCTCTGTTTATGTAGTGCAATTCTATTTTCCGACGCATCGAAAAATATGGTAAATGTGCATCTTCTACAATTCTTGGATGATTTGACAAAACCTACCCGGCATGCATGGGGAGCTACTACCGTAGCATTTTTATACGTAAATTTGATAAAATTTGTGAGATCGATTGGCAAAAGTATCTGTGGATGTATTTCACTGATTCAGGTAAGAATGAAAGACCTATAATAGTTAGATTAGAATACAAATTTATTTGTACTAATGCCATATTTTTGTATTCAAGTTCTGGTCTTACGAGCATTTTTCAGTTGGTAGGCCTCTCACTAGCATTATCAGTGATGTTGGAGTCTTTCTGGTTGCTATGTGATGGCCAACAGATGTAGTGGATTACTAACACTACCAATACATGAGTGTATCACTTTATCGTAGCCAATTTGATACAATACAATATCATGATGTAATTATTTAACTATTTGATAAATATCTTTAAATTACTACAGTTATGATCGTAGAGAAACATAATCATTAATTTGATACATTGTCATTTAATAAGTTATCTGGTTACCCTACACATGTGAAGATGATTCTCCAAAAACCAAGAAGACGTCGTATTCATTTAGTTTGCTTAATTCTTATATTATATATGATCGGTTCACCATGTATCATTCGGTAGACCGTATTCTTCGACAATTCGGGATGAGTCAAATAATTTCCAATGATCCACCGACTATCGGTTATGATCCAGCACAAGCAAGAAATAGAATCCTTGGTCCCATTGTTGATTGGAATAATCTATTCGAGAATTCTAGTGTGATGAACATGTCTCCCAGACTAAGATCTGCTGAGGAATGTAAGTTCTAGGTTACTCAATATTCGGATTGATTTAGTATAAATAATCTGTGACAATATTTTTTACATTATGCAGACATTGGTAACTTTGATTATAGGCAATGGTGGGGATGCCCTCGTATGAGCACCGAGTATACAGATTTGAGGAACAAAGGTTCAAGAGTAGATCGGTAGATGATTCTACTTTGCGTGCTTTTGCAGATGACATGTATGATTTGGTATGACTTCATTACACGTTCAAAATTACATATACATAGATATCATAAAAAATTTAATTTTTAAGTTTCGTATTTCAGAGTGGTGTATACCAAAAATATTTGCAACAACCAGAGAGAAATCTCCCCCAACAAAGTCAATTGCTTATGCAGGAACTTGTGACTCGTATTGATCGTCTCAATATTGGACGGGATCCTGAAATGCCTCCAGTACAATCACGTCTTCCACCAGATTATTCGACCAGTATTTTATGTCAGAGACACTCACATCGTCATAGGAGGGATGGTGGAGAGGGCGTTGGTCAGCAGTACGCCGAAGAAGGTATTCCCTAATACTATGCTGGAGCGGGCCCTGGTCAGCAGTATGCTGGGTAGATTCTCCAGTACTATGCTGGAGCGGGCCTTAGTCACCAGTACGCTGGGGATATTCCCCAATACTATGTTGGAGCAGGCCCTAGTCACCAGTGTAACACCCCGTTCCGCTCAAGCGGACTGTCGTTTCAAACGGCAATAGTGCAGCTGTCCCAACCCGCCTTGCCTTAAATAAGAAGCAAAGGATATCCAGACTTGTCCCTACAGGAATCCAGCTTGGACTTTCAGAGGCTCGCTTGACGTATCGCTCTACCGAGGCGAATCATCGCTAAGGTGGGTGGCTACGGTGAACTTGTCTTTTCTTAGCCAACACACATAAAATCTGGAATATTCATGCTAGTCGCTAGGTGATTCACCCCCTGCATGCTAATAAATCCAACGCACCTAGCTAAGGGAATAATCTCAACTTGTATTGCTTATGCTAGAACATGGAAAATAGAAATACTGCTTATATTCAGACCCTCACATGCCAAGTCCCCTAACGATCTAAATTCTCGGTTTACCTTCGGGCCCGAGCAAACGTGCTGATTATGTTCCTTAGAAACGCATGCTTGTCTGCTTGTAATGTTGCCATGTTTTCATCCAAACCCTGGGAGACTACTACGTAGTCGTTCCGTGCCTGAATGAACCTGCAAGTATTCGGGACCGTTAGGTCACCCAAGGCAGCCCCAAACCAGGGGAATGCATCAAGGCAAGTCACTCACTGAACGTAGAATCATGGTTCAAGTATATCGTGTATTCGTGTTGCCTGAGATTGGTCAAATAAATCGTGTTGCCTGAGTGCCTGAGATTGGTCAAATAAATCGTGTTGCCTGAGATTGGATTGACCCTGACTTGCATGTCGCGGACAACTCGAAAATGAGGCATAGTTCCACGGACGGTCACCGGGGCACTGGGGCCGCTCCGATCCGGATGGAACTTCAAGTGTGGTCCATCGTGTGCAGGCGAGTGGTTTGTAGCATATCGTGTACTTGGTTGCATTCTACTTGGCCTAGGACCACATCATGTGTAGTCTATCGTGTGCTGGCGAGATGGTTTGCAGCATATCGTGTACTTGGTTATATTCCATCTTGGCCTTGGACTACATATGAAATCCATCATGTACGGGCGAGATGGTTCGTAGCACATCGTGTGCTCTCGTTGCGTTCCACTCTCGTCTGGGATTAGTCCTTTATGGCTTTGCCAGCGACTCATGTTCATATAGATAAGTCATCCTCGCTTAGCGGCTATCCGCGTGCGAGTCATTGCATCGCATCAAAGAACAACTGAGCACACCAACTATTGTCCCGTTCAATGACTCTCGTGTTTGCATGTTGCATATGCTATGCTCCTGAATGCTTATACTTGCCCGTGCTTGAATTAACAATGTTTGCCTTGGACAGGGAAGGCCAAAGGGTAAGTCTCGCCATGTTTCCTCTCATGTCGCACAGCGCACTGCCACACGAACTAGGTTATTCAATATTTGCATAAAACTGATCCTAAGGCAACTAGAAAGACAACTTAATAGTTGGTGCACGGAACCTGTATTACGTGTTTGGATTTGTCGAGCGGGCGAGTAGCTTCCCCACCAGTGCATTCAATGTACTGATAATCTACCAGTTTGTATGCAGGGTGCGGGAGAACCTCGTTCGGTGTGGATGCCTCCAACGTATGTGCTAAGGCGTGGAGATCACTCCGAAGCAACGGTACATCCGGGACTGAAGCACATATACAAGACATAATATTGGAACTCGCCTGAACATCGCCTGTACAATCATTCCATAATTGTAGCCACTTGGCACGCTTTTACTGTTTCAGAGAGAGAGGCTTGAGCGACTTGTAATCTCGGCTATACGCCGCCTGTAACACATGTTTATATCAATAAAAGAGCTTGCTTTACTTCAACTTGTGTTTTAATGCTTCCGCTATATTGTCGACTCAGTGAACCTGTTACCGAATCGCTATGCGTTCATGACTCCGCTGCACTCGGACAATCTGTGCGACTCTGTAGCTTAGAACTCTTGCCGCGAGCCAATGAACCATGGCCTTGCACGGGCGTGGATCACGCTCGTGCGGCATCACGCCCGGATGGGTCAAGCGATCGTTCCACGGGAGCGCTGGCGAGGGTGATTCCCGCCTAGCGGGAACGGCCGATTTGCCTGCGAGAGATCGGGGCATGACATGTTGGTATCAGAGCCTGGCTTCTACGCCTTTGGACTTCGATTCGATATCTCAGTTTCGAAAGCTCGTTCGTGGGTTATGTGCACGCTCTCTCTCAATGCCTCGATGGGATATTCCAACAATAAGTCTAAATACTTTCAAAATGCGTTTTGAATGATATGCTTGCTTGTATGCTGTTGTGCTGTGAGTGGCTTTTGTGCCAACCTGTGCGGACCCTTGAGAGTATCGCTAGTTGCTTGTCCGATTTTCACTAACCCTAAGTTTGGTTGAATGCATCTATTCGAGAGACGCCTTGAACTAGTGCACCATCCAAGACTTAAGAAAATATGAAACTCGAGTGCTAAGACTTCGCTATCACTAAGTTGGTTGACGTGTTCACGCTAGAGGGGCCCTTCGAAAGTGTGCACGATCCAGTCTAAGCGATATGCTGATTTCGAAGCTTGTGCAAGTGAATATCCAATGAATAAGTACAACGACTTGTCTAGGATTGCCTCAAACCCTAGATTACTGCTTGTCCTCAGTAAGTCTCGAGGATGAGACTTTTTCTGAGTTGGGTAGGATGTAACACCCCGTTCCGCTCAAGCAGACTGCCGTTTCAAACGGCAATAGTGCAGCTGTCCCGATCCGCCTTGCCTCAAATGAGAAGCAAAGGATATCCAGACTTGTCCCTACAGGAATCCGGCTTGGACTTTCAGAGGTTCGCTTGACGTATCGCTCTACCGAGGCAAATCATCGCTAAGGTGGGTGGCTACGATGAACTTGTCTTTTCTTAGCCAGCACACATAAAATCTGGAATATTCATGCTAGTCGCTAGGTGATTCACCCCCTGCATGCTAATAAATCCAACGCACCTAGCTAAGGGAATAATCCCAACTTGTATTGCTTATGCTAGAACATGGAAAATAGAAATATTGCTTATATTCAGACCCTCGCATGCCAAGTCCCCTAACGATCTAAATTCTCGGTTTACCTTCAGGCCCGAGCAAACGTGCTGATTATGTTCCTTAGAAACGCATGCTTGTCTGCTTGTAATATTGCCATGTTTTCATCCAAACTCCGGGAGACTACTACGTAGTCGTTCCGTGCCTGAATGAACCTGCAAGTATTCGGGACCGTTAGGTCACCCAAGGCAGCCCCGAACCAGGGGAATGCATCAAGGCAAGTCACTCACTGAACGTAGAATCATGGTTCAAGTATATCGTGTATTCGTGTTGCCTGAGATTAGTCAAATAAATCGTGTTGCCTGAGATTGATCAAATAAATCGTGTTGCCTGAGATTGGTCAAATAAATCGTATTGCCTGAGATTGGATTGACCCTGACTTGCATGTCGCGGACAACTCGAAAATGAGGCATAGTTCCACGGACGGTCACCGGGGCACTGGGGCCGCTCCGATCCGGATGGAACTTCAAGTGTGGTCCATCGTGTGCAGGCGAGTGGTTTGCAGCATATCGTGTACTTGGTTGCATTCTACTTGGCCTAGGACCACATCATGTGTAGTCTATCGTGTGCTGGCGAGATGGTTTACAGCATATCGTGTACTTGGTTACATTCCATCTTGGCCTTGGACTACATATGAAATCCATCGTGTACGGGCGAGATGGTTCGTAGCACATCGTGTGCTCTCGTTGCGTTCCACTCTCGTCTGGGATTAGTCCTTTATGGCTTTGCCAGCGACTCATGTTCATATAGATAAGTCATCCTCGCTTAGCGGCTATCCGCGTGCGAGTCATTGCATCGCATCAAAGAACAACTGAGCACACCAACTATTGTCCCGTTCAATGACTCTCGTGTTTGCATGATGCATATGCTATGCTCCTGAATGCTTATACTTGCCCGTGCTTGAATTAACAATGTTTGCCTTGGACAGGGAAGGCCAAAGGGTAAGTCTCACCGTGTTTCCTCTCATGTCGCACAGCGCACTGCCACACGAACTAGGCTATTCAATATTTGCATGAAACTGATCCTAAGGCAACTAGAAAGACAACTTAATAGTTGGTGTACGGAACCTGTATTACGTGTTTGGATTTGTCGAGCGGGCGAGTAGCTTCCCCACCAGTGCATTCAATGTACTGATAATCCACCAGTTTGTATGCAGGGTGCGGGAGAACCTCGTTCGGTGCGGATGCCTCCAACGTACGTGCTAAGGCGTGGAGATCACTCCGAAGCAACGGTGCATCCGGGACTGAAGCACATATACAAGACATAATGTTGGAACTCGCCTGAACATCGCCTGTACAATCATTCCAAAATTGTAGCCACTTGGCACGCTTTTACTGTTTCAGAGAGAGAGGCTTGAGCGACTTGTAATCTCGGCTATACGCCGCCTATAACACATGTTTATATCAATAAAAGAGCTTGCTTTACTTCAACTTGTGTTTCAATGCTTCCGCTATATTGTCGACTCAGTGAACCTGTTACCGAATCGCTATGCGTTCATGACTCCACTGCACTCGGACAATCTGTGCGACTCTGTGGCTTAGAACTCTTGCCGCCAGCCAATGAACCATGGCCTTGCACGGGCGTGGATCACGCTCGTGCGGCATCACGCCCGGATGGGTCAAGCGATCGTTCCGCGGGAGCACTGGCGAGGGTGATTCCCGCCTAGCGGGAACGACCGATTTGCCTGCGGGAGATCGGGGCGTGACAACCAGTACGCTGGGGACATTCCCAATACTATGCTGAACAGGCCCTAGTCAACAGTACGCTAGAGAGGGCACTAGTCAACAGTTCTTGACTCCAGTAAATGAAAGATATCAAATAGTCACACAGTTTTTTGACTCCATCAGTACCGCTGCCTACCCAGACTCAAGAGTATGAGAAGGAATATGAGAAGGAGAAGGTGGTGGAGGAGGAGGAGGAGGACGAGTAGATGAAAGCTTTTTCTTATTTAGAATTAATATTTGTAATAATGTTTGATTGCAATATTTGTCAACTTTCATTATTAAAATCATTGTCAACTATTCCTATCTCCAACTTTCATTATCAAACTCACTAGTATAATATTTAGCTAGTACAATAATGTTTGATTGCAATATTTATAAATAATTATTATTTGTAGATGTTTGATTGCAATATATATTTGAACAATTCTACTTTACTCTCTCGGCTGACTAGTACATCTTCTTCGGTTGTGTCCCATCGTACCACAATTATTGCAACGAAGATCTCTCGTCGATGAATTCCGATGTTTGATGCGGTTCTTCTTTGATCTTTCGGCTTTGCGTCTTATATCTGGTACTCCAATTTCTCTTCTAACCAAAGGAGCTTGGATCTTGTAGGAAACTGGAATTGGTTCCATTTTTGGTTCGTATACGCTTCTCAAGGTCTTCGTCGAAAATACTGCATGATAAAAACTTTCAATAGGAATATTACAATATCTACAAACAAAACATGTATGTATACATGGTATATAAGTATGGTACCATCTAAAACAAGTACAAGATCTGTCGGCTATATTTATAATATAGGTTCTACTTGTTGCACGGTCTATTATTTCAAACTTATAACTATCAATACCTAATATTTCTAGGTGATTATTCTCTTTAATAATATGAGCCATGGTCTTTAACATCTTCGAACAATAATATGTTTCTATATTTTCAGCATTCTTTCTATGATTGTCATAAAGTGTAATAATCTTGGCTCTAATACCATCGAGAAGTGTTGTTATTGGTTTATCTCATAATTTCTTAATCCAGTTATTAAAATATTCAGCAAGATTAGAAATGTTAATATCTAATCTAGGACAAGGAGCATACGCTATTATCTAATGTTCAAATCGACGACTTTCATCATTTACACCAATAAGCCATTCGTACAACATTATTGTAGAAGCATAAAAAATTATGCAGGCTGCATAGAGGTCATACTCCCTCAAAAATACAACCAAGCCGTAGAGAAGCCACATGCGGCCTGATCAATCCAAGATTAAGAAGCCACGTAGTATACTCTATGCGGCCTGAACAACCAAGTCGCAGAGAAGCCACATGCGGCCTGATCAACCAAGATCTAAAAACTGCATAGTATACTCTATGCAGCCTGAATAACCACGGAGCAGGGAGGCAACATAAAACTCCCCAGACACAGCATTCGATGACTGTCAAACTCTGACACATCATTCGTCACACTGAGATGCTTCACGATTCAAAATGACAACTTATAAAAAGATAGAAAGTTGCGTCACGTATTGATGGCCTCGATAGACGTGCTATGCCAAGTGCCTATTCATATGCGTCTATGTTCTCGTACGGCCTCATCATCATGCGCCCAGAGTGTCCATCCAACCAAGGCCAGACGAGAGTTTGCATACGGCTATATACCTTTACAGCCTCACCATCAGGCGGCTAGCATGTCCATCCGACCAAGGCCAAACGAGAGCATGTATGCGGCCACGATGATAAGCGGCCAAGACGTTATGCGGCTCTCAACTTGCAGCACCTTTCTGTTACAACCTAAGATAATTTCTCGCACAATCAGTGCTGACTACGTGTACAGCTGACCAAGTCATGCACGCAACAACTCCGAAATTTTTTCAACAATATATCATAACCAAGACCACGTGGCAGCATGTCCGTGGTATACGGCCCAGTTATAACTGCATTCTGTTGAAAAAGATCCCATGCGGCCACCAAATAGGGGCATATGCGACATATATAGCCCGTCATTATGATGGCTATAAATAGCAAGGGTAGAATACCCCACAGAGGGGGCAAAAGAAAAATAGGCACAAGAGAGAGAACAGAAAAGTGCTTCATTGCTCCCGCATCAGACCGTCAACAGAGTAAAAGAGTTACTGCAACACTCGATCTCCATCGTCATCCCTCAGAATCAAAAATTATACTTAGATCGTATGTCTAATACCTCTTTGTACTTTATTTAGTTTATTATTAAAATAATCTCAATTTAATGGCGAACAAGGTGGCGACTCTGTTGGAGAGATCCTTCTCCTCTGGTGAGAAGGTGGTGACGCAGTCTGATACGGCCAAGATGGGTTCAACCCAGAGGATGGTGGTAGTACGCTTCGACCAGCAATCATTCAAAGAGATGCTCTTTAAGGGCGATGCTTCTCCAAGGCTGGCAAAGACTAAGAAGATCTGTAGGACATGGGTTGCAATGGCCGCTGTGCCTCACTCAACTGTGGAGCATACGCTTCTCGTTTCTCTCTCCGCCGTAGGGGACGCACGTCATGCGACCACGCGAGCTGACGCCTCTCATGCAGCAGCCTTTTCTGGTAAAAAAACTGTTCAACACTTGAAGACCCACAGGACATGGGTTACAAAGGCCGCTATGCCTCACCTAACTGTGGAGTATGTGCTTCCCGCCTCTCTCTCTCTCTCTCTCTCTCTCTCTCTGTTGCTGAAGACACTCGTCAGGAGTCCACCCATGTTGTCCATGTCCATGCGACATCCTCGTCTGACACAAAAATTGCTCGACACTCAAACTTTGACGGAGGAAAATACTACAATGCCAGAAGTTCAGGTGCTGATGCAAGTTCTATGCAGCCAAGGAGGAGGCCACATCAGATCGACTATGCAGCATCAGTTGACAGCTGCAGGCAGATGGCCACATGCGGCACTGTCAGCAGCAGAACCTTTATTTTTGACTGAATTTTACGCATCGTTGATCCTATGCGCCATACTGAGAATGGTAAAAAATCCAAACTTGGACTCTTCATATTATGCACCGGCGCGTGCGAGGACGAAGAAGTTTAGGGCAGAGCGAGCTCGCCAAGCTCAAGCAACTGCTTATTCGGCTGACCGTCAACAACCATCGCTGACTGTTATGCATGCCTCGGATGAAAGCTATACAAGACTGTCCCACATGTCCAGCCCGCAGCGACAAGTGGATCGGATCAATCTCAAAAGTCTTCCGCTGACGACTTGGATTTTTTTTTCTACGAAACTCAGGTCAGGGAGCAAAAAAATACCTACACACCCATGTGCTCATAACAAGGGTGTAAAGGTAAATCAGCCCTCGCTTGACTTGCACAACGTGATCAATCATAAGTGCAAAGCAAGGGAATCAACTACGGCAGGTGAAATGGCCCCTTCGGGGCATCACTGTGCCAGCATTACCATCAATTACTGTTGTAATCAGATTGCAGTACCTGCAAACAGGTGATCGACATTCCAGCGACTGCAACCAAGGTCACCCAGTCGGCAGTAGCCCAGAGAGAAGGGGGAGACGTCCTTCGCCTCATGTTATTCATCTTCAAAGGCCCCCTTTGCGAAGGAAGGTCAAAATTCTAGCACCTCCAGTCCGTCACTCTCGATCAACGTGTCGAGGAGGCTGGTCCAGGGAGTAGAAGTAACTAGACCTACGAAAGGTATTTTTCTGGGAACCCACTTAAAGAAGAAGCTGCCAACCACTGGGGGTAGCTCTTTCTTAGGATCCCAGATGATTATAGAAACTAAGGGTCGCAATCCCACAGAACTCTATGATAATCCAGCGTTTCAAGAAGATGGTGATTCTCAGAAAATGGGTGTTGAGATCCCTGGGGGTAGCCACCCTCATAAAGAAGACTCAGCCTCCTATGATGAGGGTAGTATTCCATCGGAGTCCGAACGAGACACAGTACTACCAACTTTTTTTGATGACTATTCGCTACAAGAGTCTGAGACAGAAAATTCTACGTCTACTGTCCCATCCATCTCACCTCAAGTAAGAACATCATATATGGTAGAGGACAAGCACGAAGGCCCCAGTGATCGGCAGCATCTCGAAGCCCTCGAGGCCATGATGTAAACCATGAGCTAGTCAATACAAGCCTTAACCCAAGCAGTTCTAGACATCAAGGAAAGTGTAGCCTTTATAAAATATATATATATATATTTTATAAAGAAAGAAAGGAAAAGAAAAGAAAAGAAAAGAAAGTATAAAGAATAATATAATAATAAACTAATAATAACTACTACTACTAACAACTATACTACTACTACAATCAATTCCAACTTCTTCAATTTGCAGCAGCCCGTCCTAGCAATTCTAAGCAACCCAACCCTTTTAGCAAATTGCTAAGGTGCAACCGGCCTTAGTATATTACCACAGCAGCCAAGTTTCACCAATGCACGCGGACCCGTCCGCTCCTTCCCCCTCTCTCTTCCTATATTAATATATATATATATATATATAGTTATATCCCAAAAACCCTAACCTAAATCTCCAGACCTCCTCTTCCCATCTAGAGCCGTCACCGCAACCAGAGAAGCCCCACCAAGCCATCCAACCATCCCGTCGACGCCGACATCGCGAACTGCAGTCTCCCACTCGAGGCACCTTCGCTCCGGCAAGAATTTCCGTTGACTCGCTCGACCAAACGCTGATCCGTTTTCATAGGTATGATCTTCCCTTAACCCTCTCCAGTATTTGTTTTATAGTCAACCTCGGAAAATGTGTGCCCCTAGGTGTAAATCAGCGTCCAAAATGGACGGACAGGCAAAATTCTGCAATCGCAGAATTCCAGATTGACCACCCGTATTGTCGAGTTCGTATCTCCCACCACAGAGATCCGAATTCGATTATTCTTTTTGATACCTGTAGAATATATGACCTAGTTTAATTTCTGTAAAATAACCCTAGGCTAATAGTTGCTGTGGACATAGTTATGTTCGTCACAAAACTGTGCGCACCCACTTTTTCCGGTTTTCCAAAAGTTGGAGATCGGAGCGCGCCCCGCCAAACGGGACCGCCCCGCCATGTGCCAAGTGTACCAAATGGTGCACACGGCATAACGGGACACGTGAAAATTCGTGGGGACTGATTCGGATGCGTGAGCGTGCCGGAATCAGGCCGTATCCGCGGACACATCTCGTGTCGCCACTTTTGTGGAACTCGCACGTATTTTGTGCACGCTTGTCAGATTGCGACGAAACTTGCGCCACTGGACTCGTGGTAACGCGCTGGTCCTGTGACCAAATTTTCATGCAATTCTGAGACGGTTGACCAGATCGCCAATTGGCGGGCCCACAATTGACTTTTTGGACCAAATTTTGTTCGGCTCATCGGAATTCAAATTTGGACATACCGTTGAGTTCGTATTGACATTTAGAGTTGTTTGACCTATAGTTTGTCCCATTTAGAGACTGTTACCCTTGGCACACTTTTCGGTGCAAAGTGGGCCACACGTGGACCCCACTTTTGCCCGAAATTACCGTTTTGCCCCTGTGTCCAAATTGGACGAAAGGGATGTACTTTTTAGCTATTTTGCTTATTCTGGGAACGTTGGTGATGTTTATTTCAGCATCCGGAGACGTTCATTCTGAGGTCGTAGCTTCTGACTCTTGGTGTTGACATTGGGACACTATATTTTGCAGCTTTTGCCAGGCAAGATACCTTGTCAAATTGTTTACAGTACTTTGCATGCTATTTATATTTTTGTTCATTTATTTCATTTCTGTATAGTTCTTGCATGTGTAGTTTTTCTCCAGTCATTACCATGTATTAGATATGTTGACACACACATGGCACCTAGTATCATAGAGGACAATCATTAGGCGTATGGGCTTTTAACCACTCTGGTAAACCGTAGTATATAGCTCGCACTACGGGCGTGTGTCGTGCTGGTCGCTACCCCAGAGGTATGTCGATTTCTGTAGAGTCGCGCTGGTCGCTACCCCAGAGGTATGTCGATTTCTGATGTTCTAGACGGGTGTGTGAGTTGTGAGGCTTAGATCGAGTAGACTACCCTTGCCCATACGTCGAAAAGTTGTCCTCATTTGCATTCATATAGATGGTCGTGTACAGCGTACTTATTTATTTTCAAATTATATGCATGTTCACTGTATTCAAATTGGCATGTGTTTTGTGTATCTTGTTACGTCCCTCTGAGGACCTGGTCCCCTGCCAGGTGTATCTGCTCTTGAGTATTTGCAGGAGTACGGGCCTGGACCTGACGCATTGTTTTCTGTCGAGGAGATCTTACCTTCTGAGCATCGTTGATTATCTGGCGATGTATTCTTTTAGCTGATACACTTCTGTCTTCATATTATTTTATATTGGAGATTTTATACTCCTCTCTCATTTTAGTTTTGAATATAGTCTTGGTAGTGGATTTGTCTCCACCCGACTATTATTTTAGATATTTCAGACTCCTTATTCTAGTTTAGTATTTCTTTTCTATGACTTGTTGTGTGGATGAGATTAGCATATCTGTGACTTGTGACATTATTTATACCACATGGGAGTTTATATTCATATTATAGCGTACGTATGGGTTATGGTTTCCATATATTGGAGTTGCCATATCCATGCGGCTGGCATGCTTACGTGTTCCTAGTCCTACGTATTTTGGGACTGGGGCGTGACACATCCATCTCACCTCAAGTAAGAACATCATATATGGTAGAGGACAAGCACGAAGGCCCCAGTGATCGGCAGCATCTCGAAGCCCTCGAGGCCATGATGTAAACCATGAGCTAGTCAATACAAGCCTTAACCCAAGCAGTTCTAGACATCAAGGAAAGTGTAGCCTTTCAACCCCCGAGGGCCTGACCCTAGGGCCAATGGAGATTCGAATGCAATCGTACCTCCCGCTAGTGGCCGTCATGCTCTGCCAGGATCGTTTGCTCCTTCTGCATCAGATTAAGCCCGAGAAGCAATTTAGGAGGTGCGAGAACTGAGAACTCGTCTGGACTTGCTGGGCAATCGGGATACACTCAGCAAGATCAGGATACGGCAATTGTATCCTTCCGAGTAGAGAGAGGTGTCATATCCGCCAAAGTACAAGCCCTTCAATTTGAACCTATTTGACGGAAAGATGTCTTCCCGTCAATACATGAGTTACTTTGAGACTACAACGGGGCACCTACCTCGTAGTGATGCCCTTGTTTGCTATTCAATATCAAAATGAGAACTGAGAGAACTGGATTTGATTTAACAAACTAAGAAAGTACAAAGAAGAGTCATGGGAGATAATCTAAGTACAAATTTATTTTTTTGGGGGGGGGTGACGATGGAGGGTTAGGAGTGCAGTAACTCTCTTTACTCCATGGACGATCCGATGCGGAAGTTTTTTTCTCTTTCTTGAGTATTGATTCGCAGATGCCAGCCAACCCTGGTTTGGTCTCAGTCTAAAGGAGAAAAAGCTAAACTTTTGAACGTTCAAGTTGCTCCTATTTATAGCCATTGTGCTTATGGGCTATGGGTGCCACATATGCCTATGTTTGGTAGCCACATAAGGCTCCTTAGACAGAATACGGTTACAAATATTACTGCATGCCATGGAAAGATTGTCACGTGGTCTTGGTTGAGATATGTTATTTATGGGATCTCGGGGTTGTTATCAACCCGTTGTGGATGTGACTTGGTCAGCTGGACACGTAGTCAGCGCCAACTGTGCAAAGATCTCTACAGTTATAATGGGAAGATCATATGAATTAGAGGCTGCACAACAACTAGGATGCATGTTGAAGAGGTCGTATGGGTCATATAGCCGCATACGTGCTCTCGTTTAGGCCTTGGTCGAATGGACACTCTGGTCGCATGTTGGTGAGACCGCATGGGTCATGTAGCCGCATACGTGCTCTCGTTTGATCCTTGGTTGAATGGACACTCTGGCCGTATGTTGGCGAGGCCATAGAGTATTCGATGCATGGCTCTGTGCGTTCTAATGAAGTTATTAATGCCTGACATGACCTTTCTGTCGGATTGTGTGTCACCGTCTCTCTCACACTTTTTAAGGCAGTCAGGGCAATAAGTGCTTGGAACTGTGGTGTAAAGTCCCTCGACCAAATTTAGGGTTACTTAGCTTAAATAAAGAGACTAGGTTTAATTTGGAGACAATTAGAATTAGATTACAATATTTTAGAATTTTGTACAACATTATATCTCCTAGTACACCTTACCGTTGCTTCGATAATTGGAGCACCTCACTAGCCATTGCCTTCCTACAAATTTTACAACCTTGTCCTAGACGTGCCCGCCAACCATTCTGATCTTTATGTAACTTATAATTATGCTCTCTTGTGCTACATTTTAGTCGCACAATAATCATCGCGGACGTTATTATTAAATTCTAAATAATTCCAACTTTATATCCTTGTGTGTTCCAATCGAAATTGGAGACACAATCTTGACCCATTTCGTGCAACCCAATTTATGACAATATTTTATTCTGAGTCTTCTATGTCCATGATACTTGTGTCCCACCTAATTTTAATCCCATGTACTTCTAATTAATTCGAGAACACCGCGCGCACTAATTTTAATTAATTTAATCTAATTTCCATCTTTTTGCAATTTTCTAATTGTTGGACGCTTTTATGCAAAAGTGCATTAAGGTGTCCACACCATTGGATAATACGTGAAGAAACCTATTTTTCCCTTCACATGAATTTTTTTCATAATTTTCAGAATGTGCAAACGCACAACATCGTCCCCTCAAGTATACCTAGCCTTGTATTTTAAACAATCCAAATTGTGGCCTCCAAACATCCCCATATAAGGCCAAGCCCATCCCAAGAGGTATTGACTAAGCCCAATCCCTTTAGGTCAACCCTCAACCCCCTTCACAAGTATAAATATATCTTTTCCTAATTTTTTTACCTAAAAATCAATCCAAACCCCAAACACCTAGCCGTAACTCAACCCCCCTCATATTCATCTTCTTCTTCCTCCTCCTTCCCGACCACCTTCCTTCCAACCGCCTTCCACCACCACCAGTCACCCGCCGCCTTGCCTGACCACCTCACCGTCGTCCCTACCTCACCACCGCCACCGCCAGCCGCCGACATCCCCACCAGCAGACCCTGCAGCACAGATCCCCCCCTCGACTCCTCCTTCCCTGACTCCTTCTCCTCTGCAACTCCTCTAACTGTAGCTTCTGCTCATCCAGTTCTTTCTTCGCTAACCGGTACACATTTGAAGATACCGGCGTTGCTTCGGGTACTAACTCAATAGTGAACTCCACCTCTCTATTCGGTGGTAGGCCTGACAACTCCTCCGGGAAGATATCCTCGAACTCTGTAACTATCGGTGGGGGTACGGTCTCCATAGCCATGTAAGGTCCAGCTGTCTGGCCTACTCCTTGGTCGATGGCCCCCACATGTACTCGAACTCCGGGTGATCTGACGGTCTAAAAAAAATGCTACCCCTCCGGCAATCCAGCATAGCATTGTACTGGTTCAACTAGTCCATACCTAACACAACGTCGAAGTTTGGCATCGGGAATACCAAAAAACGAGCTCTCATCTCCCGACCACACACGACTATCGAGCACATTCTAATAATGCTGGTAACCGGTACGATACCTCCTTCGGTAAGAATCTTCCAACTCTTAGATAAGGGGGAAGTAGCTACTCTATGCATAGCAACGAAACTACTAGATATGAAAGATAGTGTAGCACCAGAATTAAACAATGCAGTCGCAGGTAATGATACAACTAAAATGGTACTTGTGATAGCTTTCCCTTCTGGTTCCTCCTTAATCACTGCTAGTGCAAAGGCCTGCCCGCGCCCTGCCCTCCGGCCTGCTGTCTGGCTCGATCAAACTGTGCCTCCTGTGGGGCCAGGGGTGGTCCCCTCTGAAATCCACTGGGTGCAGGTGGACGTTGACCTCCTGTCTGGGGTAGTATCCTCTGAACTGGGGCTGTTGGCCTCTGTCTCGTCTATGGTGCTACATCCCTGCGCTGTGAGAAATCTCTGGCAAGGTGTTGACTCGCTCCACAGATCATGCACAATCCAAGCTTCTTCCGACAATATCTGATAACATGTCCCTTCTTGCCACAATGGTGACAAGTCGGAAGTTCCTTGTGCCGGTATGGCACTAGCCTCAGTTGTGTCTGCGCTCCCGGACGACGGATCGGTCCTCCCACTTTGGGCTGAGCTCTGGCTGGTACGGTCACGCTGGGATGCCTCGATCCTCTGCCAATAGCTTCTTGGATCCTAGCCTCTGACAGAACCTTCTCGTAAAAGATCCTCGCCTAGGTGGTAGTATACCTCTGTAGCTCATAAGTCAGACCATGATAGAATCTTCTGGCCTTCTCCAGATTGTTGGGTATCAAGGCGGCACCAAATCTACTAAGTCGACTGAACTTTGCGTCATACGCGTCTATGGTCATGTTCCCTTGCTCTAGGTACAGGAACTGAGAGTATAGTACATTCCTAATCATAGTCGGGAAGTACTTCGCATTGAAGTATTCTATAAACTGCTTCCACGTCTGCTTCTTGCCGATGCTGCGCTCCATGGAGTCCCACTAGTGATGGGCATTGCCTTTCAATTGAGCCCTCACTGCAGTCACCCAAAGGTCTGGAGGCAGCTGAGAAGCCTCCAGCAGCATCTCCGTGTTGGCGACCCAATCGGAGATCTCCTCTACAGTCTGGCTACCCGAAAAGGTATCCGGGCCCATCTGACAAAACCCTCGAATATTATAAGCTGGCTGAACAGGTATAGGTGCTGGTGCAGGTGCTGGGGTAGGTGTCCTCTCCAGAACTACCATCAAGATCTGTCTTATAGTCTCGACCTGATGCCACTGTGCCTGCATCATGGCCTGGAAGAACTGGAATATCTACGGTCGTCCCTCTGGATGTGGCATCTGAGGTGGAAAGGGTAGAGGTGGTGGCAACCTTCGGCTGTGTTGTAGGTATCTCCTGTGATGTCGGCCTCCCGGGCTGCGGCATCGGCATGGTCCTCGAAATCTGGCCCTCGAGGTATTGCATAGGGACAGTATGCGAAGTCTGGCCCTCGTGCTGCTGCATCAGGTCGGCCTGAGAAGTCTGGCGCTAGTGTATCAACGGGGCCTGTGGTATCACCGGGACCTGTGGTGGTGGCTGCTCTCCGGGTGGTCCCTGGGATGTATCCTCCCTCTGTGCGGTGGTGGATGGCACAATGGCACCGTATGCCTCGCGTCCTCTACGCAAGTTCATCTCTCTGCAAGAGATAGAACTGCATTAAAAGAGTACGAAAAATAAACAAATAGGATGTAGATATTCAAATAATCAAATACGAAGGAGGTTCAAAGACGGTAGTCAAGGTGGATGAGATCTAATAATTTTTATCCTATTGTAGGCTCGCTGGGCATGATACCATACCACAAGCGATAAACATAGAGAGACCTGCATGGGCCACCACTAAAACTATGTCACACCCGAGTCCCAAAATATACGGGACCAGGCCACATGGCAATGGCCAACTAACACGACTCCGAAGGATATCCCAATTTAATGGACCCGACGAAGTGTACTAAGCTGTCCTAAAATACTATCAAGTCTAATATGCTAACATGTAATAGGTAAATATCTAATCTCTTCCACAGAATATAAATAAGAAGTGCTGAAATAAATACTGAAAATAAGTGCGGAGTCTGAATGTCATAATACAATCCAAATAAGTCTGATGGGAACAAACCCACTACAATACTGAAATAAGAGTACGGAAGGACAGATAAGAGTACTAGGCTAGAACATCGACTAACTAGATAATGATGCTCTATCCCTAGGCGGAAGGCATACCAGTGATCAGGAAAACTCCGAAGGTAACACCTCGAGCTCCTCCTCAGTCGCGTACTTCGTCTCCTATCCAGGCCCGTACACGGTCGGATAGTATACCTCGTCCAAATCTGTAAGGGAACCAGATCCTCAGAGGGACGTAACAAGATACAAAAATACATGCCGAGTGAGTGCGATATGAGGACAACCTTGGTACGTATGGGTAGTTGTAGGCATAATGTCCAATACTCCGAAGAGTGTGGTATCTGAACATGTAACGTCCATTGTTCCGAAGAACGAGATATCTGCATATATATATATATGTGTGTGTGTGTGTGTGTGTGTGTGTGTGTGTGTGTGTGTGTGTGTGTGTCCTAACGCTCCGAAGAACGCAATATCTGAATAAAGGAAGTCATTGGATCCGTGGCTCCTCTGGACACTACAGATTCTAATATGTGTATCCTATACACCTACCAGTTGTCCTCCCCGCCCAATGCAAATATACAAGTCGAATACACGACGTGCATACTACGTAACTACATGCCAGGTCTCAAATAACTAGACTAACCTGACTACGCACTAAACCGTGATGCATGTCACATGCACTGATAGCTAGTCGGGTACGCCAACTCGTATCCCAACATGAGTTTGTTATCGTAATGAGTGCAAGAAGTATCAGGGTCTTAGAAGATATCAGAACATCTTCACAATAGTAGATGAGTCTGCTAATGACTAAGTCAATACTCTACACATCAGACGCGCACAGTTATATATAATATTTGAAACAATATCTCATGCAACATTTAATAACTTGAATTAAATAGTAAATAAGGTAAGGTATACTTGCCTGGATCCTCAAGCTGCGAATACCAAAATCCTGCTCCCGAAGCCTCGCCCGAACGATCCAATGATCATATATATATAATATAATATAATATAATAATTATCAGTCATTATACTAGTACGTATAGAAATACAACTACACTGCACTTAGAAACTAACGCAATGAGGGGTTATAATCGGTCAACTAGCAGGGTCGAGTGTGCAAGTGTCTAAAATGCACAAGTGCCATGTCCCTCTAAACGTACATTCTCAAATATTATAACCAAGATCAACTAAGGTTCAAGTAGGTACTAATTTGCTTTCCAACACAAGTTGGTAGTGTTAACCATCTAGGTCTCCATGTACGAGTACGTCATATCCTCAAATACTTTGCACAACAAGACAGTTAACTACCAAATATGTTTACATCTCCAAATATCGTATAACACTAACCCGTGTCCTAGCTAATAGGTTAGAGTGCACATATGATAATCTAGTCTAAGCACCTAGGGACTACACAAATATGTGTCATACTAACAACCTAATCCCATGAAATATTTAATAACATTAACTACTGTTCCAACACATGTATATATATACTAGATAATAGGGTTCACTAACAACATTGGTTCATGCAACAACAACAAGAAGAAGGAGGAGGAGTGAATATGCATACCTAGGGTTCTCTCTAAATAGGGAGGGGGTGCTCGGCCCGCGGCTCGTGGGTGGCCGGTCTTCAGCGGGTGAGGGTGCTCCGGGGGCTAGACTGCACAACAGCGGCAGTAGCAACAGTGGCATCAACACAGCGGGGTGGTGGTTGGTGGTGACGAGGTGATGGTGATGGCGGGATGATTGTGGTGGTGATGGCTATGGTGATGGCTATGGTGGTGATGATGGCGGTGGTGATGGCTGTGGAGGAGGAGAGGAAGAAGGAGAAGGTGGTGGTGATGATGGCGGTGGTGATGTGAGGAGAGGGTGATGGCTGTGGAGGTGATAATGGCCGTGGGGATGATGGTGGTGGTGGGATAGTCGTGGAGGAGGAGAAGGTGGTGGTGATGACTGTTGAGGGTGGTGGTGGTCGTGAGAAGAGGGAGGAGGAAGGAGGTGATGGAGTGATGGTGAGGCTGATGGTGGCGGTGGAGTTTAATGACTGTGGTGGTTGGAGGTGGCAGGATATTAAAGAGGCGGTGGTTGGGTTGGTTTGCTCCGGCGGCTAGGGGATGAGGTGGTGGAGGTGATGAGGTGGAAGCTGGTTGGAGGGTGCTGTTGGTGGTGGTCGGGTTTGTTGAGGGGAGGAAGAAGAAGGAGAGGAAGGTGGTTAGGTTAGGGTTTCGGTTTGATGGGGATGGTGGTGGCTGCTAAATTTTGGAGAGAGGGAGAGAGAGTTAATATAGGAGAGAGAGAGAATAAGAGCATGGGGATTAGGGCCGGCTACATGACTATTTCTAGGGATGGGGGAAGGATCCCCATGAAGAAATGAGTGGTTGGGATGGGGTAAATTTGAATGGAGGGTAGTGATGATGTAGGTGTAAAGTGGCGTGTTGTACATTCAAAATGGGAAGAAAAATAGGGGTGATCGATCAAAGTAATAAAGGAGGGTTTCTTCATAATTTTGCTTCAATGAGAGGTGGACACCTAGTTGCCTATTTGCACAAAAGTCCCTAACAATTTAGAAATTGCACAAACAAGGGAGATTGGGATTGGATAAGGAAAAATACCATGTTTTGTGTGATATAGTGGATTAAAATAGTGTGTGGTGTTTAGTATGAACCTTGAGGGTGTGAGTGGG
Organism: Iris macrosiphon; assembly: GCA_036927795.1. NCBI lineage: Eukaryota > Viridiplantae > Streptophyta > Magnoliopsida > Asparagales > Iridaceae > Iris > Iris macrosiphon. The sequence goes on from JAYESA010000009.1 coordinate 184,762,303, forward strand.
GGTTTGGGTTGGTGTTGGGTCTAGTTTTGGGTTAGGTTGGATCATTACACTAATTTAATTAAAATTAGTGTCAAAGGTGTTCGTTAATTAATTGGAAGTGCATAGGATTAAAATTGGATGGGACACAAGTGTCATAGACGTAGAAGACTCAGAGTAGATTATTGTCATAAATTGACTTGCACAAAACGGGTGAAGGTTGTGTCTCCAATTTCGATTGGAACGGACAAAGATGCAAAGTTGGATTTATTTGGATTTAAAAAAATAGATATTTGTAACGAATATTGTGTGACTAAAATGAAGCACAAGAGAGGGTATTTATGAGTTACACGAAGATCAGAATGGAAGGCTGGCACGTCTAGGACAAGTGTGTAAAATTTGTTTGAAAGCAAAAGCTAGAGTAGCACTCCAAATATCGAAACAATGGTAAGGTGCACCAACTGATATGAAATTTTATACATTAATCTAAAATACTATGTTCTAATTCTAAATGGCTCCAAACTAACCCTAGTCTTTCTATCTAAGGTAAGTAGACCTAGATTTGGTTGAGGGAGTTTACATCTATTTAGCAAACAAGCATTACAAAAACTCAGATTCATTATTAAGGCGTGCAAGAATCAGAGAATAAAGTTCTGCCCACTCACTTAAATCAGTCGTCTTCTGGTTCAACAAGGATCTCTTCAGAAATTTTTTATTTTTGAGTCAACAAACCGATCTCTTGTACATAGTGCCAACAAGGAGCGGGGCACTATACAACATACCAATGCGCCCAAAGTAAAATATATGTATTTTTATGCCAAATGGATCATCTTGCATACTCTTCAAAGAGCACTGTTCTTCTTCTCCAGTCAGCCATTTTGGTATACGTATTGTATCAAGTTTCAGCACTTAGCTTAGCTGGACTCGAAAACAAGCATGACCAAAAGTAAAGTTACATAAAATATGGTGCTCTACACTATGAGCTAATTAGTTTTATGAAACACAAAGTTGTTGGGAGATCAAATCCTAGGAAAACAAAAGTGAACCCATAGACCCAAACTCAGGTCCATGCAATTCCAACCAAGAAAATCAAGAACAACAAGTATTAAAGATAAATGGGTGCTCGGTCCCAACAATATGATCTAGAAATAAACATGAATTATTAAGAACTAAAAGCATGCATAAATCCATGGTTCTTTTTCTTGTGCAAGATGTACTTGCCTACGGAGGGAGAGATAAAACCTAAGGGAGAGAAATGGAAAGGAAAGGTAATGAGAAGAGAGAGGGAAATGAGAATATATATAGGTTTAGGTTTGAGATGTGGAACGTTTGATCACTCAAACCCATCTAATCCACACATGCCACCAACCCAACCAAACCCACTCTCTCGACAACTCTCGAATCCGGTCTAAACAATGATTGGGCTAGCAACTATCGTGCGCCAAAGTGCACAAGGAGAATATGCACCAAAGTGCACCGAAAAAGGGGGCTGATAATAGTCTAAAATCTTAAGTTTAAAACCTCGAGGGTATGCTTCCATAACTTACTCTCAATCATCAAGTCTTAGGATACAATTCTAATCATTAGTTTCCCTTAGTCATGTCTTTATCTCCAATCTACATGATTACTATTCTTAGGAACTCCTTTATAATATTGGCTTCACTTACCTATCTTTAGTAATATGCAACCCATTGTTCCATCTATTATAAGGTCTATAAGTTCAATTACTTAACAATCATACTCGACAAAATCCTAGCATTACATATAGGCATCCAATAACACCTAACCTAGAACTTAACTCGTGCCATCTCTAGAAAACTATGTACCCTCGACTGTGAATCCAACTTTTGCTATTATATAGTAGTATATATTAACATGGACAACCCTAAATAGCATGTGAATTTCGCATACAATTTGAGCATGTAATTCAGACCCGATACCTAATCTAAGTTGTATTTAAACCGTAAATATAAAAAAAACAGAGAGGAGAGATTGAGTTTGGATACCAGGTAAATGTCACGTTACCAAGGGCAGGGTGACCCAGCCAATAGGGGGCTGGTGAGGTGAGGGATAACGGGATGTATTTGAATGGAACTAACTAAGTGGTTGTTTGGTTTGGCAAAGTGGAACGAAGTAGAAAATTTGGAAATCGTCAATTTGCGTACGCATTGTGGTGAAGTAGAACGAAGTATAAAATTCTTCGTTTGGGTGATTTGAAGTTGATGTTAGAAGTGAAATTTTTTAAGTTTGGTCTTTGGTTGGTGGTTAAAGTGAGTGAGAAAGTGTAAATTTTTCTTGAAGTGACATGAATAATAAAAAATTTTCTTTTTTGTTAAAGTAGAAATGAAGTGATCCTCCAACGGAACATATGAAGTCGAAATGAGGATTTCGCTTCAATTCAGAAAAAAAAAAACTCCGATGTTAAAACTTTAATTTCGTGGTGTTCAAAATTCGCTCACTTTGACGCTCCAAATCTGCGAACCAAACAACCCTCTTGAGGTGGATACGTTTTAGAACTTTGATTGGATCGGCCCATCTCATGGTTTGAAACCCTAGCTTAGAACCCTCCCTCCATGTGCGACCGTTCGTACGTCCGTTCCCAAAACCCCCACCCTTAAACCCTAGCGCAGACGCACAAAACTCGCTGCCAAAGAGAGAGAGAGAGAGAGAAACCCTAGCTAGCTAATAAATGGAAGCTAAACCCTATTCTTCCATCGTTGTTATCATAAACCCTAGCCCTAGCCATGCTCCTCGACTACTACTTGAATCATCATCATCTCCTCTCTTCTTCTCCAACTCTGACTAAAGGAGAAGAAGAAGTAGAAGACGGAGAAATAGCAAGCCCCCAATTGTCCTCCGACTTCGACTTCGATCCCGTCAAGGAGTGGCTCCTCGACCTCGACCTCGACCTCGACCTCGACCTCGATCCACCACCACCATCACCATCACCATCGCTCATGATGATGTCTCCCATCGATGACAAGATGGAGAAGGTGACATTGGTAGAAGAGATCGAAGGGTCGAAAACCAACTGCTTGATCGATAACAAAGAGGAGGATGGCGGTGTCGGAGCTGGCAGCGGAAACGGGAACGATGAGACGACCGATTTGACCGGAGGAGAGGAAACGACCACCACGGTGGAAAAAGTCGACGGAGATTTGACTGGAGAGGAGAAGAATGATTCGTCTATGGTGGTGGTGGTGGAGGAGGAGGAGAAAGAACAAGATGATGAAGAAGAAGAAAGTAGTGATGAGTCGTCTTCAAGTAGTAGTAGTAGCAGCAGCAGCAGCAGCAGCAGCAGTGAGGCGGAGGAGGAGGAGGAGGAGGAGGAAGAAGAAGAAGAAGATGATGATGAAGAAGAGGGTGAAATAAAGGGTTCTGAAATGGAGGAGGCACTCTTCATTAGTGACGAAGATGAAGAAGGTCCTGTTGAGAAAGGACCCATCCGGTCCAAACATGAGCTGGAGGTAATTTCCCCAGATCAAGGACCAAGGTTTTAGCTTGCCATTCTTGTTTCCTGCTTTTACTAAATATGCAATATCAATACTAGTTCACAAACAACCATGTCATCATATGTGCCGAACCCGAGTGACCCTTGTGGTCAGCGGGAAGAGGCATAAAAGCCTTGGTTGGGTGGCGGAAGATCAGTGGATCGAGCCACGAGGGTGTATTATTCCTTCCATTTATGGTGGGAGTTTGGGGGCATTGGGCCCAAAGGCATATAATGCAGTGTGCACAAAAGGTCCCGAGCGTTACTCCGGGCACCATAAAAAAAGCATGTCATCATATGCACTCTTTATATATTCCAAAATCCAAATTACATGACATGCATACATGAGATGCTGTTATTTATTTTCAGATATGCTGTTTGCGCTAACACTGAGAGATAAATATATGCTTGAATATATAATCTTCAAGATTCAATTACTGGTTATCCAATCCTCAATTTAAGTCTCAAATATGAACAAGTATAAGATTACAAACCTATTCTAAAATTGTATGGCCTAGTGTTAACTATGAAGGGTCTACTTTTTTGGGTGATTCCATTTTGGTACTTCTTTGAATATGACAAGTAATTGCATAAGTTCATATCGCTTTGCATTGATTGCATAATGTTGTCACAGCCGGGGCGGATCTAGAAAGTTTAGTGAGTGAGGGCTTGGAGATAGAAGTGAATTGGGGCTTAGAAAATAATTCCATTTCAAATGTGTATAAGAGGATTCGAACTCAAAACCTTTAAAACCAACTCTTATTAATTAACGAACTGATGTAGACTTCATCAATGTCCATATATAGGGGCCATATTTATATATAAGTTAAGATTTTTTTTTTTTTTTTTTTTTTTGTAAAGCCTATAAATTATTTCTTCCCAAAAATCCAGTGGGTTCTCGAGCCCCCCCCCCCCCCCCCCCCCCCCCCCCCCCCCCCCCCCCCCCCCCCCCCCCCCCCCACCCACCCCACTACTCTCCATGTGGATCTGCGGCATCTGCCCCTGATGACAACAGTTATCTGAGAACTTGAAACAAGTCAATGTGTTAGGAGCCATTTATAATAACATGCTGTGGATTTAAGACACCACAGAGCCTATGTTGTAGGGACACGGATACGACACGACACAGGATGGGCACAACACCTATTTTGGGGTGTCCGCGTCGTGTCCAATACGTGCCCGATGCTACATGGATTAATTTTTTGGAGTGTGAGTGTGTCCAAGTACATACCTCAACGTGCTAACTTTATAAAGCACTGGGACTCACGTAAATTCCAAAATGGTTGCCTCATCCGTGTCAGAATCATATGGGACCTGACACAAACACTACAAAATATGGTACGGCACTTCATAGTGGTGCAGCATCCTGTTACCTTGTCCATTTTGTACAGTGTTGTATTTTTATCCGTGCAACATAGATAAATCATAACCTTTGAATTTTATTGCAGAACTATAGGTTTATTCTTTATGGCTCAAAGCTTATGCTTATTATATTATCTGTGTAGATCATACATATGTGCATCACGACAAATTAACCCTTAGCTATACTTTTCCTGCTAAGTAGTGTTCACTCACTACAAAGTATAGCTAGACATTATACCTTCAGGCAGGTGCTACATCTACTATTCCTTTTCCTTCATATGAAGTTATTAATGGTACCAACTCCTACTTTTGTGGTCATTAACGACAATATTGAACCTCATCATCACCATCTGGGAAAAAAATGTAGTACTCGTTATCTGTTTTTTCTTCACCATCTTCATTCTTCCCGTATTATTGCCAATGAGTTTGATAGTCATGTTTTAGTTACTACATTGTTTGATTTCCTATGTAATCATTTGAATGTATGTACAATTATTTAGAATTTTATTATATTAAGTCACAAGTGCATTCTACTTTGTAGTATATACTTCAATTTTCTTTACTAGTTATAAATGTTTCTGCATTTTGAAGTTTTCATACTTTTATTGCTTCATTTGTACAAGTTGAAAGTTCTGATCCTATACAATTTTCCCTGGAGCTTGCATAAGGTTCAAGTTCTTATGAGCTTGAGTGCTTGACTTTGTAGAACTTTGTAAACTTCTTCAATAAATAAGAATAATGGAGCTACCATCTTATAACAATCATATCCTAAGCTTGACATGCAATTGAGTTTATAAGCTTAATGCCTTGTTTAATCTTGGTCTAGGTTGTCAAATCAAGATATATACTGTATCAGTTCACTTGCTTACCGTATCATCATTCATAAGATACGTTATTCCGCATGAAATTTGATCGAAAACTATTTTGACCCTTCATATATTGATAAATTTAACATATTGAACAATAGTAAAGAGCCATGTCGAAGAATAGATGACAAATTCATCATAAATAAGTCTATAATTAAGATAAATAAACCATAGTATTACTGTTACATGACGATATTATTCATGATTATAGTATCATTCAACAATAAGTTGCAATAATAACTTGACTATTAACATCAATCATTTTATTGACATTCACATAATGTTTTGTTGTACATCACAACTTCTAAACATTGTATAACCTGTAAAACCCGTATAAAATAGAAATGAAAGAGCCTTATAAGAAAAAACAAAACAAAATATAAAGAAAGTTCAAGAAATCTTTTAAAAAGAGAAATCTTAAAAATAAAAAACCAAATCATTCGTTGTTTAGAAAACGAGTTGCCTGAGTTCTTGACTCTCTAGAGATCGATCCTCAAAGGTGTTAGATTTTTGTCTTTGGAGCTCGAGACCAATGAAGGACACAAACAAGAAGATGCTCATCCAAAGAGTTTGCTCACAAGATGAGGTTGCTTGAGAAAGTTGTGGCTGATTTTAAAGGATTGTATGGGTGTTCTGTTAAGCTTTTGAGTTGTAGCGCCAGGTTATAAAAACATTACTTTCAAAACCACTTAAAAGTCGGCTTAAATACCTTTAAATTCAGGTTAACCCGATAAGTTTGGTATGGGGATAATACATATCATATTATAAGGTACAAAAGTGTACCCTAAGATAAATTTTCTCTCTAATGTTTCTCATATTGTCAAAATCGTATCATTTATAGGTTGTATCGTACCGTATCTCTGAAACATATCGTTTACTGTGAGATACTGATATATAACATGCCATTGACTGTTTTCAGAGTGCTTCACATGTGAAGGATTCTATTATAAGCAAGCCTATGGTGTAATAGGTGTCCAATGAGGAAAGGGAGATGACGAGGGAAGCAGCTAGTGACTGAGTGTGTTAGCATTTGTAAAACTATTTGTAAAAGATTGTGTATTCCAGTACAATAATCTAAATCCTGCCGTTTCCAGTCTTCTTTTTATCGGGTCAAAGGTACCTACTACCTAGTAATGAAAGGGAGATTTTGGGTGAAACCGGGAGCAGTATATGTTGAAAAAAAAAGGTGTATAAAAACTTATTGCATAAGGTTTCATGTTTTTTATGATACAATAATGTAATCCCACGATTCCCCCCTTTCCCAGTCTCCCCTTTTTCATTTTATTGCGGTTTATTGTGGCATACGTAGCATTTTGGTACACCACATCATATTACAAGAGATTTTGGTGATACAAGGAGCATTGTCGAGATCTATGCTATATTTTTTAGTTGAGTTGAAATAAATGCCACTAATAAGGGGGCATTTGGTAGTAAAAAAAATTTACCCAGAAAAATTTAGGATGGGAAACCATGTTTGGTTTGGGTTATAAAAATTATTTATGGAAATTTTAAATGAATGGGAAAACAATTTTCCTGAATCATGGGACTATGGTCCTATTCCCCCACAATAGGTGGGTATATTTATTTTTCGTGGGAATAAATAGTTCATGTTCATACTCACTCAGTTGGGTCCGGCTCAAGTTTGGGCCAGTCATGTCGTCAAAAGTTCGGTTCGATTCCCAAACTGGTCCGGTCGGGTTCACTCTGGTTCCGATCCAGTCGGAATATGAAATTTCAGCAATATTCCAATCCCTGTACCAATCACTACCTAATTATTTTTCAAAGATTATATACAAGTAGCAGATTTTCAGGGTTTGAAAAATTGCAAGGCAAATTGGCCTAATCCTTATTATAACTTTTGATGTTTTGTCCTTTTAGGTGCACGGAGAATAGATAGATGCTAGTTTTAACTTTTGCAGTTGGAATGCCTAATGTATATGCTTGGTAGAAACCTTAGAATGCAAACTTGAACAACGTAAAATCTTGAGCAGCAACCTTGGTTCCTTGGCAGTCGTCTGATCTGGCTATGGCCATACTTCCCTCTTGAACCTCTTTCGAAACAGTTAGGGAAGAAGTTAGTGTGAATGTTTTATCTCAAAAAAGAAAAAAAGTTTGTGTGAATGTCTGGCTTGCATATGCAAGACAGTTTCTTTTCTAAACTTAATCTTCATAATAAACAATGTCACCACAGTAAGGCTGGGAGGTGGTCAAGGGAATTTTTTGTCAAAAGAAACTTTGAAAAAGTTTCCAGATGAGTCTCTTTACCAATTTGTGGGTGTTGTGATCTGGAGCTATGTTGCACGAACACGAAATGGCACAATATTGACATGGCCCCTATTTTGGCATCTCCTAATGTATTTTAGAGTGCTTGTATCATGTCCAATACATGTTGAACACGGCACTGATTTTAGAGTATTAATGCTTCATAGGTCTGGAGGGACTCCCTTTGAAATAGGAAGCATGGGCACTCCAAAAGCAGCAGTGTCCCTGTCATATCATTGTCATAGACATAGTGGCACCAGTCACACGACATACATTCCAAATTACGCTAGGACACTCAAATAGTTGCCTTCTTTGTCACCTTGTCGATTTTGTTTTATGTCTATTCATGGTCTTTCAACATAGCTTTTGAAAAGATTATTCGTGAGATTGCACATATGTTGTTTAATGAGTTAGTGCAGAGATTTCCTTGTATTGAGATATTGAGTTTCTTTTATATATTAAAGTAGAAACCTGATGCCTAATTTACTTACACTTCCTTTGTGTTGTATTATGTTTTTCTCATCTACAAATTAAAGGATTTATTTCTGACATCTTCAGTTTGATATCCCTCCTCATTGCACCATCTATTATTATGGGCAAATAGGTTTCTTTTTGCACACTGAATTCTGTTTTGTGCACATAATGGGAACTGCAGTGATTCTTTCAGTTGTCAAAATATAGTGTTCTATGAGACATCCATGTTGCAAGGGGTACTTCTTTACTCTGTGTGTATATATGTGTGTGTGTGTGTGTGTGTGTGTGTGTGTGTGTGTATAAGCGCTGGATTCTCCAAAAGCCCTTAACATGCATATTTATTTAAAGTGACCTATCTTCAGTGGCTTCTATGCTTAAAAAGAAAATACTAGGTTTTCATCAAAAAACTTGAATTGCAGGATTTGCCTCCCGTTTGTCCTGTTGAAGTATCTCTTGAATCACATCACCAGACAATGCCAGTGGGTGTAATTTCATCTGTAAGTCACCTAAATACCTCGTCTTGCTATTTTATTGATTCCATTATTTTATCTGAAGCATGAGAATACACAAACACACACTCAAAGCTATATTAAATGGTTTAAGTACATGGGATGACACAACACGTCGATCGTTGAAAACCAGCTACCAAAGATAACGAGGACTAAAACCCCAATTCTCTAACACGAGATCACAAGAGAAAACTCTCAATATTAATCAAAATTATAACAATAAACTTATCTATACTAGTTCTATTTATAAGAAAACATAAGTTAAACCCTAAGAGAGACTCATAAACAAGCTATGAAAAAGAAATACAAAAAATAGACCAATATTTGTCAATAATACGGTCCAAAATAGGTCAACTTCTACGAACCAGCATACTGGCTGTATGGCAAAAGTTGCATTCCATCAACTTTTTGGCTCGAAATTTCTCGACATCAAGCGTACGGGTAATATGCCGTTCTAGCCCAAAAGTTAGGGTGGGCCATATTACAACATTTATGTCAGACCCCTACACCCTCCGCTTGTAGAGAATTTGACTCGATTTCTTCATTGTCCGTGTCTGGTGGATAAAGTACCTCGTCTACATGATGGTTGTATAGGTCCGTCACTTTGAATGTTGATGAAATTCCCATCGAACCCTGTAAGTCTAAGTAGGACATTGCTATTGATCTTTTGCAGCACTTTGAAAGGTCAAAACTTCTTTGGTTGAAGTTTGCCATATTGCCCAACCTATATTTCTCAACCGAGACTCTCCTTTCGAAGATATACCATGAGAACTCCTCGATGCCGGGATCTTCATGAAAGAATGGAATGTCGACCTAAAACTAAGTCATCTTCTTTCCCGTATGGACCTTCACCACGACCGTCATATTGATAAACGTATTCATTATCGAATCGATCCTCGCCGTCGTCACCATTTCGACTGCATTCGTCGACTTTGTACCAACCATCATAATTTCGTTGGTTAGGCATCCTGTCACCACCGTGATTGTCATCGCATGATTGTCATCACGATCTTGTCCGACGAAATCATCAAACTCCTCGCTCGAACTAGAGAATTTTATACAAGCCTTTTGTGGATGATACTCTCGTACCGGTACTTGTCCTATCTCCCGAGAGGTCGCGAAAGTTGCTCACATGTGTTGTTGTTTCTGAATCATGAATCAGTTGCGTCAATGGTTCCTGTTTGCCTACCGCCTGCTGAGGGGACTGGACGCATAGGGTTACATTCCACAGAGGGACTTCCATGCATTGGACCGTCACAAAGATGCCTTCAACACCATGTTATTCGGTAAAGTGTTGTTATTCGGTAAAGTGTTCGTGGGTTGGTGGTGGTGGTTGCCGTTGTTGGTTCCCATCATTTCTCTCCACACATCAATGATCTAATACCCAACTGACACCACAAAAATGTCGATCGCTAAAAAACCAACGACCCAGATAATGAGAACTAAAACTCCATTCTCTGACACAAGAATCACAAGAAAAAACTCAAAATATTAGTCAAAATTATAACAATGAACTTGTCTCTACTCTTTTACAATGATCTATTTATAAAAAAAAAAAGTGAAACCCTAAGAAAGGCACTCCACTCTAAACAAACTGGGGAAAAAACCCAAAAATAGACCAAAAATTCGTAGCCACTACGATCCGGCATACCGTGGTATGCCAGAACCCAGAAGTAGCCATAATTTTCCTGCAACTTTGTGGCTCAAATTTTTTCCGCATCAAGCATACAGTGGGTTTGATGTTGTTCAAGGCCATCAAATTGGGCTGGGCCATATTACAACAGCCGCGCCATGGGGGTTGTGATCAATAAAGATATCGCAGTTTTACAAACCATACTTATCGTGATAAAATTAAATTTCCTAAGGTGGTTTTTCATGTACATACAAGATTTTGTGCTCTTGTTGCTTGGGATAGCCACTCCTAGCTTTTGTTAAAAACTGAGGTGGTAGGGGCTTTTATAGCTTGATATGTAAAATGGACACAGATCTCCCTATGTTTCAGGACCCTAGTACGGCAACACAGTAATGAGGCAAAATAGATATGGCCCCGATGATGCTATATCCTAGTGCATGCTGAAGTATGTGTCAAGTCCAATATATCTCTGACACGGACACCATACGAACGTGAACCGATTTTGGAGTGTATTTCCTTGGCTCCTCCTGTAGCAAAACCCTATAATCTCATTATACCTGAGACATTCACCTTGTTATCATTCATATATAAAACTGACACAATACATAGTCAAAAAATTTGTATTTGCAAATTCTATTCATAGAACTATTCATGCCAACACGGGTAAGGTATCCTGGTTATTCTTTGGATAGTGAGGCCTAGCTTCCAGGAAGCAGGGACACTCCAAAAAACAGGGCCATGTCGTGCCGAACACGTATTGGACCAATCCCGGACACTCCAAAATATACTAGGACACCAAAATAGGCCCGTTTCAATCGCTGTGTCCTTATAGTATCCTTACAGTGTCCTATCATATCCGTGCAACAGTCTCACTTTTGTTTGCACTTGAGGCCTTCACCTTCTACTGGTCTTTCATATTGACAAAAAAAGGACCAAGACCAATAATTTTGGCATCAGTAACCATATTTTAGAACTTCAATATAAACATTTTTTGTCAAATACTGTATGTAACTCATAGTGTCATATTGATACATAGTAAATTAATAATAGCTGAAAGACTACAACAAGCTTCTTTTGTGTTTTTCCAATTCATTTATCAATATATGTAATCTATGTTGAGAGTTTACACTCATTTATTTAATTTGACTCTTCTTATTACTTCCTAAATCCTAAGAAGAACATAAGTTGCTCCTTTTCCTCTTCCTCCAGATACTGGACAACAGGGTTATTATTGAGGGTTCAGAGAAGCACAGTGCACTAAATGAAGGTTCCATTCTCTGGATTACTGAATCCAGGTCACCATTAGGCATAGTAGATGAAATATTTGGGCCTGTGAAGAGTCCCTACTATGTCATCAGGTATAATTCTGACAAGGAAGTTCCTACAGGAATCAGTGTTGGTACTGCTGTTTCTTTTGTCCCTGAATTTGCTGAACACGTCCTCAATAACAAGGACCTCTACAAGAAAGGATATGATGCATCGGGCGACAATGACGAGGAGCTTTCTGATGAGATGGAGTTCTCTGACGATGAGAAGGAAGCTGAGTACAGGAAATCTCTGCGGCAACAAAAGAGAGGAGCAACCCATGCGAATCATGATTCTGGTTTTGGGAAAAGAACTGGTTTCAAGAGTCGTGGGTTTCAAAAGGATAGGCGACCACCAATTTCTACTCCACGGCTACCAGCAGCAGCCGTGTCCCAGCAACCCTGGAGCCAACAAGACCAGCTTCAAGCCCAGGCGAGAAATATTGGACAGAGCACCCGCAATTTTGCTCAGGGATCTGCAACTCCAGGTGTGAGTGTTGGCCCTTCCGCAATGATGATGCAGATGTTTCCGCCTCAGCCCCAAGTAGGTGCTGGCACTAGTTTTTTTGATCCATCGCAGCAGCATAATACAGTTTGGGCAAATAGTTTTCAGCCTCAACACCAGCCCCAGCCCATGAACATGCAAGGGGGAGGGTTTCCAATGAATCCTTTACCACTCCAGCAGTTTGGGGAATATGCTAATAATCTCCAGTACCAGATTCAGTTTAATCAGGCTCTTAACTGTCTCACTGGTGGAATGATGCCATATCTGCAGCAGCAGCAATTTGTTCCCAATCTTAGTGCCCCTCAGGGTAATATGCCGTGGTTTGGTGGACCGGTGAATCCATTGGCTGGTCAGCATTCCCTTCAAGTTGGGGCAATGGGACAGGGTGGGTTTGGCCAGGCGCCTTTTGAGTGCACTGATGTTAATCCTCAGGGAAATTTGGGCTCCTGTAATGAGCAAAGCCATGAGCAGGCCCCACCTGCTGTTGGTCAGGGTGAGATGAGGACTTCTCCAATGCAATCAAATCGCGGTAGGTCCTTCCGGGGGAGAAGGCCGTATCAGAGAGGTCGGCGTTCCTATGGAGGAAGAGGTCAGGAGAGAAATGGGTAGAGAACTATAATGCTTCCAGAGTCAAATTAGTCAGAAGAAACATGTACTTCATAGTTCAGGTAACACTTGATAGTTTTGACTAATCTTTCGTGATCAATACGTTGCATCTCTTTGAGCAAGTGTTTGGATTATGCAATATAGTCTCAGGTTATATAGTTCAGGTGTCACTTCCTGCACTGGTATCTGTTTATTTCTCATATTATGTGAAACGAAGCTTAATTATAAGAGACCATTTTCGATTATTTATTTATTTAGATAATTTAATTTTTTACTGCTGGGAAACTTGGTGGTGGCTCACACTACTAGTTGGTGTTGGCCTTGTGTTAGTAAAAATAGTAGTAGTCCTGCAGTAATGTTTTTGAAACACTTGCAGAAACCTATTGAGTACTATACCCCCATCTTCAACTCCTATCTTGTGTTTTATTGTCTACCTTCTACTCCTATGTATGTATGTATGTATGTATGTATTTGCTTCGAGGCAAATGGATTAGTGGATTACTGTTCGAGAATTGTTGTGTTTTACACTGATATGAGCATGGAACAATACTTGCTTGCACCAGGACATAGTTTAGGGATAAATCTGACAAGACTTTGGACTTGGACAACTCCCTTTGTTAGGGCAATCTCCCATGCTCAGCATGACCCCACAAAAGGTCGGTGTACCGACCCACAATAAGGATCAATGGGTAACTAAAATTAGTTTCGGATAGGACAACCCGCCAGGCCGGCCCAGCCCAGAGTCTTTGCAGTCGTCTTTTGAACAGCTCTTGGGTGTGAATGCTTTTGCAAATTAGCTAGACCGAGACGAGATGCTCAAACCTTAGATATGATCGAGTTAATAGTTAGACATCTCATGAATAGTTAAGACATCTCATGAATGATTTGTTTGGCGAATGAGAGACCACGACCAAACTTAGATATGATTGAGTTGGATAGTAAGACATCTCATGAGCAATTTGTTGGGGAGAAACATTCCCTTACTGGTGGGAACCTTACAGCTATTGCGCCGACCGACTCAGCATTTTTCAACTGTAAATTACCTAGGGCAGCATGCATAAAGAAACAAAGATGCCTTAGGCAAACTATTTAATTCTTAATCTGAGTAGGGATGTAGCCAGAAAATTTTCTATAAAGGGTGTGCATTTTTTTTTGTTTTTGTTTTTGACGGATGGTTAAAATATCTTGAAGTGAAAAGAAAATTTTAAAATAAAACAAAAATGAGGTTTAGAAGAAGAATCAGAAATTTTATTAAAATTATTTTGGAAGTGGTTTGGCACGTGGCTTTGAGTGGAAATAAAAATGAAATCTAAATAAGGGTACGAAACTGAGTCAACTTTAATTAATTAATAGCCTAAATTGGCAAGCGCTAAAAATATATATTATTTAATGTTACTACTAAAATGATAATTAAATCAGAGAAATGCATAAATAGTATCAGACTTTAGTGAAATTGTTCTGAAAGTATCGAAGTTCTAGAAATTATAACCTAAGAAACAAAATATTTTTAATGTTTGCACTGAAATCGTCCTTTAAAAGGACGATCTTTTTTTATAATTTTGATATTTTCAGAACAATTTTACTAAAGTATAATACTATACATGCAATTTTGGGATGGAGGAGGGACCTGATGTGACAAGTAACGGTCAGGCCGGTGGTGGAGAGTGGTCGATGATGAACTGAAGTTAATTTCGGTTGTTGATGTGGATGCCTTCTGAAATGGCATATGGTTACACTCCCAACTGGAATGAATGTCCATATGGATGGAAAGTGATTCTGGAAAGTCGATATCAAACTTACAGTAAGCAATAAAAGCTTTCGTCAGTCGATATCAAACTTACAGTAAGCAATAAAAGCTATCGTCAGTCATCCCAATTTGGTTGGGAGGAAGACTTTCACGCTAACAAAATATATATATATATATATATATATATATATATATATAGAGAGAGAGAGAGAGAGAGAGAGAGAGAGAGGATCTGGAGCGGGAGTTGTGTCGCTCCCGATCGTTGGATCGTAGGGGCCCCACGTGTGGCCTCCACGTTGGCCTTTCGATTCGATGATACAGCAGGGACGGAACTTCGACGGGATCCCGAAAACGAATTTTTTGATGCGCTTCTCTCTCTATATGTATATATATATATATATTGATTGTTCTTGTACATGGTTTGAATGAATTAACAAGCAACCATTTCCAATGACAACTAATTATCAATCAGCCATTCATTATTTCTGGTGATATTAAAGGATATGAATATTGTCACGCATGCATGCATATTCCTTAGTTTTAGGTAAGTTGCCTTCTTTTTTTTTTTGCAATCTACTACTTTATTCTCTCCTCCCCCACCCCCAACCTTTGCCCCTGTTCTCTACTTGCTTGTTATTTCCTTCTCACTTCCACAACCGTGCCAAGAAATGGTGAACCTGATAGCATCATTTCATTATTTCCCACTTCACTCTTTTTTGGCATTTCCTTCGTTTCAGTATTTAAATATCTGATCGGACCGGCCGGTTGATCAGTGAGCCAGTATCTTTTTCGGACCGGATAAGTATTGACTAACTATTTTTTTTTTAAATAGATTGTAGATAAATATTTTTTTTAAAATCAGTGTCCAAAAGAGATTGAATTTGGATCACTTAGATTAATTCAATAGTTGAAACAGTAGTTTGATTCGACATAGTGTCTGCGGTCCAGTTTTTAAAAGGTTCTTCTTTTTTCAGAAAATTTACTGTAGCGAAATAAATTTACATTAAATTCATGTAAACGAAATAAGTTTGAATTTTTTTAAAAAAAAGTCACGGTCCGCCAACAGTGTTGGCGGAAAACGCAACTTTTGTACACGTACGCAGACAAACAAATTAAAAAAAAAAAAACGTGGGCCCCACGGTCAATTTTCGTCAACAGAGTTGGCTGAAATTGGGGGGGGCCAATTTCAGCCAACTCAGTTGGCGGAATTTGGCCCCATGGGGCCCACGTTTTTTTTTTGTGGTTTTGTTTGGTTTGGTTTGGTTTGTTTACTTAGTTTGGTTTGATTTTTTTCGTTGGTTTATTTTAATTAGTTATATTTTTGTTTTATTTATTTAGTTTAGTTTAGTTTTGTAATTAGATTTAAGTAAATTTATTTTAACGAAATAAAATTAAAATAAATTAATTGGAAAGAAATATTTATAAATATTTTTTTCGGAAATTTGTTTCCAAAGTATCAAAATTTGTATAAATTCCATCTAAAGCATAAAAGTTTAAAATATGACGAAAAAATATCAAAATGAATTGGACATTTATATTTATAAATATTATATTTTTATCGTAAATTTTTTCGTCGTTAACAGACGTTAAAAAATAATAATGTTAAAAATCTGTCGTAAGACTATTACGTCTGCCGTCGAGCAGACTTCGAGCAGACTTCAAGCGGCCATAACTACTTGTTTTGAGATCGTTTTTCGTTAAATAATAAGTCGATTTGTATGTTTTCGACGAGAGTAACACAAATCATGTAGAAAAAAATTTTATCCGAAATAAGACACATATGTTACAGGCAAAAATATAAATTTTAAAACTTTAAAGTATCATAACTTTTGACTGGGAGATCGAAACAAGGTCCAGTTTGTGCCAAAATGATCATATGGAAAAGTACTACAGGATAAACCGTCTCACCGTTTGACGGACTTCGAAAATTTTTAGAATCGTCAAAAAATGATGTTTCGACCTCCAAATTTGACTTTCGGTAATATTATTTTTGAATATTTAAAATTTACTGTAGTGAAATAAATTTATATTGGATGTGGGGGCCCACGGATTTAAAATGATGTTTCGATCTCCAAAAAAATTTAAGAAATATTTAAATTAATTATTTTATGTCTATTATGAAAAAAGAACTAATAAAACAAAAAAAATAATCAAACCAAACCAACTAAATCAACCAAAACAAACCAACCAAAACCATCCAAAAAATTCGTGGGCCCCACACCAAAATTCAGCCAACATAGTTGGCGGATTTTGGGTGTGGGGCCCACGGTTTTTTTGGGGTGGTTTGGGTTGGTTTGTTTTGGATTGTTTTGGTTGGTTTTATTTAGTTGGTTTGTTTTAATTGGTTTTGTTTTATTATTTGGTTTAGTTTTTTTTATTTAGTTTTTTTAGCCAACAATTTCAGCAAACATTTTTTTATTTAGTTTTTTTATTTAGTTTTGTTTTGGATTTTAATTTTTTTAATTTAATTTTGTTTTGAATTATGGTTTGCTTTGGTTTTTTTATTTATGGATTGATGTTGGTTCAGGAATTGGTTCACATGGAAGGGAATAATGCTCATCGGTTTGATGCACCCCAGTTTGAAAAAAATAAATTTCTAAATATTTAGTTTTGTTTTTTTATTTATGGATTGATGTTGGTTCAGGAATTTTTTTTATTTAGTTTTATTTTTTATTTAGTTTTGTTTTGAAAAAAATATTCCTAAATATTTCTTTCCAATTAATTTATTTTAATTTTATTTCGTTAAAATAAATTTACTTAAATCTAATTACAAAACTAAACTAAACTAAATAAATAAAACAAAAATATAACTAATTAAAATAAACCAACGAAAAAAATCAAACCAAACTAAGTAAACAAACCAAACCAAACCAAACAAAACCAAAAAAAAAAAACGTGGGCCTCATGGGGCCAAATTCCGCCAACTGAGTTGGCTGAAATTGGCCCCCCCCAATTTCAGCCAACTCTGTTGGCGGAAATTGGCCGTGGGGCCCACGTTTTTTTTTTTTTAATTTGTTTGTTTGCGTATGTGTATAAAAGTTGCGTTTTCCGCCAACACTGTTGGCGGACCGTGACTTTTTTTAAAAAAAATTTAAACTTATTTCGTTTACATGAATTTAATGTAAATTTATTTTGCTACAGTAAATTTTCTGTTCTTTTTTTGCTATTTTTCTTGTAACTTCCACAGGGATACCAAGAAATGGTTTAATTATTCCTCGTCATATTAAATTAAGAATATGCGGCGGTACTAAAAGATGTTTAACGGGTTAACGTCAGCCATTATTTCTCATGATACGATATCAAAAGGACATCACTGCTGTTGCACTTTTTAAGTTCTTTTTGCTATATAATATAAATAATATAATTATTTTCCTACTCCTTCCCTTTTGCTATTTTCCGGTCACTTTTTAAGTTCGTTTTGATATATATATATATATATATATATATATATATATATATATATATGGAAAAAAAATATGAACCATAGGATTATATTTCTATATGAGTCAATGCACATGTGGACCAATATGAATGTAGTATACTAATACACATGGGTACACATGGAATATTTTTCCACATGGATACACATAGGATGTTGAAATTCATTCATATTGGTCTACATGTGCATGACTCATATAGAAATATGAGCCTATGACTCGTATCCCATTTAATATATATATATATATATATATATATATATATATATATATATATATATATATATATAGATTTTTTCAGATAAAGTAATAAATTTTCGCATAATTGCGAAAAAATGGAAGAAGTTGGAAATGGCGGGGAGGGGGACAACTCGACAACTGAGTTGGCGGTGTCCAGAGTCCGAGAAGAACTCGCCAACTGAGTTGGGGGCTCTGTGCACGCTCGCCAACTCAGTTGGTGGGCCATGCGGCTGTTACATGCGCCTCGAAGACCCCCCCCCCTCCTCTCCCTCGAATACCTTCTCCTCTCCCTCGGAGACCCCCCCCCCCCCCCTCCCCTCAACTTCCCCCCTCCCCCCCACCCCTCCAAAACCTCCCACTTTTTCTATAAATAAGCTCCAAACTCCTCTTCCTCCTCCTCATCACACTCTCACAACATCCTTATCTCCTGACAGCACTCTCCTCTCCTCCACTTCCCTGTCTGCAAGCAGCAAGATCAACTGAAAAAAAAATAACCAAAAAATCTAATGTAAGTAAACATATTATTTGTGATAATTTTTAAATCGTTGACAGGCTTATTATATTTTAGTCGTAAATGATCACAGTTAATTTTTTTTGTAGATGACTAAGCAAAATGACGGTCGTATTCCCGGTGGACCGACATCGATCTTATTATTAAGCAATCTGAAGACCGCATATCTAGTCGGATATTTACTAGAGAGGTAATTTTTTAAATTATAATTTGCACGTTAAGTAATTTACACACAAAATATAATGCATATATTTTTTATAGTTATATGACCATGATCTTGGTTTACGAACCCGGATCCATGTACACTGGCGGACCGAAAGAAACTATCGTACGTGGGAGCTAAATTCTGTCCAAAAGGCTTTGGTGGAATCCTTTTGATTCCACTATATAAATCGTGTTAGATATTTAATCAACGATCTTCATTTAGTTGTAAGTCTTGCAGAGTGTTGGTGGCCTGAACGCAACACTTTCCAACTCCCATTCGGCGAGATTACGATCACCCTATTTGATGTGGCAAATATACTAGGGTTAGCTATTAAAAGTGACGCTATATATTTTGATCCGCACTTAAAGGGATCTGATCTGATCAGGAGGTATCTCGGTATTACCCCTCCATCTGGTATAAAAGACGACAATTTTGTGAAATTTACATGGCTTCGTGGCAACTTCATGGACCTACATCACACTATTGACGTGGTGGTTGATGTAGATGAAATGTGGATATGTATTTTAATTAGTAAGATTTGTTTATGACTTAATTTAGTGTTTATATAAGATTTAATATTTTCAGGTCATTCGTTGCACTAGAGCGTATTTACTCTGTTTATGTGGTGCAATTCTATTTTCCAATGCATCAAAAAATATGGTAAATGTGCAGCTTCTACCATTCTTGGATGATTTGACAAAACCTACTCAGCATGTATGGGGAGCTGCTACTCTAGCATTTTTATATGCAAATTTGATAGAATTTGTGAGATCCAGTCACAAGAGTATTTGTGGATGTATTTCACTGATTCAGGTATGAATGAAAGATTAGTTAGATTAGAATACAAATTTTGTTTGTACTAATGTCATATTTTTATTTTATAGTTCTGGTCCTACGAGCACTTCTATATTAGTAGGCCTGTTACTAGCATTCTCAGTGATGTTGGAATATTTTCGATTGTTATGCGATGACCCACAGATGTAGTGGATTATCAATACTACCAATACATGAGTGTGTCACTTTATCGTAGCCAATTTGATACACTGCAGTATCATGAGATAATTATTTAAATATCTGATAAATATATTTAAATAATTACAGTTTTGATCGTAGATAAACATCACATCTATCTGATAAATATCTTTAAATAGGTTACCTGGTTACCTTACACATGTGAAGATGATGCTCCAGAAATTAAGAGGATATCATATTCGTTTAGTTTACACAGATCTTATATTATATATGATCGGTTCACCATGTACCATCCGGCAGACCGTGTTCTTCAACAATTCGGGATGAGTTAAATAATTTTCGATGATCCACCGACTGTCGGTTATGAGGCAGCAAATGCAATACATCGAATCTTTGGTCTCGTTGCTGATTGGAATAATCGGTTCGAGAATTATAGTGTGAGGGAGATGTCTCCCGGACTAAGATCTGCTGAGGAATGTAAGTTATAAGTTACTCATTATTCGTATTGATTTAGTGTAAATAGTCTGTTAAAATTTTGTTTACATTATGCAGACATTGGTAACCTGGACTATAGACAATGCTGGGGATGCCCTCTTATGAGCAACCGAGTATACCAATATGAGAAGCAAAGGTTCAAGAGTAGATCCGTAGATGATTCCACTTTACGTGCTTTTGTCGATGGCATTCATAATTTGGTATGACTTCATTACACTTTAAAAATTACATATACATATATATGATAAAAAAATTAATTTACATCTTTCATATTTCAGAGTGGTGTATACCACCAATATTTGCAACAACTTGAGATAAACCTTCCCCCACAAAGTCGATTTCTTATGGAGGAACTTGTGACTCGTGTTGATCATCTGGGTATTGGGCGGGAACCTGAAATGCCTCCAGTACAATCACGTCTTCCACCAGACTATCCGACCGGCTTTGTACGACAGAGAGACTCGTCGTTGTAGGAGGGATAGTGTAGAGGGACCTATTCACCAGTATGCTGGAGCGGGCCCTAGTCACGAGACTACTGGAGATGAAAGCTACCAGATATTCACACAGTTTTTTTCGACTCCATCAACACCGCTACCTACCCAAACTCAACAAGACGAGGAGGAGGATGAGTAGATGATTTGTAACAATGTTTGATTGCAATATTTTTATGATTTAAAACAATGTTTGATTGCAATGTTTGTCAACTTTTATTATCATACTCACTATTACAATTTTTTTAAGTTTGTATTGAACAATTATATTTTACTCTCTCGGTTGACTAGTACATCTTCTTCGGTTGTGTCCCATCGCACCATAATTACTGCAACGAAGATCTCTCATCGATGAATCTTGGGGTTTGATGCGGTTCTTCTTTGGTCTTCCGACTTTTTGTCTTACATCTGGTACTTCAATTCTCCTCTAACCAAAGGAGCTTGGATCTTGTAGGAAAGTGGAATTGGCTCCATTTTTTGTGCGTATACACTTCTCAAGGTCTCCATCGAAAATACTGCAGGATAAAAACTATCAATACTAATATTGTAATATCTACAAACAAAACATGCATGTATACATGGTATATAAGTATGGTACCATCTAAAACATGTACAAGATCTGTCGGTTATATTAACAATATAGGTTCTACTTGTTGCACGGTCTATTATTTCAAACTTATAACTATCAATAGCTAATATTTCTAGGTGATTATTCTCTTTGATAATACAAGTCATAGTCTTTAACATCTTCGGACAATAATTTGTGTCTATATTTTCAGCATTCTTTCTACGATTGTCATGAAGTGTAATAATTTTGGCTCTAATACCATCGAGAAGTATTGTTATTGGCTTATCTCGTAATTTTTTAATCCAGCTATTGAAACATTCAGCAAGATTAGAAGTGTTAATATCTAATTTAGGACAAGTAGCATACGCTATTATCCAATGTTCAAATTGACGACTTTCATCGTTTACACCAATAAGCCAATCGTACAACATTATGTTCTCGGCTTTAATTATATCAAACACACTCTCTGCATCTGTTTCATTATATGATCTAGCAAGCGAGTCTAACAAGTGTTGAAATACTGGTTCTTTGGTATTTTGTTTCATGTTTTGTTTAAAATGTTGAATACAAAAAAAATGAGGAGATGCAGGAAAAATAGCACGAACAACATTTATTAATCCTTTTTGCTTATCAGATATAAATGAAATTATACTCGAATCATTAAAACAACTTTCAAAAGATATTTTAAGAGAGTTTAAAAACTAAGACCAAGAATCACTATTATCACCTTCAGCAACAACATAAGCTATATGATATAATTGATAGTTAGGATCGTGAGCACAAGCAATAAATAAGATACCTTGATATTTAGACGAAAGAAATGTAGCATCAATACTAATAACCGGTAAATAGCCCCTTAAAAACCCGTCAATACATGACTTAAAATAAATAAAAATTCGTTGAAAGCTATTATTTTTGGCAGTTTTAATAAAACATGTACTACCTGAATTTGTCTCCATAATTCTATAACAATACTCCTCAAGACTAGCGTATGCCTCATCATAACTACCATTAATTTTAGCTAATGTCGTCTCTCGGGCTTTCCAGGCTTTGGAATAACTAACTTGTATACGGTGCTCCCTATATATATCTTTAACAATTTGTGATGGACTATATGACTTGTTATCTCTAATAATGTCAATTATCATGATTTTAATCCATGCAGCGGTAGCTAGTCGATGACATCCTGTACTAAGTCTTCCTAAACAAGAATGACGATTTTCTAATGTACTAACTTTAACTATATCGCCATTTCCAATGGATTTGACATATACTCTCTAATTACAATTCGGTTGATCACAACTATATATAATTCCACGAGCATTATTCATAACACTAGCTGAACAACTAAAATTATATTTAATTGCTAAATTACTTATAAAGCTTCTAAAGTGAGAACGGCTAGGAAATGATTCTCCAAATACTTCATCAGTGATAGCTTTTACAACATCATCATCTACCGTATAATCTACATTTTAAACTAAATTATCACTATTTTCATTGTCGTTGTCACTATCATCATCATGATTAGATTCATCTGATGAATGACCTTCTTGGAAAAATAAAATAATTTGTTGAGAAGAAATAGCACCCGAACTAACATGCTGGTATTCAGAAAAATATTCACTATTTCTATTATCTAATGTTGCTGCTACTTTAATAACATATATTTTTATATACCGTGATTGTGAATTAATTTCAAGAATATAATTCCATGCATCTTCACTATCTATCAAAAAATAATTAGAACCAAAAATAGACTTCAGAATAAAATCATAATGAATAGAACAACGTTCAATAATATGATTACGTATATTTTCAAAACTAATATTCGGATAAGTTAAAAAAATTATACTTTCTCCTTCTTCGTAATTTAACCCATTTACTTTACCGTCGTGCGAGCATACAATTCTTACGCTACGATCCAGGACGGTTGAGAACTTTTGCTACAAGAAACTCAGATGAACTTTGGCTGCAGGCAGAATATTTTTTTAATGTTGGAAGCTTTGCTAGAGACAGAGAGACAGAGAGAGTGATGGAGACTTTGCTAAAGGGAAGAGAGTGAGAGTGTTGGATGATTTAGTTGAGATAGAAAATATATAGAAGTTTGTATTAGCCGTTGTGCAACGGCTATAATCCTCCTCCCAACCCTCAACGGCTATAATTTTCCGCCCCCATCCCGAGAAGCCAACGGCCGAAAATTAATTTTCTCCCCCTCACTCGCCAACTAAGTTGGCGGGCTCTGCCTCCAATACACCTAACTCGCCAACTCAGTTGGCGAGCCCTTTGACCCCCCAACAACCCGCCAACTCAGTTGGCGAGTTCTCCCCCATCTGTCATTTGTCAAAACTTCTCCCTTTTCTCGCAATTATCCAAAAAATTATTACTTTATTTAAAAAAATTCAAAATATATATATATATATATACACACACCCCCCTCCCCCCAAATCAAGACCAGGAATTATTTTCTACCAAATGAAGACTTCTATTTTCTACCAAATCAAGACCAACCAATAAATTCTTTTCCTACTAAATCAAGACCAGGAATATGCTATCCGCAACTAGACATGTCAAATGGGCCGGACCGGCCAAGTGACACGAGTTCGATCCGAAAAAATGACCCATGGGCCGGACCGACCAAGTCCGATTAATTGTGGGTTCGGTCCAGCCCGTTACAATACATCAGGATGTGTCGGACCTCATATATCGGCCCATAAGAGAGGTCCGTCCCGGTTCGGCCCGAAGTTCAGACACGTCCTAATCCGCGGCCCGGCCCGGCCCGGCCGGCCTAGCTAATGTGAATTATCTCGCCATTGGTTAACCGGTTTCTATTTGAAAAATTATAATTTCAGGTCCTAATTCAGATATAAGGCTTAAAATCATAAGGTAATAGAAACAAAAGTCTATATTTTTCCAGGTCCGATCGTGCCTGGCCCGGTCCGATCAGTCCCGAAGTCCATCGTGTTGTGGGTCATGTGTCAGACTGGGCTCAGATTTTTCATCCTAAGTCCGACCCGTCCTGGCCCACAACAATGTATGAGTCTTAAAGGTCCGGCCCGGACCCGATCCGATCCGGCTAAATTTTTGCCGGCCCGGCCCACTTGACAGGTGTATCCGCAACTGGGTACTTTGGTTTATTTTTTATCTACTCTCGAAAATGTGATCAGATTTATTTTGGTGTCCCTCTAACATTGTCCTAGTTATTTTGGCTACAACAAATAGTACCGAAATTGTAATAATCATTACAATTTGTTGAATAAGTAACACTATTTTCAATAAATATTAAAATTATTAAAAATGTTATAAGAAATACTGCAAAAGTGATTCTTTCAACCGATCAAATAATTATGTAGCGTATTCGGATATTATGTTTGTCTGATGTAAGTTACGATTTGTTACAATTTATTTGGGATGCTATTGTCTTTTTTTAAACCAAGAACATAAGTTGTTTTACTTAGTTTATAGTTCATTATTTTATTTATTTTTAATAACTTTTGAAAGGAAAGGATGTTTCGTTTTCAAAAGTTTATTATTATTATTTTTTTTTTGAAAAGTCGAAGTAAATTTAACATTACATCTCTTGGACCAAAAAGTCAATTTAACATTACAGATGACTGTTCTGTATGACAAGTGGACCTCATCTCAAAGTTTTATATATAAATACTTGCACGATTTACGAAGAGAGAGAAGGGCCACTTGTTAGTGGCTGTATCAAAACTTTTATACAATCATCTAAGAGCATCTCCAACCTTGTTGTAAGTTTGAAAAAATGGTTGCCACATAGGAATCATAACTTCTTATTTCAAAAATCCTTCTCCAATGCAAATGTGAATTTGGTTGTGAAGTTGACATGTCAATAACATTACAAGGACAATGTGAAGTTGGTTGTCTAGATCTAGACAATGAACATCACAATGACTTTATTCCACATCAACAATTATGAATAAAAATATTAAAAAAATAGAAGTGAAAAAGTTGTCTTGAAAGTTGAAAAAATAGTTTTTATTGTCTTCTCAATACTTTGCATTAGAAAATATTTTTCTATCTCATTGTCTTGTGTGAATATAAGCTTGCCACATAGAAAAAATATTATCTTATGTCTCATGTCACATATGAATCACAACACAAAATAAGATAATAGAGTTTAAGAGCATCTCCAACCCCGTTGTGAGTTTGAAAAATGGTGCCACATAGGAATTACAATTTCTTATTTCAAATTTTTTTTCTTCTAATACAAATGTGAAATAAATTTTGAAGTTGACATGACAATGACATGTCAAAGACAATGTGAAATTGGTTGTCAAGATCTAGACGATGGACTTTACGATATTTCACTTCTATATCATCAATTATGAATAAAAATATTTATAAAAAAAAGGAAGAAGTAAAAAAGTTGTCATGAAAGTTTTTTTTTTTTTTTTAGTTTTTATAGTCTTTTCAATATTTTTGTATTGGAAAATATTTTTCTATCTCATTTTCTTATCTGAATATAATATTATCATATAAAAAATATATTATTTTATATTTTATGTTACGTAGGAATAACAACACAAAACAAAACAAAAACAATAGGGTGATTCCTACACAAGACTATAGGGTTGGAGTTTTTTTCCATTATTAAATATAAAAGTTGCCAACTAAGTTTGCAAATTACATATCTCTCTCTCTCTCTCTCTCTCTCTCTCTCTCTCTCTCTCTCATAAAGGCTCACTTGCTGATTTGCAGTCACACACAGCTAAGCTGTAGCTGTAGCTGTTGGAGGCATCCAAACTATTAAAAAAAGAAGGAACTCACATGGGCCAAACCTTAGGTATAATCTCTCTTTTTCTTCTTCACCTATCGTCTTGTTATAAATAGAATAAAAATAATATTGATGGGGTGCATGTTTGTGGGTCCTCTTGCTTCTCTGCACATTTCATCAAACAGCTTGCAAAGAAACCAGGAAGAAAGAAGCAGCAGCAGCTAAGGTCCTCTCCTGCTCTCTCTAGAAACACCATTTCTTTCTTTCCTTCACAACCTCTTTTAGATCTCCACATTACTTCACATCTAACATCTTTGGAAGCTGAGAGCTTAACTTCTTGGTAAAGATCTGGACTAAAAGTGGCAACTTTGGTGTCTCTGAACTATAAAGTTTGGATTTTTATTTTATTTTATTTCCCACTCTCTGGATCTACAGGAATGATGGGTCTTTGACAAGTTCTGATCTTTCCTCTCCATTTCATTATTTCTGCTGATCAGTAGCTAATATTGCAACTTCTTGAGCTCTGCCCACTAGTAAAGTTGAGAGCTTTACCAGTAAGATCTGGTTAAAAGTGGCAACTTTGGTGTGCTTGAACTAGAAAAAGTTTGGGTCTTTGACAAGTTCTGATCTTTCCTCCTCCATTTCATTATTTCTGTTGATCATTAGCTAATATTGCCACTTCTTGAGCTGTTCCCACCATTAAAGTTCAGAGCTTTACCAGTAAGAGCTGGATAAAAGTGGCAACACTATGGTGTGCTTGAGCTAGAAAAAAGTTTGGATTTTTGACACTCTCCGAATGGTGAAGCTTTGACAAGCTTGGTTCCATTTCTTATTTTTCTTACATAATTTCTGTTCACCACCATTCAGAAAAGATGGGAAAGCTGAGAACTTTAGAATGGAGTAGTTGGCTCATCTTCTTCTTCTTAGTGTTGTTGTTGCTGTCTGTAGTCTCATTCTCTGCATTCACACCCGTCGACAACCACCTCATTGCCTGTGGGTCCTCCCAGAATGTCTCCGTCGATGGCCGCGTCTTCGTCCCGGACTCCCGGGAGTCCTCCTTCGTCCTCAAGACCTCCGGGGACAACTCCGTCTCCGCCGTCAACTCCACCGTCCCGTCCCCCATCTTCCAATCCCTCAGGATCTTCTCCGAACCCGCCTACTACGAGTTCGACATCCAGCAGCCGGGCCGGCATTGGGTCCGGCTCTACTTCTACCCGCTGCCCAATGGCGGCAACCACGACCTGACCTCCGCCCCCTTGACCGTCGTCACCGACGACTTCGTCTTGCTCAACAACTTCACCTTCAAGAACACCAACTACACCTACCTCTTCAAGGAGTACTCCGTCAACGTCACCTCGGACTTGCTCGTCCTGACCTTCATCCCGTCCAACGGTTCGGTGTCGTTCGTGAACGGCATCGAGCTCATCTCGGTCCCCGACGAGTTGATCTACGACCAGGCGCTCGCCGTGCCGAACGCCCCCTTCTCCGGCCTCTCGGAGCTCGGGCTCGAGACCGTGTACCGGCTGAACGTCGGCGGCCCCCAGATCACCCCTCAGAGCGACACGCTCGGGAGGACGTGGGAGACCGATGCCAAGTACCTCCATGTCAATAGCTCCGCGGTCAAGGTCTCGGTGAGCCCTTCGACCATAACCTATCCCGACGGCGTGACCCCTGCTACCGCTCCCAAAGAGGTGTATGCCACTGCAGATGCCATGGGGGATGCCAATGTGACTGATCTAAACTTCAACATCACCTGGGTCTTCAACGTCGATAGGAGCTTTCAGTACTTCATCCGGCTCCATTTCTGCGACATTGTCAGCAAGGCTCTCAACACGCTGGTCTTCAATGTCTACGTGAATTCCGATCTAGCGGTCGGAAGTTTGGATCTGTCCTCTCTCAAGATGGCACTGGCCGTGCCGTACTACAAGGATTTCGTCTCGAACTCAACCGACGGCACGATGACCGTGAGCGTCGGGCCGGACCCGGTGGCGGATGTCAGCAATGCAATCTTGAATGGCCTTGAGGTCATGAAGATCAGCAATGAAGTTAACAGCTTCAATGGGCTCAATTCTGTGAAAGACCTTCTTCCAGAGTCGTCTTCCTCGAAGAAGAAGAAGCTGGGGATCATAGTCGGATCCGTCGCGGGAGCTCTGGGCGCTGTCGGGCTGATAGCTCTGTGTTACTGTTGTTTCGTGGTTCGGAAGTCGAAGACCAGCCCTCATACCCAAACCTGGTTGCCTCTCCCCTTGTACGGAAACTCTCACACAATGAGCAAAGTTTCCACCAGGAGCGGGACGGCGAGCTGCATCTCCTTGGCCTCTACGAACCTCGGCCGCGTCTTCACCTTCCAGGAGATCATGGACGCGACGAACAAGTTCGACGAGAGCTTGCTTCTCGGTGTCGGTGGCTTCGGAAAAGTCTACAAGGGGACACTCGAAGACGACACTAAGGTGGCTGTGAAGAGAGGTAACCCGAGGTCCGAGCAGGGTCTGACCGAGTTCCATACCGAGATCGAGATGCTATCCAAGCTCCGTCACCGCCACTTGGTCTCTCTGATCGGCTACTGCGACGAGAGATCCGAGATGATCTTGGTCTACGAATGCATGGCCAACGGGCCGTTGAGGAGCCATCTCTACGGAGCCAACCTCCCTTCGCTCTCGTGGAGGCAGCGGCTCGAGATCTGCATAGGGGCGGCCAGAGGGCTGCACTACCTCCACACCGGCGCTGCGCAGAGCATCATCCATCGCGATGTCAAGACGACCAACATTCTGCTGGACGAGAGCTTCGTGGCGAAGGTCGCTGACTTTGGCCTCTCGAAAACAGGCCCGGCCCTGGACCAGACCCACGTCAGCACGGCCGTCAAAGGGAGCTTCGGATATCTTGACCCCGAGTACTTCCGGAGGCAACAACTGACCGAGAAGTCCGACGTCTATTCCTTCGGGGTTGTCCTAATGGAGGTTCTCTGCGCGAGACCAGCTCTCAACCCGGGGTTGCCGAGGGAGCAAGTGAACATAGCAGAGTGGGCAATGGCGTGGCAGAAGAAGGGGATGCTGGAGCAGATTGTGGATCCGGTTCTTTCTGGAAGAATTAATCCCGCGTCGCTCAAGAAGTACGGGGACACGGCCGAGAAGTGCCTGGCGGAGTACGGGGTCGATAGGCCGTCGATGGGAGACGTGTTGTGGAACCTGGAGTACGCGCTCCAGCTCGAGGAAACCACCACACTGGCCGATCCAGACGACAACAGCGTCAAGAGCA
This sequence comes from Iris macrosiphon, assembly GCA_036927795.1. Lineage (NCBI taxonomy): Eukaryota > Viridiplantae > Streptophyta > Magnoliopsida > Asparagales > Iridaceae > Iris > Iris macrosiphon. The sequence goes on from JAYESA010000009.1 coordinate 184,791,952, forward strand.
TTCCACACATTCTGCTGCCTCGACTCGAACCGTTTGATAACAGTGCGAGCATGGTCGAGGGAGCCAATTCGGGTGCGGGTACTGATGACGACGCGGAGGATGCGACCACCAGCGCGGTCTTCTCTCAGCTTGTCAACCCGCGGGGAAGATGAGGAGGTGATCGATTCGTATCGCCATGGGACACAAGACTCGTCTTCGAGAAGTTTGAGATGGAACTTTTTTCCTAGTATTCTTCTTGTGTTGGTTAATTTTAATTTTTGGATATCATGTTTCAATTTGTGTAATATAATTTATCATCCATTTGAAGATTTTTGAAAGCTCTTGACCGAAGGAACTCCTTGATGTTTGTTTGTTCTTCACATTTATAAACGAATTCAGTTTTTTCCGGTGTGGGTGTTCAGTTTAATGATATATCAGATGGCAGTTGGCACCAGTTATTTTACTCTCATGTCTCTTTTTTATTTTCCTCCCGGAAACTAAATCAATTCCTTACTTACCTTTTTTTTTTTTTTTCTTTCCTTTGGGAGGTGTTTGAAAATATCAAAAAAATTGGAAAAAAAAATGCATACTTAAAAATGAAAAAAAAAATTCTTCATTGGACCGAAAAGTTTTTTTTTTTTTTTTTAAGTCATTCAGTCTAAGAATGTCTTTCCTTCTGATCCTCAAAAGTGCTAGTTACATAGTATGTACTCATTTTTTTTGGAAGTGCATAGTATGTACTTAAGTAACTTCATTTTCAGTCAAAAGCTTCATCTGGATATCAGCTCCTGCCCATTTGCTGCATCAGGTTTGAACTTTTCTTTCTCAGAGCCTTCCTCTTGACCACTTGATTAAAGTTCTATGAATTCAAAGGAACAGTTCAAGGTGCAGAGCCTATCAGGTTATTAGTCCAGTCTAGTAATTCATTATCAGAGGATTTAGTAACAAAGAGTACCAAAAAAAAGGGGTAAGTTCTGTTATTGCATTCTTGAGGATACTGATTGCTTCGGTTGGTTACCTGATGGACGGAGCTTCAGCCAACCAGTGACCTACAAGTGGACTCCTCCGGTCTTATCGGCATGTCGCTGTATCAGGGAGTTCTGTCCGGATCGGACTGGAGAAGTCATCAAGAGGGAGCTTATGGAGCTGTTGCGGACATGACCGGTCCTGAGTTCATTGGGATCCTAGACAAACTTTAATAATAGAATCCCCATATATAATATAAAAACAATTGAAAATTGAAAAAAAAAAAAAAATTTAATTAAAAAAAAAATGCTCCGCCAGTGACCTACAAGTGGACTCCTCTAGTCTGATCGGCATGTCGCTGCATCAGGGAGTTCTGTCTTGATCCGACTAGAGAAGCCATCAAGGAGGAGCTGATTGAGCTGTTGCGGGCATGGCCGATTCTGAGTTCATGGGGGCTCTAGGCGAACTTTCAAAATGGAACCTCCATATATAATAATAAAAAAAAAAATTTAATTGGAAATAAAAAGGTAAATTAAAAAATGCTCCATCTAAGAACCTAGAACCTCTAGTGTACAAGTCTAACATAATAACCACTACACCAAAATTATCTTGTGTTAAAAGAGGTTCATAGTACATACTAGTTCTATTTTAGAGACAAAATTAATAGTATAGATATATTTAAACTGATTTTTTGGACTCTTCTGATCCGTAGGTCCTGACCGCCAAGAGGCCTCTCTTAGGGTCGACTGCGAATCCAGTGCTCAAAGTTGGACTTTCACAGAAAGCTCGAGAGAGCCTCAAGAGAGGATGATGTCCCTACGACTGATGCAGACAAAAAAGAATGCGGTTTCCATGAGTTAGTTGTGCATTGTAAGGGAAAAGGGAGCAGATCAGCTGTCCAGTAAATTCATATATTTTTTCTGTTCCTTTTTCCGAGAAAAGAGAAAGAAAAATAAATTCAAAATCAGATACAGACTCACATGTCGTAGAAAGGGGACATAAAAAAGACATAGATTTACTGGACAGACGATCTCCTCCATAAGGAAAATAGACAGTTGAGTCTCATTCTCCACTTTGTTCTTTGTTATGAGAATTTTTTGACTTTTATCTCTCTTATTAATATGATTTTATACTTATTCCTAAAAAATATTTATATTAGATTTACATCTCACGTTTGTCGTGGACAACGCTTATTTGACAATAAAAGTCTCTATTTTCTCTATTTATGTTGTCCCAAGATTTTTTTTTTAAATATTAGTAGTATAGGATAACAAAGTCATCCAATGTTGTTATTAATGCTTGGAAAAAGATATCAAAGTAATAATGTGCAACTAACGTTGATTAATATTCGCATTTGAATTTTTTTTGAATGTTGGGACAACGTTAACGAAGAAAAAAAAAAAGAACTTTTACGGTCGAATTAGCATTGTTCGTGAGAAAAGTAAAATATAAATTTAATAAATATCTTATTTTTGAAGTAAGTATAAAATTATATTAATAAGTGGATAAAAACTCAAAATTCTTTTAAGACAATATATATATATATATATATATATATATATATATATATATATATATATATTTGGAAGAGATAATTGTGTTATAGACTCCTGGTCCGAAGGACTACAAACTCGACCCAAAGGTCCACCACATCTCGGTCCGTAGGCCCTCAGGTGCACCCATCACCACTTAATTCTCCCAAAGAAAAATTAAATTGCTCTGAGATTAGAACCCGCAAACCTCCTGAATAATATGCATCGGTCTTAACCACTCGACTAGACGTCATTTGCATAAGATAATATATATATATATATATATATGAAGCTTAAACAATTAAAGCAACCACTTCATCTCGTGATTTTGTTATTTTACAATGTGATATGTAGTTCTCTTGTCCCATCAAGTAAGCCCGTCTAGCTCAGTTGGTAGAGCGTAAGGCTCTTAACCTTGTGGTCGTGGGTTCGAGCCCCACGGTGGGCGCTTTCTGTATAATTATTTTTATATTTTTTTGTTTGTTCTTGTTGTTGGGATCACAGATAGTATACATTTGTCGCAAATGGTACTGTTTATTGAAACTGAAGCTGGTTACAGCATTTGGTTGTCACTGCAACTGCTCCGGGAAGTGTCTTTTTTCTGACACTCCCATTTGCTGTTCCCTGCATTCGGTCCAGACCATGGCGGCGGCGGAGCCCCGCGGGAACGATGACGACCTCGAGCGAGTCGGAGTTGGCCACCGGCGAAGAGCTCGACGAGCTACGCGGCCACCGGCGAAGAGCTCGTCGAGCAATGCGGCCACCGGCGTCGACCTCGAGCTAGCCGGAGTTGGCGACGGCGCGGACGACCCTGGCGTCGACCTCGAGGGAGGAAGTCTGGGTCGGCAGAGCCACCATGACGAGCTCGCCTGGCTCCTCGAGGTCGCCCTTTGGCTAGTTGGCGACGTCGCGGTCGGGTGCTGAGAGGTGCTCGTGCCTGCAGTGGGGAAGAAGAGAATGATTTTTTCTCTCTCCAGTTTTAGACGATGGAGAATGAGACACGTGGGAGGCTGAGAACCATCTGTGAGAAAATTAGATGGTGGAGAATGAGACACGTGGGATGTGATTATCCAAACAATGAAAGACTTTTTTTCTCTTCTTCTTCCACCTACACTTTCTAGTTGTATTCAAACACATCATGAGAAAAGTCGTCACTTGCGGGAGGACAAAATCCTCACTATCCAAATACATTTTGTAAAGTAGAATACATTGAAAGTGAAATGAGTTACACTATGGTAAAAGTGCCACTTTCACACTTTACGGAATTACCGCGATCCAAACAGGCTCTTTAGAGGACTGCACAAAAAAATAAAAAATCATGACCATTTTTTTTTTTCAAGAATAAGAACCAGGATTGAGCAAGAATGGAAATTGATTCCCATAATTATCAAGGAACAGAAATAAAGCAGGGAGAATGGTTATCCCACTCATCCTCACAGATTCACTTTTGCACTCAATTATTCAATTTTTTTTTAAAATTTTCAGACCTTTCAAAATATCGAAAATAAATAAATAATAGAAATTATAATTTTAAAATAAAAGAAGAAGAACAAGGAATTAATTTTCCTTCCGTAAACCAACCAAAGACAAGTTCTTCCATTTTGCACCAATCTCAAAAACTGGGGCAAAAGAAGAAAGGACTTGGAAGTCATTTTGCTATCTATCTTGAGTTCTTAGTAAACAATAGTAATACATATACAGTAGTCAGAGCCGGCTCTACTATGTTAAGAGCTTAGGCATGTGCCTATGTCCCATAATTTAAGGCACCATATTTTATAGAGTTAATTATCCAAATGGTATTTAAAAAATATAGTACTTACAGTTTTGTGAATGATTTTTTTTTTTGGATTAATTTAATACATAAGTTTTGTATTTTGGTTTAAAAAAATATCTTAAATAGATTTGTTGGTATTTTTGGATAAAAATCAATAAAAACAAACATGTGATCGTCACATGTTTTTTTTTTTTATGGTTTTTTTGGTCAAGTTTTTGTTTTTGACTATCATTTTCAGAATAATATTGGTATTCGAATAAATTCTACATAAACAAATAGCTTTTGTCGAGTACAAAATAACGGCTCTACAATCAATTATAGCTCTCGTCATGATTAAAATTATCTTAAAAATAAATCATGTGACCATCACGTGTCCATTTTTATCGATTTTCATTCAAAAGAACCAACGAAATGTAGTTCACGTACTTTTTAAACCAAAATGCAAAATTTGTGTACCAAATTAATAAAAAAAAGTCCAATCACCAAAACGACAACCACTATACTCCTCCAACACCATTTGAACAATTTTATATATATATATATATATATATATATATATATATTTGTGTACATGTGGCAAACATATATGTAGAAAAAAGAAAATAAATTATTTTCTTAATTATTTAATTAACCTAAAGGCCCAATAATTTAAGGAAAATAACAATGATCTCCTTCCCTTAATTATTTAATTCATCTAGTACCCTATGATTTAAGGGGAAGACAATTATCTCATTTTTTTAATTTGTCTAGGGTTGTCAAATGTCTTTGAGACTGTTCTGATAGTAGTAGAAACATCTGTCATTAATCAAGTAAAAAAAACAAATGTTGGTCTAAAGGCAGAATCATGGACTTTGTGAGCTCAGTTTGGGTTGTGTTTATACATAGGATAGGGAATTTCCCAGAAAAGAGACCTTTGTTAGTATTCAATTGCTTGCCAACCTGTATGTCAGGCATCAGAATTCATTCATGAGGTTGAAAGATGCTCGCACATATGCCAACCAGGCTTAGGTTAGGTTAGGTTAGGGATAGCATCAGGTGGGAACCATAAGACTTTGAAGCCATCATCAATAACTGGGAATAATGGAATCTTAGCTGGTGGAAGTCTTTTTTTGTTAATACTGCTGACTGCCGGAAATCTGCAATATATCATTCATCAACAACTGGTTGAATGGTCTCATGGAGAACACTTAAGAGCAAGGTGTTTTTATCCTTGGACTAGTAAAGAGTAAAGATAGTTCTATATTGACTACATCATCAAGTGGGTATCTCAATATAATACTTTGTATGTGTTGAGGTATGCACATGGGATGTGGTGGGGCACATGGATGCCATGTGTGGATGTTTTATTAGGAGAAAAAAAGATTAACTCCTCAATGAAAGATTTTAAATTTTTTGTCATTCTCTTAGATATTATTCCATAGGAGTAAGCCCCGCGACTCGGATTCGGACTCAAGGGCGCAAAGTGGCGCTTTGTTGGCGCATTTTGCACATAGCATGTCAGCATTATGCTCGTGTTGCATGAGCGGGTGCTGAACGGGCACTGAGCGGACTATGCATTGGACTGCGATTGCGGGATATCAAATTTGTATATTGACTTTTTAGTCCCACATCGAAAACAAGAGGATGGTGGATTTTCATCATTCTCTATATAAAGAGCCCTCTAGCCTCCTTTTGAGATACACCAAAAATTAAGAAAGATGAGTCCAAAGGAGTCCATTCGAGTCAGACAAAGAGGTGACTACGAACGTTCTATAAGTTCTCTTATGAACTTGCTGGCTCCTGGGAGCAGATCGTCGATAGAGCACGAATCTTGCTTTGAGCAACGGTGGCCTTCACCGCCTCAGCAAGAATAATTTTTTATTCTATCTTTATCTCTTTTCTTCTAGTTATAAACGTTATATCCTAATTGCAACTGCGTTTGCAAGGAAGAACGTATTTTTGGTTCTTTAGCTCAGTAATCTAGAAGGAGTCGTAATCAGCTACTATATTGTATTTTTATATAGTTTTTCGTTGGATCGAGGTATATCAGTGAGAAAACTTTTGTGTGAACTCCTAATCTCGACTTCAACTTCTTGTTCTACCATCTTTGATTAAGCCTCAGGACTAATAATCTCAAAGCAAGATCCGAGTAAGATGGAAAACAACCGTGCAAGTCTTCTCAACACAAATTTTTACAAACTTGAGAAGATTGACGGGCTACACTTCAATCATTTGGATGAGGACGGAGTCCTCTATCAAATGTTGGACGTTGGTAGAGAGATCCAGGATCTACCATTCCTACGGATGGAAGTGAACTTGATCTGGCATCGCTTGAGACGCATATTCAAAGAGAAAGGAAGTCGACATCTGATGCAAGTTGGCGAATGAAGATGTCTGAAGCTAGTAGCCGCATAGAGAAGTCTACTGCGGTTGCAGAAGAGAGACTGACACTATGCATCTACGCACGACAACAATGAGAACATGTATGAACTCGGCACATAGGCAGTCTCTGCGAGGGCACTCACTACACATGGCGGACTCGGTGCAGTGTAGTCACTGCGCATGGAGTTCTTTCGGTGCATGACATGACTTGGCGCATAGAAGCGTCTATGTGGCTAGCTCTAAGAAAGGTCTATGCGAGAACAGGTTATATGAGCACCTTGGCGCATGTCTCTTCAAGCATGAAGGACTATGAGAATAAGGATTACAGATCCAATTTTAAACCAAAATAGCAAGGTAAAAGCTTAACTTGATTACTTTGATTACTTAACTTGGTTGCAATGATTGCGCAGGTTAAGTCATCTGGTGTGGTTGCTGACTAGTGAATGGACACTAGTGCATCAAGCCATGGGAGCTATAGGAAGAGCAGTTCACCGAGGTAAAGCCTATCACTGAAGAAGGCTGAAGATCTCGATAGCGAATAAGGATCAAGCAGAGGATCTGGGGATTGGGACAATGGTTCTGGACTTTGAGAACTTACAGTCAAAGAAGTACGTGTAGCAAAGTACCAGTGATTACCTTGGAACTAATCTCAGGAAGTCTGTTGCAGACTTGATGGTGAACATCCAGGGATGCCAGATGGTGATATATTTACAGGAGACATACTTTGAAAGAAGGCTTCAGTATTAGATGGATGTTCGAGCTTCTTTTTGTGAGTAGAGTCTCATTACAAGAGTTGTGGGACACCAAGAATAGGATATGTACTCTGTACCGCAAGATATCTAGTCTATGCCTTATCTCTAAATGTGGGGGTAAGAAGGTGGAGAAGTGTGAGGGCTGTGTGCAGACAAAGATTACTAGAAAACCTTTCAAACGGATAAATCGAAGTACATATTTTCTGGAGTTGGTACACTTAGATATCTGTGACTTCAACCAGTTCTCCACAAAGGACATGATAAAGTATTTCATTACCTTCATCGATGAATACTCGAAGTACGCATTCATCTATCTGCTCAAGACAAAATATGAAGCATTCGATAAGTTCAAGGAGTTCATGGCTGAGACTGAACGTCGAAAAGGGTAACAACTCATGAGACTCAAAAGTTATTGAGGCGGAGAGTATAGGTCCATTGAATTCGCATTGCTCTGCAAAGAATATAGAATCGTCAATGAGACAACTGCTCCGAATTCTCCTCAATCAATTAGAGTAGCTAAACGGAAGAACAGAACGTTGACAGAGATAATAAAGTCAATACTGTTAACTGTGGGTCTTCCAAACTGCTTCTGGGGAGAAGTTGTGCTGACGGCTACGTTCATCCTGAATAGAGTATCGTACACAACATCCAATGTCACTCCTTATGAACTCTGGTTCAAAGTCGGATCCAAATTAAATGTCATTCGAGTGTGGGGGTGTCTGACGTATGCGAAGCTTCTAGAAGATGCATAAGCTAGGAATGAGGACTACGAAGACAATCTTCCTGGGATATGCTGAGAAGAGTAATGATCGGAGGTTCCTGGATATTTGAGTCAAATTATATCATCAAAATCTCGCAACGTAGAATTCTTTGAAGATAAATTTGCAAGGCACAAAAATATTATTTTCGCGAACATTTCGGAGAATAGTGTAAGTGCACATGAGGCTAACGCTTCTAATGAAGACATAGTCCAAAAATAAGCTATCATTCTAGAGACAATGTTCGAACCAGAGTTTGCAACCGATGTCTAAGCGGGCGAGGAGACAGAAGGAAATCGGAGATAATTTTGTCACCTATCATGCGAAAGCATATCCGCTTACCTATGATGAGACGATGAAGACCAAAGATGCTATCTTCTGGAGGTAGGCTATAAATGATGAGTATGACTTAATAACCTCCAACAACACTTGGTTGTTGGTCGATCTGCCTGAAGGAGCTAAACCAATCAGATGCAAATGGATCTTCAAGAAGAAGATGAAGGCCGATGGAACTGTTGACAATTTTAAGGCAAGGCTGGTAGCCAATGGGTTTTCTCAGAAGCAGGAAATCGACTACTTCTACACATATGCTCCAGTAGCGCGGATGATGACCATCATGATGTTGATTGCTATAAGTGCAATCTATAAGCTGGTTATACATCAGATGGATGTAAAAACAACATTCTTGAATGGTGAATTGACCGAAGAGATTTACATGCAACAACCAGAAGGATTCATCATCAAGGGCCTTGAAGACAAAGTTTGCAAGTTGGTAAAATTGTTATACGGTTTGAAGAAAGCTCCCGAGATGTGGCATGAATAGTTTAATAAAGTTATAAGATCAAACAGCTAAAGAGTCAGTGAGACGGACAAGTGTGTTTACACAAAGTTTGCTGACGGGAGATGAGTCATCATTTGTTTATATGTGAATGGCATACTGATTCTATGTACGGATCTAGTACGTGTCACTGAGACAAAGAAGTTCCTCTCATCTAAGTTCAGTATGAAGGACTTAGGGGAAGCTGATGTTTTCCTGGGGATATAGATCACCCGGACGAAAACTAGAGTAGCATTTTCACAGTCTCATTATATTAAGAAAATGCTCACACGCTATAGAAATTAGGATCTTTCAGGGATCGATACTCCGTATATGTTTGACAAGAAGCTAAAGCCAAATCTGAGGTAAAGTGTCCGACAGCTAGAGTATTCAAGCGTCATCGAGAGTTTGATGTATGAAACAACTGCCACAAGGCCCGACATAGCTTTCGCCGTAGGGATGCTGAGTCGGTTCACGAGCAATCCAGGTATTGAGCACTGGAAAGCTGTGAATAGAGTAATGGGATATCTCAAAAGGACTCAGAATTATGCACTGTACTACAGCGGGTATCCGACAGTAGTGGAAGTCTTCAAAGATGTAAGCTGGTATTAAGAAGTAGAGAGCGAAATGTCCATATGAGGATATATCTTCTCAAATAATGAAGCTACTATATCTCATTCCTCAAGGGAATCTGAGTTCTATGCACCGGCGGCTGCAGCGGATGAAGGAGAGTGGCTTCGGGAGCTCATATATGATCTTCCAGTAGATGGTGCGTATATTCGGCGGTACCGATTCACTGTGACAACCAGGCGACTACAACGGTGGCATCAATTTTTTTCTTCAATGGTTAGAAGACATCTGTGCAGCTAAGGCACATGGTGCTATATGAGCGCATCAATGTTGACGTCATGTTAGCGGTTAATGTTTGGAGCTAGGTGATTCTAGCAAATCTGTTCAAGACACTATATGAGCGCATCAAAGATGGCATCATGTCACGCCCCAGTCCCAAAATACGTAGGACTATGACACATAAGCATGCCAGCCGTATGAATATGTCACTCCAATATATGGAAACCATATCACACGTACGTGGTAAACATATATATCTCAGAGCATAACTAAATATCATCCACAGAAATCATATATAAATGAATAACCAGTACCTATAACTAGATCTCAATATAAAGTATCTAATGATGGTAGTCGGATGGAAACAAATCCACTGCCGAACTAGAATATAGAATAAACAAGATAAATACAATATAAGCATAACACCTAACAATCATGAGGCTCAAAGAGAAGACCTCATCGCAATATACGTGGCAAGTTCGGATCTGCGCTCCTGCAAATACTCATGAACAATACACCTGGAAAGGGCCAGGTCCTCAGAGGGACATAACAAGATACATAAAAGCATGCCATAAAGTAAATATTGTATAAAAACTCTAGGGTGACCTAACTATCTAAGTGAAATGCACTTTGAGGACAACTTGAGTGTATGGGAAAGTGTGGGCCAGACATATGCTGATGTAATTCACCAATCGTGACAACTGGCTAGTATATGCCACCAATACAAGGGCGCAATATAATATAATAACGTCCTACCGCTCCGATGAACGAAGAATCTGCATAGTATATAACGTCTATATCGCTCCGAAGAACATGGAATCTGCATAGTATATAACGTCCATATCGCTCCGAAGAACGTAGAATCTGCATAAAGGAAGTGGGTGTCCCGTACGCCTGCTAGTTGTCCTCCCCGCCCAATGATCTATGCATGTTGTATCCATAACACGCCTTAGCTACTATGCCGCAGCGTCGTAACTCTGGCTCATAGTCTATCGTTAAAACAATAGTCCAACCTTACAACCAAACAAGGACAAGAATTGGACCATCGTACCACGCTAGTCTATGCTCCGCCTACTAATAACTGCTAAGTCTTCTAATATCAGACTCACTATTATAATATTTTTAAGTTTGTATTGAACAATTCTATTTTACTCTCTCGGTTGACTAGTACATCTTCTTCGGTTGTGTCCAATAGCACCACAATTATTGCAACGAAGATCTCTCATCGATGAATCCCGGGGTTTGATGTGGTTCTTCTTTGGTCTTCCGACTTTGCGTCTTACATCTGGTACCCCAATTTCTCATCTAACCAAAGAAGCTTGGATCTTGTAGGGAACTGGAATTGGCTCCATTTTTGGTGCGTATACACTTCTCAAGGTCTCCGTCAAAAATACTGCAGGATAAAAACTATCAATACTAATATTGCAATATCTACAAACAAAACATGGATGTATACATGGTATATAAGTATGGTACCATCTAAAACATGTACAAGATCTGTCGGTTATATTAGCAATATAGGTTCTACTTGTTGCACGGTCTATTTTTTCAAACTTATAACTATCAATAGCTAATATTTCTGGTGATTCTTCTCTTTGATAATACAAGCCATGGTCTTTAACATCTTCGGACAATAATCTGTGTCTATATTTTCAGCATTCTTTCTACGATTGTCATGAAGTATAATAATCTTGGCTCTAATACCATCGAGAAATATTGTTATTGGCTTATCTCATAATTTCTTAATCCAGCTATTGAAATATTCAGCAAGATTAGAAGTGTTAATATCTAATCTAGGACAAGTAGCATACGCTGTTATCCAATGTTCAAATCGACTACTTTCATCGTTTACACCAATAAGCCAATCGTAAAAAATTATGTTCTCGGCTTTAATTATATCAAACACACTCTCTGCATCCGTTTCATTATATGATCTAGCAAGCGAAATCATGTCACGCTCCAGTCCCAAAATACCGAGGGACCGGACGCGTGGCAATGGCCAGCAGTACACACAGATGGACAAACCCAATTTAATGGATCCATCGGGGCATACTTAAGCTGTAGTACAACAATAATGGTCTAAATATACTAATCTCATCCACAGAATAAATACCACAATATCAGAATCATAAAGCAAGATCATATCTCAATAAAATAAAACTCGGAAAATAACCCGGCAATAAGTCTGATACATCTGTCAAGATACAAGAATAAAGATAGCTACAGCCAATACTGAGTATGAAACAGTATATACTCAGAAGATAACCTCAGTGATCACTCGTCTGCTGAATCTGGTACTACTCCAGTAACTGCTCCTGTTCCTGCTTCTGCTCCTGCTAATGATCATGTACTGTATAACTCTGGGTGGATCTCCTCAGCTAATCCTGGGGACATAATCCGGATCCAGGTCCTCAGGGGACATAGCAAGGTACAAGAAAGCTCATGCCAAAATAAATACAGTGCAGCAATAAATGGAATAAATAGGGCAAGTAAATAACCAGCTAAGTGATATGCAAGTGAGAGTGTTAGTCATACTCGGGCTGAGACTACTACAGGATCAGTGTCGGAGAAACCCATAGCAGTATTTTCTCGAAGGGCCAGAACTGGTGCCATAGCTCTGTGTCAGAGACTAAGACACATCCAGATGTCAATATATATATAATATAATCAGCCTTTGATATGGTAATACTCTTCCCACCCAATGAAATCTCACGTCTCATGTCCATGACACGCATGATCAAAACTAATGCAACATGTCAGGATATAATCTAAGTATGTAAACTGTGTATGTCATAAACCTGTATCCTATACAGAATCACCATGAATATCTCAGGAAGATCCTATCATGAATAGTATCAAGTGTCCTGGGTATAATGTACTTGATAAGACAAGTACGAGAATGTAAAGGGGTCACTGATGTCCATCTCTAGATGACATACACAACATCGCGTACGGTGTTGGCACCCGACTGATAATCGGACGCTAAGTACGTCACACGGTCCTAGGTTAAGCATGCACAACCATGTAAAAGAATCAAAGAAATATGTAACAAGACTGCAAAGTTTGGCAAGGTACACTTGCCTGGGGTCCTGGCTCCAACTGTAGCTCTGGTCTCAGTGTGATCTGCAGGTACTACTCCGATTGCTGAAATAAATATCACCATTAGATTCAGAAAATATCAAATAGCTAAAAACGCCTGTCCTTAAGTCCAATTTGGACACAGGGGGCAAAAATAACATTTTCGGGCCAAAGCGGGGTCCACATGTGGGCCACTTTGCACCGAAAAGCGTGTCAGGGTCAAAGATCTCCAAATTCGCCAAACTTAGTGTCAACAAGTCAGGAACGATGATACGAACCCAACGGAACTTACAGAATTGGATTTCGATGAGCCGATCACAAAATCGTCCGTCAAGTGGAGCCCGTGGGGCCCACAATACGCGATTTTGTCAATATTCTCAGAATCAAACCAAATTTGGGTCACAGGACCAGCGTATTGCTACGAGTCCGATGACACAAGTTTCGTCTCGATCCGACGTGTGTACACAAAGTTACAATGTGTTCCAGAATCGACGGATACGGGGCATTGTCGGCGGATACGCGTTGATTCCGGTGTGCATGCACATCCAAATTAACTTCTGCGAAATTCCGTACATCCGTATCAATGTCGCGCATATTTTGGTAAAGACCGCGTGCGACCAAGTCGTCCCGTTTGGCGGGGCGCACTCAGTTCCGGGGTAAAATAGGGCATTATTTTTCCTGTTTTTGGATCGCAGTTTGCGATCACCACAGGACGCGATGCACCGAGCGGGTTACACGGGCATCGAGAGGGTTACGCAGTCTACGCGACGCAACTGACGGAATCAAAAACGGAATTACGAGAAGGAAGAAAAGAATACCTGAACAGGGCTCCAAAAACCGAATTTTTCCGTGTCCGTGTCGTGTCCGAGTCGTCCTTCGTGTCCTGCGTCCGTGCTGCGTTAGGGTTAGGGTTTCTGGTTGTGTCCGATTCAGGGCCGCTGTGTCCGTGTCAACGGCTGCCCGACGGACACGGCGGAGGCGGTATCGTGTGGTGGAGACTTTGGCGGAGGAGCTGCGCTGGGGACGGAGCTGGAGGAGGTCGCAGCGTGGGGCGATGGGGTTCGACGGAGGCAGGGTGCTCCGGACGGAGAGGGTTGTTGCTCAGGCAGCCGGGGAAGAGAGGAGGAGTTCCGTCGTGGTGGAGGGCTGTGCGAGCTCAGGCGGAGCGGGGGCTCTCGAGGGTTTCGATCGGCGGAGTCGTGGCTGGGAGCGTCGTGGCTGCGGGCTGAGGAGAGGGCGAATCCGGGCGGAGTCGAGGAGGGGACGCTGGAGTCGCTCGGGGTCGAGATTGGTCGGGGAAGAGACGACAGGGAAGAGGCTAGGGTTCAGGCGAAGCGGAGGGACGGTGGAGTTGTTGGGAGGAAGACTGGAGGAGGAGGAAATAGGCGGAGGGCGGTCGAATGTGTAGGCGGAGGAGTCGGGCCAGGTCGTGCTCGGGGGAGGTAGACCGGGAGACTGCGAGGGAGGAAACTGGCGGAGAGGGAAGGTTCCGGCAGAGGAGAGCGTCGGCTCCGGCGAGGCTGGGTCGACGGGAAGAGGATGACCGGGGACGAAGGCGGTGGGGATGAGAAACATTAGGGTTTAGGCTAGGCTGCGGCGGCGGAGCTGGAGGGAAAGAAAGGCGGCAGCGGCTTCGCGGATCTCGAGGAAGGTGGCGGCTAGGGCATGAACGTCGAGGCCCTTAAATAGGCGTGCCGCCTCTCGGAAACACTGTTCCGATCAGATTAGGGTTTAGTTAGGGTTAACGGGTCCGGGTCGGGTTTGACTCGGATCCGACCCGACCCGACCCGACCCGTTAAGCTGGGTTGGTTCGGTTCAGTTTTGCTGCGGTTCGCTATAAGTTGGTTTGGTTTGGTTCAGTTTGGTTTATTTGAAATAAACCCGGTTTATTTCTAGGTTTAAATGGATTTATTTATTAATAGTTTTTCGGGCTTTAAAAATATTTTCGGAGTCCAATAAATTCACGGAAAATTATCCTATGTCCGGTTTCTCATTTTACACTATAAAATATTATTTTTATAATATTTTAATATTAATTAATAGTAATTAAAAATTATTTAATTATCGATTGCCTAGGTTTTAATTACAGAAAATTCTTGAAAATTCTCGAAAAATTGTGAAAAATCAAAATTTAAAATTCTTGAAAATCAGGGGGCTTACACGAGTCTAACAAGTGTTGAAATACTGGTTCTTTGGTAACTTTTTTCATATTTTGTTTAAAATGCTGAATACAAAAAAATGAGGAGATGCACGAAAAATAGCACGAACAACATTTATTAATCCCTTTTGCTTGTTAGATATAAATAAAATTGTACTCCAATCATTAAAACAACTTTCAAAAATATTTTTAGAGAATTTAAAAACCAAGACCAAGAATCACTATTCTCACCTTCAGCAACAACATAAGCTATAGGATATAATTGATAGTTAGGATCGTGAGCACAAGCAATAAATAAGATACCTTGATATTTAGACGAAAGAAATGTAGCATCAGTACTAATAACCGGTAAAAAGCCCCTTAAAAACCCATCAATACATGACTTAAAACAAATAAATATTCGTTGAAAGCTATTATTTTCGGCAGTTTTAATAAAACATGTACTACCTGAATTTGTCTCCATAATTCTATAACAATACTCCTCAAGACTAGCGTATGCATCATCATAACTACCATTAATTTCAGCTAATGCTGTCTCTCGGGCTCTCCAGGCTTTGGAATAACTAACTTGTATACGGTGCTCCCTATATATATCTTTAACAATTTGTGATGGACTGTATGACTGATTATCTCTAATAATGTCAATTATCATGGTCTTAATCCATGCGGCGGTAGTTAGTCGATGACGTCCTGTACTAAGTCTCCCTAAACAAGAATGACGATTTTCTAATGTACTAACTTTAACTATATCGCCATTTCCAATAGATTTGACATATACTCTCCAATTACAATTCAGTTGATCACAACTATATATAATTTCACGAGCATTATTCATAACACTAGCTGAACAACTAAAATTATATTTAATTGCTAAATTACTTATAAAGCTTCTAAAGTGAGAACGACTAGGAAATGATTGTCCCTTAAATACTTCATCAATGATAGCTTTTACAACATCATCATCATCTACCGTATAATCTATATTTTCAACTAAATTATCACTATTTTTATCGTCGTTGTCACTATCATCATCATGGTCAGATTCATCTGATGAATGACCTTCTTGGATAAATAAAATAATTTGTTGAGAAGAACTAGCACCCGAACTAACATACTGATATTCAAAAAAATATTCATTATTTTTATTATCTAATGTTGCTGCTACTTTAATAACATATATTTTATATACCGTGATTGTGAATTAATCTCAAGAATATAATTTCATGCATCTTCACTATCTATTAAAAAATAATTAGAACCAAAAATAGACTTCAGAATAAAATTATAATGAATAGAACAACGTTCAATAATATGATTACGTATATTTTCAAAACTAATATTCGGATAAGTTAAAAAAATTATACTTTCTCCTCCTTCGTAATTTAACCCATTTACTTTACCGCCGTACGAGCATACAATTCTTACGCTACGATCCATGACGGTTGAGAACTTTTACTACAAGAAACTTAGATGAACTTTAGCTGCTGGCAGAACTTTGACTGAAGCTTTGCTAGAGGCAGAGAGACAGAGAGAGTGTTTGTCACTACCCAATTCTAGAAAATAGGATTATTTTTTTATTTTTTATTTGATAAATTGTGTATTAATTATAAATAATTATATTTGTATTTAATTGATGGTTGTATTATATATTTTTATTGGTTGTTTTAGAGTTTTGGCTAGTCTGGACCCATGTCAGACCCTAGTGGACCTATGTCCGACCCAACCAACACCCTTGTGAGGCCTATTTTTGGGTTTAGAATAATTATTATATTTTTAATAAGTTAGTTGGAGTGATTAGGAGTTAATTTAAGTGCATTTGGAACCCCAAACCCAAATCCCAATTAGCATGACTAATTAGGAGGGCTTTTTAGTCATTTTCATCCATGTAACCCTACTTTTTACACTTGGCGCCCCCTTTTAGCACCTGGACAGCAGCCCCCCCTTTTCTCTTCTTTATTCCTTCACTTCTTCTTCTTCTTCTTCTTCTTCTTCATTCTCCATTTTCTTCTTCTTCTTCCTTCTTCCAACAAGTCTCAAGTAAGTCATTTCTTCTCTTTCTTCTTCTATTCTTCATAGATGTAAACCCTAACCATTTAATTTTTCCTAATCTAGGTGTGTAGAGCCTAGACTTAGTGTGGAGGCTTGATTTGGATGCTTGGAGGCTTGAGGGTGGTGATTTCAAGGGTTTTGGAGACTTTGGCCTTGGGATTCCAACTCCCAAGAGGTAAACCCCAACTTTCCTCTTAGTGATTGCTATTATATAGTGTAATTAGTGGTTTAGAACCTTTCTAGACCTTAAGGCTACCCGTGGGAGAAAGTTAGAACTTGTTTGGTTGTGTTTAGAGACTTGGACATTAGGTTTTGTGTCAATTTTGGGTGAAATCCGAGATTGGCCCAATTTTGGGTGATGCCCTAGGTTAGACGGACCTAGGTAGAAGTGCTTGGGTGTCTTGAGGGTAAGTACGTGTCTCCGTTCGGACACGTGAAGTCGTGTCGCGGAGAAATGGGCGTTTCGGGCGATTTGGGGTTTTTTGTCGTCGTAGGTTCTATGTGCGTGCGCATTTTTTCCACGGACCTAGAATCGACGAGTTACTATTTTTTTAGAATCTAGACATCGATTAGAACCCGTGGATAAATTTTGGGCCGATTCCGAGTAGGTTTGGTGTGCGTTTCACGAGATTTTGCGAACCGCACACCACGTGTTCGTCGAAACGACCGAATTGCCATTTCGACTTTGTTTCTAGGTGTCGGGCTCGTGCGCGTGTTGGTTTAGCTTCGGGGAGTGTGTGCTAGAGTTCTCGGGTTATATTTTATATATATATACATGTGTGTGATTGTATATATGTGTGTGTACCTATATACATATGTGTAAGTGTGTGTATATATATATATATATATATATATATATATATATATATATATATATATATATATATATATGGTTGTGTATATATATATATATATATATATATATATATATATATATATATATATATATATGTGTGTGTGTGTGTGTGTGTGTGTGTGTGTGTGTGTGTGTGTGTGTGTGCGTGGTGTGCCAGCATAGCAGCGAGGGGGAGCGCTGCAGCAGTGAGGCCAGTGCGCTGCTGCAGCAGCAAAGCGCAGCAGCCTGCTGCAGCAGCAGCAGCATCCAGCTGCAGTAGCAGCAACAGCAACAGCAGCAGCAACGCATTGCATTAGCAGCGGAGCAGCAACTTGGCGAGGCATTTGCCTAGCAGCGTGCAGCATGTAGCGAGGGGGAGAGAGGGATCTATATATTTATATATAGATAGATATATAGATAGATATGGAGATATATGTTGGGTATGGGTATGTGGGTATATGTGTGTATGTGTGGTTATATATATAGATACGTAGGTGTATATATATATGTGTTATATATATATATATATAGTAGCCTAGATATATATAGCTAGGTATATATGTATATATGCTAGATAGCTAGCTAGATGGTTAGTGTTAGAGAGGGGGGATATCTCAATACCTTGAGATATCAAGGTATCTCAATACCTTGAGATACCCAAGGTATTGAGTATCAGGTAAGGTTTTTGAGCAATTGCTTAGGAATAGGTTTAGAATTGCTTTTATATGTATTGGTATATATAATTACGGGTGCTAGCATAGGTTTTAGCAGGTATAGGCGGGGTGCGTAGCTTAGGTCGAGGTATTGGATACCGAGGGTATCCCGGTATCTCAAGGAGGCGAGTTTGAGGGTTTACTAACTTAATGAGCTAGTTTTGACCTAGAATTTAAGGGGCACCCTAGTTTGACCTAGCATTGACCATAATTGTCCTCGTTGACCACAAAAGTCAACATTTGACCTAGTTTTGACCCAGAGTTGACTTTTTGGACCCCTAGTTGACTTTTTGACCCAAATTTTACCGGTTTGACCCGTTTGACCTAGAATAACCCTAGAACCTTATTTTTAGTTATTTTATATCAGTTTAACTCTTTAGAACCCTGTTTAACCTTGCTTTTCGAAATAGGTTCTTGCGACGCCAGTCCGGATCTCGATCCTCATCAGTTGCTCAGGACGTCAGGCGAGTACCTACCTCTGATCGTTTCTATTTTATGATAGCGTTTATATCACCTGTTCTAGAACTGTAATACTTGATTCTGACATATTGTTTCACGAGCTGGTACTAGTGGATCCCGTCATGAGATGCTATCCCCCTTACCGTGTTCAGCGGGTACTCGATCACCTGTATTTCATCATGTGCTTCGGGTATTGATTCTCATGTGCTATCATGTGCTTCGTGTGCTCTCGCCTTTATGTGCGCAAGTTATTTATCATGTACGTAGCGTGTCGTGGTTGGATCCAAGAGTATTAGTGGGGGAGGGGAGTAGGTTGGTTATGTGATCAAAGCCAAACCGTATTCATGTGTATGTCGGTTATACAACTCACGCATAACAGAGTTATCGTAGATTATTCATGTGCAACCTAAGCCGATCACATAACGAACTTGTGCTCAAGGCACTTAGCTAGTATTCCTGTTTTCTCACATGCAGTTACTTCTCTATTACTTGTATTGTTCTCCAGTTTTACATTGCAGCTACTTTATCTGCTCCACCATGTATTTATTTTCCTGTGCATCTTGTATACTTTTCTATTGCTAGTCATATACACCTTACCATGTATTTGGAGTTGCTTTTAGAGTTATATACTTAGCTCCAGTCCTGACTGAGCATATTTTTTTTAGAGGATCTTGAGGATTTTTGTCCGCCATTCTACAAGCCAGGTGTCGAGGAGTGTTGTGACCTAGAGATTGAGGAGGAGCCCATCGAGGAGACGCTGTTAGCACCCTAGTTAGCTAGGTGGGTTTTCCTGGGTTGTTTCCAGTTGATATTTTGGATGACTGTATTTATTATTTTGTTGCTTCTGTGATGTTTTAGACTTTAGACTTGGACTGTATATTTGGATATTGTATTGCTCTCTTTGGTTCTCGTTTCTTTGTGATATCTTATCGTGCTTTTACTCTTCTCCTAGTTGTTGTGATTGAGGCATATATATATATTGCGTGGTTGCCCTCCTTTTGGAGAGGTTATATTGACTGATTATTGTGAGTTATAGATATTGTGACCTAGAACGGACCTTTACAGCGTTCTACCGCTGATTCTGCGGCGTAGGCTGGACGTACCCACGACTCATGTCCGATTTTTCGGGTGCGGGTCGTGACAGTGTTGGAGACTTTGCTAGAGGGAAGAGAGAAAACAGAGTGAGAGTGTTGGATGATTTGGTTGAGATAAAAATATATAGAGTGAGAGTGTTGAATGTAATAGCCGTTGTGCAACTGCTATAGTCCTTCCCCCAATCCTCAACGAACCTTTACTCGCCAAATAAGTTGGCGGGCACAGTGCAACGGATTCCCCAAACCCTCACTCGCCAAGCAAGTTGGCGGGCACAGCCTCCAACTCACCATCCCTCGCCAACTGAGTTGGCGGCCTGTACATATCTCGCCAACTCAGTTGGCGGGCACTTGCATGTCCCAAACAACCCGCCAACTCAGTTGGCGAGTTCTCCCCCTCCATGTAATTTCACCAAACCCCTCCCTTTTCTTGCAATTATATATAAATTTATTACTTTATTTTAAAAAAATCGAAAAATTAATAATATCTCTGGTATTTGAATTATATATTAGTGTAGATTATTCAAATTCAATGGTATATTGGAAGTCTAAGTAAGACATGGATAAAGAAAATTAATCTGGATAACAAAAAAGGAATGATAATAACTTATATTTCTTGATTATATATATATATATATATATATATATATATATATATATATATATATATATATATATATATATATATTTTGACGTCTAGTCTAGTGGTTAAGACCGATACATATTATCCAGGAGGTTGGGGTTCGAACCTTCTGGACGCCGTTTAATTCTCCTTTTGGAAAATTAAGTGGTGACTTGGTGATGGGTACATCGCATGTACAATTCAAGTGTGGTGCAAATGAGGACCTACGGACCACGATATGTGGAGCCTTCGGACCGGAATACGATGGACCCGAAACGAACCGAGATATGTGGGACCTTCAGACCGGAATGTATGATAGGCATATTCCTATACGGAATGGACTACTATACTCCATTTGGATAGGTTTTTTGAAATTTTATTATGAAAACAGTTTTCATAGAAGATGTTATAAAGTAGTTTTTTTGATGTACAATTTTTGAGTTTGTGTTTGGTTACTTTTATCTTAAAAAATAATTTTTATAAACAAAAGTTAAAAATTCTGTTTGGTAAAAAATTTTCAAAAAAAAAGTTTCGACTCAAATTTTTGTGTCCCTCCACTGTCCCTCAAATTTTATAAATCAATTACCAGAAGCTATAAATGTTTTCTCCATACTTGTGATGAAATAAAACATTTAAGTCCGTCTAGCTCAGTTGGTAGAGCGCAAGGCTCTTAACCTTGTGGTCGTGGGTTCGAGCCCCACGGTGGGCGATAGATTTATAATATATTTTTTTTGTACTTTTTAATGAAGAAAGAAAATTTGGCTACAATTAAGAGGACCTGCAAAAAAAAAACCTTTACCTATATGCAGAACAAACTAAATTGAATTGATTTATATTGATGACCCTCTTCCTGATAATCTATAATTTTGGCACGAGAACTTTTATTTGCCCCAAAATTCTTTCCATCCCTACTGTTTTAGGACAAAATCACAGCACCATTTTGGTTCTCCTGCAGACTAGTGTTATCTGTAGAGAACAAATGGCTAGTTCATGTATCGATACTTTCTGATATATCTGAGTTCATACATAGTAGCAGAAGCATCTGTTATCGATCAAGTAAAATCAGTTTCTTCCTTCAAAAAATTTAACATTGCAGCCACTCGACTCGAAACAACTCTTCGTTGATCTAATTTTTGCAATTTACGCATATATTCCTAACCCTTGACCTAGTGTTAGGAGAATGGTATCGCGCAACAGCTAGCTCCTCAGTTATCGCAACTAGTTTGACATAGTGTTTGAAATTGCAATGTCAAGGTTTGGAAAAGGCAAGTTACAATACCATAAAGAATGCTGGTCTAAATAAAAGCAGAATCATGGACTTTGTGATCTCAGTTTGAGGTTATGTTTGTTTATACATAGGGAATTTCCCAGGACTGAGTTCTTGTTAGTATTCAATTGCTTGAGAAACTGTATGTCAGGTATCAGAATTTAATAGTTTCAATGAGTTCTTGTTAGTATTCAATCTGCAATATCATTCATTCATCAAGAACTGGTTGAATGGTCTCATGTGGAACACTAAGGAATTCTATAATTACACTTGGGTTGCTTGTAGCATGATGTATGTAAAACCACCATTGACAAAACTTGAAGTTTAAACCTCCAAGCTTCTACTCAAAGCACCAGAGTTTACTCTCTTAGTTGGTTTTCCAAATAATTCTCAGGCTTCTTGAGTTATGTCCAATAATCAATAAACATACTTGACAACCCTATTCTATTTGTAGCTTGAGTACTGCTTGTTTAGACTTTAGAGCACATGCAGGCAAAGCTCAAGTTGCCCATATGTACTATCATGTCTATCTTGGCTGGTTTCAACGATCCATTCATTCTCAATGTCGAGATAACATTCGAAGCCCAATGCCAGGACACTCACCCAAAGGCATCCCCATCAACTCAGGGCATGCCACAGCTGCCTCTCAGTATGATATAATTTATATGTGTTCAGTACGGTTTGACATGTCCCGATCCGATATCCATACTGACCGATACCGACATTGGGGGTCACTTTCACTACAAAAATACTGTAAAATAGCGACGGATCAAATTCCGCCGCTGTGTTAGCGACGGAAAACCAACGGCATAACGACTAATTTATTCATATAAGAAACATATATTAATTTCTGTCGCTATTCCGTCGTTGTGGTGTCGATTTTTTTTCCGCGAAGGAATAGTGACGGAAAATTCCGTAGCTGCCAAATGTTAAAATTCAATGTTACAGTTTTATTTTCATTTCCCCCTAAACACACACTTTCTCTCTCTCTCTCTCTCTCTCTCTCTCTCTCTCTCTCTGTGTGTGTGTGTGTAAACCCCCTCAACCAATTTAGGGTTTAATTGAATTAAATCCGGAGACTAGGATTTATTTGGCATTTAATTAGAATTATGTGAGACAATTATAGGTACCCTCTGGCCATAGTGTAACATTAGCTACGCAAATGTTCATTAATTTTCGTCTGGCGCAGTTAACCATTAATCTAGTTAATTTTTGGAGGCGAATCTCACCTTAAGTAGAACCGAACCAAGCCCATGAATACCCTACGCCCTTCCATGTAGACAAGCCTCCCACCTCAAAGAGCCCAGACAGGCCCAAATCTTAAGAATAGCCCACGAGAGCCAGCACCTATAAATATACATTTCCTCCCACATTAAAAACCCTAAGGAAATCATAAACCCCCTTAACCCTAGCCGAACCCTTCTCTCTCTAACTGAGCACCCCTTCCTTTCCCCCCGACTTCCCAACACCCCCACCGTAAGCCGCCATCATCTCCGCCTCAGCCCTCACCTGACCACTACCTCCACCACCCCAACATCACCGGCACTGACTGTTATCCCCGTCCCCACCAACCGCAAACCCGAGAAATCAAACCGACGTCGAATCCCGACTGCCCAGCAATCTCCAGCACCGCCAACCACCCTGTCCGGCCGACCCCTGTAACACCCTGTTCCGCTCAAGCGGACTGCCGTCTCAATCGGCAATCGTGCAGCTGTCCCGACCCGCCTTGCCTCGATCAAGAGGCAAAGATATCCAGACTTGTCCCTACAGAATCCGGCTTGGACTTTCAGAGGCTCGCTCAGACGTATCGCTCTACCGAGGCGAATCATCGCTAAGGTGGGTGGCTACGGTAAACTTGTCTTTGCTTAGCCAGCACACATAAAATCTGGAATATTTATGCTAGTCGCTAGGTGATTCACCCCCTGCATGCTAATAAATCCAACGCACCTAGCTAAGGGAATAATCCCAACTTGTATGGCTTGCTAGAACATGGAAATTAAAATACTGCTTATGTTCAGACCCTCGCATGCTAAGTCCCTCAACGGTTTCAACTCTCGGCTTACCTTCGGGTCCGAGCAACGTGCCTGCTTATGTTCCTTACAAACGCATGCTTGTCTGCTTGAATGTGCATTATTTTCATCCTTACTCCGGGAGACTACTCAGTAGTCGTTCCGTGTATGATTGACCCTGCAAGTATCCGGGACCGTCAGGTCACCTAGGCAATCCCCGAACCAGGGGAATGCACTAAGCAAGAATAAATACTGAACGTAAATCTCACTTGAATGATAATCATGCTATATGTGCATCTGAACGAGGATCGTGTTATGTACCGATGGAATCCCAGCTCGTGGAGCAATATGCCTCGTTCAGACTAAGTTAAGTTTCATGATTATCATGTCAAGCTATGGAATATGGATAGACCCTGACCTGCATTATCGCGGACAGCTTGTGCACAAGATATGTTATGTTGAGTTCCGCGGACGGCTACACCGGGGCACCGGAGCCGATCCGATCCGGACGGAACGTATGTATAGTCGTATGTTACCCGGCAAGTGTTATGCGACGGGGCTCGCCACCCGCGTTGTACGTCGCTTCGCCCTGAGACTATAACTGTCCTTTATGGCTATGCCAGCGACTTCTGTTCATATAGATAAGTCATCCTCGCTTAGCGGCTATCCGCGTGCGAGTCATTGCATAGCATCAATGAACTGAACACCTGAACGATCTGAACATAACGACCCTCATGTTTGCATATGTTATATTTCCTGAATGTTTATACTTGCCCCTGCTTAAATTAATCGTGTTTGCCTTGGACAGGGAAGGAGAAATGGTAAGATGGTAAGTCTCGCCGTGTTTCTCTCAAACATCGCACGGCGCACTGCCCGACACGTTAAGCTATTCAACGTTTGCATGAAACTGATCCTAAGGCAACTAGAAAGACAACTTAATAGTTGTGCACGGAACCTGTATTACGTGTTTGGATTTGTCGAGCGGGCGAGTAGCTTCCCCACCAGTGCATTCAATGTACTGATAATCCACCAGTTTGATATGCAGGGTGCGGGAGAACCTCGTGCGATGCGGACGCCTCCAACGTGCGTGCTAAGGCGTGGACAACACTCCGAAGCAACGGTGCGTCCGGGACTGAAGCACATATACAAGACATAAGTTGTGAACATCGCCTGACCATCGCCTGTACAAATCATTCCACAGTTGTACAAATCATTCCACAGTTGTAGCCACTTGGCACGCTTTACTGTTTCCGAGAGAGAGGCTTGAGCGACTTGTAATCTCGGCTATACGCCGCCTGTAACACTTGTTTCATATTAATAAAGAGATTACTTTACTTTGTTTCAATGCTTCCGCTATATTTGTCGACTCAGTGAACCTGTTACCGATCGCCTATGCGTTCATGACTCCGCTGCACTCGGACAATCTGTGCGACTCTGTGGCTTAGAACTCTTGCCGCCAGCCAATGAACCATGGCCTTGCACGGGCGTGGATCACGCTCGTGCGGCATCACGCCCGGATGTGTTAAGCGATCGTTCCGCGGGAGCGCTGGCGAGGGTGATTCCCGCCTAGCGGGAACGGCCGATTGCCTGCGGGAGATCGGGGCGTGACATGTTGGTATCAGAGCCTGGCTTCTACACCTTTGGACTTCGATTCGATATCTCTGTTTCGAAAGCTCGTTCGTGGGTTATGTGCACGCTCTCTCTCAATGCCTCGATGGAATGTTCCAACAATAAGTCTAAATACTTTCAAAATGCGTTTTGAATGTTATGCTTGCTTGTCTGGTTGTATGCTGCGAGTGGCCTTTGTGCCAACCTGTGCGAACCCTTGAGAGTATCGCTAGTAGCTTGTCCGATTTTCACTAACTCTAAGTTTGGTTGAATGCATCTATTCGAGGGACGCCTTGAACTAGTGCACCATCCAAGACTTAAGAAAAGGTGAACTCGAGTGCTGAGACTTCGCTATCACTGAGCTGGTTGACGTGTTCACGCTAGAAGTGCACTTCGAAAGTGCGCACGATCCAGTCTAAGCGATATGCTAATTTCGAAGCTTGTGCAAGTGAAGATCCAAATAAACAAGTACAAACGACTTGTCTAGGATTGCCTCAACCCTAGATTACTGCTTGTCCTTAGTAAGTCTCGAGGACGAGACTTTTTCTAAGTTGGGTAGGATGTAACACCCTGTTCCGCTCAAGCGGACTGCCGTCTCAATCGGCAATCGTACAGCTGTCCTGACCCGCCTTGCCTCGATCAAGAGGCAAAGATATCCAGACTTGTCCCTACAGAATCCGGCTTGGACTTTCAGAGGCTCGCTCAGACGTATCGCTCTACCGAGGCGAATCATCGCTAAGGTGGGTGGCTACGGTGAACTTGTCTTTGCTTAGCCAGCACACATAAAATCTGGAATATTTATGCTAGTCGCTAGGTGATTCACCCCCTGCATGCTAATAAATCCAACGCACCTAGCTAAGGGAATAATCCCAACTTGTATGGCTTGCTAGAACATGGAAATTAAAACACTGCTTATGTTCAGACCCTCGCATGCTAAGTCCCTTAACGGTTTCAACTCTCGGCTTACCTTCGGGTCCGAGCAACGTGCCTGCTTATGTTCCTTAGAAACGCATGCTTGTCTGCTTGAATGTGCATTGTTTTCATCCTTACTCCGGGAGACTACTCAGTAGTCGTTCCGTGTATGATTGACCCTGCAAGTATCCGGGACCGTCAGGTCACCTAGGCAATCCCCGAACCAGGGGAATGCACTAAGCAAGAATAAATACTGAACGTAAATCTCACTTGAATGATAATCATGCTATGTGTGCATCTGAACGAGGATCGTGTTATGTACCGATGGAATCCCAGCTCGTGGAGCAATATGCCTCGTTCAGACTAAGTTAAGTTTCATGATTATCATGTCAAGCTATGGAATATGGATAGACCCTGACCTGCATTATCGCGGACAGCTTGTGCACAAGATATGTTATGTTGAGTTCCGCGGACGGCTACACCGGGGTACCGGAGCCGATCCGATCCGGACGGAACGTATGTATAGTCGTATGTTACCCGGCAAGTGTTATGCGACGGGGCTCGCCACCCGCGTTGTACGTCGCTTCGCCCTGAGACTATAACTGTCCTTTATGGCTATGCCAGCGACTTCTGTTCATATAGATAAGTCATCCTCGCTTAGCGGCTATCCGCGTGCGAGTCATTGCATAGCATCAATGAACTGAACACCTGAACGATCTGAACATAACGACCCTCATGTTTGCATATGTTATGTTTCCTGAATGTTTATACTTGCCCCTGCTTAAATTAATCGTGTTTGCCTTGGACAGGGAAGGAGAAATGGTAAGATGGTAAGTCTCGTCGTGTTTCCCTCAAATATCGCACGGCGCACTGCCCGACACGTTAAGCTATTCAACGTTTGCATGAAACTGATCCTAAGGCAACTAGAAAGACAACTTAATAGTTGTGCACGGAACCTGTATTACGTGTTTGGATTTGTCGAGCGGGCGAGTAGCTTCCCCACCAGTGCATTCAATGTACTGATAATCCACCAGTTTGATATGCAGGGTGCGGGAGAACCTCGTGCGATGCGGACGCCTCCAACGTGCGTGCTAAGGCGTGGACAACACTCCGAAGCAACGGTGCGTCCGGGACTGAAGCACATATACAAGACATAAGTTGTGAACATCGCCTGACCATCGCCTGTACAAATCATTCCACAGTTGTAGCCACTTGGCACGCTTTACTGTTTCAGAGAGAGAGGCTTGAGCGACTTGTAATCTCGGCTATACGCCGCCTGTAACACTTGTTTCATATCAATAAAGAGATTACTTTACTTTGTTTCAATGCTTCCGCTATATTTGTCGACTCAGTGAACCTGTTACCGATCGCCTATGCGTTCATGACTCCGCTGCACTCGAACAATCTGTGCGACTCTGTGGCTTAGAACTCTTGCCGCCAGCCAATGAACCATGGCCTTGCACGGGCGTGGATCACGCTCGTGCGGCATCACGCCCGGATGGGTTAAGCGATCGTTCCGCGGGAGCGCTGGCGAGGGTGATTCCCGCCTAGCGGGAACGGCCGATTGCCTGCGGGAGATCGGGGCGTGACAACCCCGACCTTCCCCCACGATCGGACCCGACCAACATCACCCCAGACCGTCTGCCGCCATTACCAGGCTGCTGCTGCCGCTGCTACACCTACAGTTGCTGCTGCAAGCCGCTGTCGCCGCTGTCTGGATCGCCTGCCGCTGTCGGAGCACCGCCCCCACCGGAGGACGACCAGGCTGCGAGAAAACCTTCATCCAGCCAACTAGGTAAACACCTATATACTCCTCTCTCTCATATCGTGTTCATTATGATCGTTGTGTCGTCGTGTCAAGACTTGTAGTGTTGGACACAAACTCAGTTAACCCTAACCAGGTATATGATGGTATATTGATTAAGAAGATTTAGAAATTGGGTTAATAATTAACCACCCCTTAATCATAAGACCTGTTGTTAGAAACATGTAATTCATCAATAAAACTTAGACGCTGTCAAGTATGCTGAATATGGGAATTTAAGGGCAAACAGTTGTACTAGACATAATGAAGCTTCGTAAAACCCTAGACGTAGTATTCATTGTCTCAAGGCGCACGTTGATCGAGGACAGAATGCGTGTACACCCTAGCTACGTGCGCACGTGATGCTGTATTCGACCAGTCGTGAACTTGCGACAGTACCCAAGAGTAGCGTCGTAATCATGTCTATATATTGCTTAGTGACTGATGACAGCATTGTTATATTATATTGTATGTCTAGGGTCTTTGGATCAGCCAGGAGACGCTGCAGGAGCAGGCTATTGGCATTCACAGCTTGAGGACTCAGGCAAGATACCTTGCCATATTTACTGTTTAAATTTAATGCTGTATATGTTGTATGTTATCTTGTTGTTCTATTTCATATGACTGTGCGCATCCGAGATTGACTCGGGTGCAGTCGACGAATGCGTCGATGATTAGTATACTTAACCTAGTCATTAGCAGACTCACCCCATGGGAGGATACCCTGATATCTTTCGAGACCTGACACTCTTACACGTTTTACTGTGGCATTCATATTGGGATGCAGGTCCGCATATTAAACTAGCTATCGGTGCGTGTGACATGCATCACGGTTAGTACATAACTCAGGATTATGTTATTTTAGAGACTGGCATATGGACACGTGGTATGCACGTCGAGTATTCGATGTGTGTATCTATATTAGGCGGGGAGGACTACTAGTAGGCGTATAGGATATACCCATTGGAATCCGTAGTATCCGGAGTAGCCACGGATCCAATGACTCCCTTTATTCAGATTTCCCGTTCTTTGGAGCGGTATGGACGTATATATACTTGCAGATTCCCCGTTCTTCGGAGCGGTATAGACGTTATACTATTCAGATTCCCCGTTCTTCGGAGCAGTATGGACGTATATATACTTGCAGATTCCCCGTTCTTCGGAGCGGTATGGACGTTATGCCTACACCTACTCATACGTACCAAAGTTGTCCTCACATTGCATTCACTTAGATGGTTAGCACACCCTTTATTGCATTTATTTTATTCAGTATTTATATATATGGCATGCTTCTATGTATCTTGTTATGTTCCTCTGAGGACCTGGTACCTTTCCAGATTTAGACGAGGCTTATTACCCCACAGTGTACGGCCCAGGACAGGAGACGAGGTTCGCTACAGCTGAGGAGTTAGAGGTGCTACCGTCAGAGTTTTCGTGATCAGTCGGTAGGCTTTCTGCCTAAGATTGGGTGCATCATTATCTAGTCAGCCGGTGCCCTAGTCGTTATCTATTATCTATCATTTTAGTATTTTATTTCGTAATAGCAGTGGGTTTGTCCCCACCTGACATTATGGGTTGTACTATGATATCTTGAGACTGGTGTTTATCTTCCAGCAGTTTAGTTAGTACTTCTTGCTGTTTATATTATGGATGATATTAGTTTACCTGTTGATTGACTGATGTTGGGACATGTTAGTATTTTAGGATAGCGTAGCACTCTTCGTAAGGATCCATTAAATTGGGATATCCTCGGAGATGTGACAGCTGGCTATTGCCACATGGCTTAGTCCCGTGTATTTTGGGACTGAGGCGTGACACTCTCCTCTTTCACCCTTGACCCCCGACCCTCTCTCCTGCTCCTCCTCCGACGACAATTTCTCCTCTCTCACCCCTGATCCCCTCTCCTCCGCCCCCTCTACTCCGAAAGACCCCCTCTCCTCCACCCCCTCTCCTCGACACCACTGACCCCCCCCCCACTTCGGCCCCCTAGTTTTTATTTTTTAATTATTGGATTTGGGATTTAGGGATTATACATAATTTTTGTATTTAAGATTTGGGTGCTGGACACGTACATACACGATATATTGGACACGGACACTAGAACACGGATACCCACACACACTCCACCTCCCAGTGATCATTATTCGGTACGGTTTCAGTCACAGTTAGGGGTGAGCATTATTCGGTTTACTATATATATTAGTAAAAAAAAGCGTAAATAAACCGATCAAAAAATCGAATTATATTATAGTCGTTTATAGTTATAATTTAGAGTACTAATATGAATAGTAATTAGTAGTTACTATAATTAGGTACTAAGTACTTAAAAGTAGATATAGAATCGTGAATCAGAGTATCGACCATATCGTCAGTTACAGATCGTAGTATCAGATTTTTTTTATCGGAAAAAAAAAATTTATTAATAAATTAATAACATTTTAGAAAATATATTTCATACATTTACGTATAATTTTAAGTATTTCTAGTGTTGTTTCTTAGTAGTTTCAAAATTGAATGAAATAATAATCACCCTTGCCGATTAGTTTATATGTGATAGATAAGTTTATTTTTACTTGCTTATACAACCTTACTATGCTAAGGCATGTATCGACCATATTCAGATGAGTGTCGAGGAAGTATGATTTTGGATACGAGTAAAATAAGTATCATAAATCTAGCTTTTACAATATTTAGTTTTTTATGAGACTTCTTCATTAAGTATCCTAACTAACTAATCATTTAGCAAATATCTTAACTCATCTTGAATCTAATTAATCCATATTTTTTGAATTAATTTATATGGTACATGTAGAATCAATGAGTCGATACTTAGTTGACCAATCATGGATGTACAATCGATGACATGAGAGTATGATTGGTTTGAGATGATTTCATGGAGGACGTTGATGAATTTCTCAAATACGCTCGTAGTCAATCTCATTTCGTGGATTTGAGGCTCATCAGGTGTTCTTGTATCAAAGTCGAAATATATCATTCAAAGAGGTGGATCTCGTGAGGGAGCATCTCTATAAGAAGGTTTCGTACCGAACTACAAGGAGTGGACGGCTCAAGGAGAACCTTTATTTTTGCAATATCACCATTCCTCCTTCAATACGGAGGTAGAAGAGTCCACTCTCGGAGATAATTGTGAGACTCATCTCACTATTGCGTATTTTTCATGTTCATATCTTGTATATGTGTTCTATTATTGTATATTGCTTTCCTTATATATTTTTAGATTTTTCTAGCTGCTCTCATGTAATTTTTATATTTGTGTATAGTGTAACCACCCTTGATATATAACCCCTCTCTTTCTCTTTATTCTCCATTCTTTCACTTTCCCCTCTTTTTATTTTCTTCTCATTTCCTCTCCCCTCCTCCCTAGCCAAGAGCAGCCCAGGACCGGTCCCCTCCCCTTTTCCTTGGTAGTAGTGGTAGTAGTAAGTGGTAGTTCTAGGCAAGTACATCTTGCCAATAATGGAGAACTTGCACTTTTATATTATTGTGGATTTCTTGCATTTTATTAGTCTATATTGTGCTCTGTGAACTCTTATGGATGTTACTTCTTGGTATTTTCGATTTTGATGTCTTGGTTGGACTAGATCTACATTTTTAGTTTTGTCACGCCCCAGTCCCAGAATACACGGGACTAGGCCACGTGGCAATGACCAGCTACGTAACAAGGGGACTCCAGTCCGACTCTGAATACGTATAAGCTGTAAATGAGGGTCATTATTTAGATAACACGGTATACATGTCTATGTATCAAACCACAAGGATATGTAATAAAGAAGGAACAATATGTATCATGGTGTGCATCCCACACTACACTCGTCTGAATAGACTCGAAGAAAATAATATGAGTCTACAAATACTGGGCTACAAATAATATGAGTCTACAAATACAGAGACACACGGTGCATACCGTAGCTTTGAGCACAGAGTCACACGGGTAATACCATAACTCCGGATACATGATCTCTACGTAAATAAGAATACATATATATATAGCGCGTGCAAAGTAGCCCAAGCGTCTAGTAACTGTCGTCCCCTCCCAATGCGGTCAACGAAAAGCATCCGCTCTCCGATAAGCCTGAAACTCTATCTAACAGTCTCGTCATACTGAAGTAACTAGCAACAATCATGATCCTAAAGTCATCACAGATTTTGGTCATGCTGACACTATCAGGATACGAGAAGTCTGGCACGATGACAGTGTCTGATTGTGCCCTAGGGTTCCGATGTAACCAAGTAGGTAAATCAAGGTATCGAGAATATCTATCAATCGATACTAGACGTTACTGATGAACGTCTACACCCGGATATGCCCTGCACGCTAAGTAACGATTCAGATCCAAAGCGCACACAATGTATAGATAAAATAAATAGTAAATCTGGAACTGAGTTACAGAGTGGCAAGGTACACTTGCCTTGATCCGGATGCTGAAAGCGGGGCTCCGGTACAACGTCCAAGTCCGAGGATCCCAAAGTACCAAATTAACCTTGTTGAACTTCCTCTGAAATCGAGCGGGAACTCCTTGTATGGACGAGCTCGATCATTGAAAGTTGATTGGGTCACAACATGGTGCTGAGTAGTCGAAGCATCTGCAACACTAGACTATGGTACAATGACTCGACCGGGAACCCGGGGGTGTCCGTGTGTATGCTTCCATGAGCTTCATATCGCTTGGTCGAAGAACTCCGACAACTCACAGTTGAGGAGATGGATGCAGCTGTGACATCGCATGATAGGGACACTCAGTTGCTCGATCGTTGGTTCGCAGGTTCATGCGGTCTGTTCTGCTCCAAAATGGTAATGCGAAGGTGATGACCGTGCACAGCATCTCGACCACGCTTGGCACACTACACATTACAGGGTCTGATATAGGTGGTCTGGAATCTGCTGGCATGAACGACGAACGGCCCGAGCACAGTTGAGTGACCTATCGATTCTCTGTATACGGGATGGGCCATCGTGCCGATAAGAAGCTGTCACTGGATGAGCGGAAAAATAAAAACATTGGGTCGGTCGATGGGGTGCTGGGGACTGATGTCGAGTACCGGAGCACTGGCGCAGTGCACGACCCACTGGTCGTTGATGCCAGGTGAACGTGCTCCGACGGTGATGGTGGCAGTGGTCGAGGTATTCGTAGCATTGAGCGTGGTGATGGTGGCAGTGGGAGCAGCGATGGTGTTCGGTAACGGTGACAGTGGCAGTAGCGAGGTGAAGGTAGAGTCATAGTGGTGGTGGTGGTGGTGGAAGTGGCTGTTGGTGGTATTGTGTGGGTGAGGCCGACGGTGGTGGTGTTGGCTTCTCGTGGTGGTGGTAATGGCGGTGTTGGTGAAGGAGGTCCGGCGGGTGGTGTAGGGTGGTGGTGTAATAATGGAGAAGAAGAAGAATAATGGAGGAGAAGAAGAAGAAGAAGAAGAAGAAGAGAAGAAGAAGAGTTTCGGCTGAAGTGTGGTGAGGGGAGGAGAGAGAGGGTGGTAGGAATTTTTAGGTCTCCTCTTGGGATTAGGGCCGGTCACATGTGGTGTGTGTGTGTGTGTGTGTTATGGTGGGGGGGAATTTGAATCAATGGCTAGGATTTAACATGAGAGAAAAATAATGTAAGGGGAGAGAGAGTATGAGGTGACCGATCATGAGTATGAGGAGGTTTCTTCATTTGGTTTCCACCAATAGGAGGGTGACACCTAGCACCCTCTTTGCATTTTAGCCCCTTAACATTTGGGTGTTTACACAAGAAGGAAAAAGAGTGAGGATTTGATGTAGAAAGTTATGTTTGGTGTTTTGTAGGATGAGAGGGTGTTGGGTGTTTTGTCTGAGCCTCATGAATGTGTGTTGGGTTAAGTTTGGGTTAGGTTAAGTTATTTCCCCAATTTAATTAAATAAAGTGTCATAGGTGCTCTTAAATTAAATGAGAGTATATAGGGTCTCAATTGGGAGTAACACAAAGGTCATGGATGGTGTAGGCTTGGTATCAAACTTGGGCCCTTTAATAGGTTAGGCGAAACAGATTGAGTTTGTGTCCCCAAATCGATGGTAACGACATAGGTACAAGGTATAGTATTAAAGAATTAATTTTTGTGACTGAAAAGCTGTGAAATTAAAATAGAGCACAAGGGAGTGTGTTTATGAGTGACAGAAATATCCAGTGCCTAGGTTGGCTTGTCAGGTCAAGAGTACAAAATTTGTTGGAAAGTAAAGGCTATTGTTATTCTCCAATTATTGAATCAATGGTAAGGTGAACCAAGGGTTTGAATTAAAGAACCAGTCTAGATAACCCTAATTTCTAATCCTTAGTCAACCTGAAATTAACCCAAAATTCTTACCATATCAAATCTACTTAAAAAATTTGAGGGGGTTTACATCCTTCCCAACTTAGAAGAATTTCGTCCTCGAAATTAAAAGTAAAGCACGAATAAGAGTTATAAGAATTAAAAAGTTAACAGGTATTCGAAATGCAGTACGTAAATTCGTACCTCGGTCCTCAAATAATTGCAAAAAATGTTGTCGAATGGAATCCTCACGCTCCCAAGTAGACTCGCCCGGCGAATGATGCTTCCATCCAACCCTGACCAGTCGAATAGTCTGTCCCCTCAAAACCTTCTAACTGCGATCGAGTATCCCTACTGGCTGCTCCATATATGATAAACTGGGCCCGACTGTAATCTCTGAATGATCGAGCAAGTGGTTTATCCCCTAGGGTCGAATAGTTTTGTTCTCATTCACTCCAGTCGAATAGTCTATCCCCTAAGGTCTGCCACGTATCTCCTCAACTGCGATACATAAAATACTTTGTGCACGCCTTCTAATGATGGAGGCAATACAAGATGATAAGCTACTTTGCTAACACCCTTCAAGATATTAAAAGGTCCGATGTACCTCGGACTCAGCTTGCCTCTGCCCCCAAATATGATAGTACCACGAGTAGGCGGTATCTTCAAAACACATGGTCACCTTCCTTGAATTTCAAAGATCTGCAGTGTGCATCTGTCTAATGCTTCTGCTTGTCCTATGCTGCGCACAGGTGGACCTGAATCTGCTTCACTATCTCCATTGTCTGTGTCACCAACTCTGGACCAAGTATCTTACGCTCTCCCACGTCACTCCAACATACCGACGACCTACACTTTTTGCCGTACAGAGCCTCATAAGGTGCCATCTGTTTGCTTGCTTGGTAGCTGTTATTGTAGAAGAATTGAAGAATTCCACCAAGTATAGATGGTCCTCCCATGATCCTCCAAAGTCGATCATCCACGCTCTCAATATATCCTCTAGTATATGAATCGTGCGCTCTGACTGACCATCAGTCTGTAGATGATATACGGTACTGAACTTGAGTCGAGTTCCTGGACTCTTTTACATACTCTGCCAGAAATATAACGTAAATGTGGAATCATGATCCAATACAATGCTAACAGAAAATTCATATAGTCGTACTATCTGCCTCATGTACATGTCAGCCAATATCTTCGTGGACTGCCAAATTCTAAAGGGCAAGAAGACGCCGACTTTATAAGTCAGTCCACGATAACCTATACTGCATCCTCCCCGCTAGGGCTCCTCGAAAATCATGTGACGAAGTCCATGGTAATGTGCTCTCACTTCCACTCAGGAATGGAAAGCGGCTACAATAGTCCTGCAGTCCTCTGATGTTCGGCCTTGTCTTGCTGATAGACCAGACATCTCACCATGAATATCGTAATCTCCCTCTTTATCCCATGACACCAGTAATGTTGTCTCAAATCACGATATATCTTCATACCACCGCTCGGCAGCCGCAAGAAGATGGCCGCGTACGGCCAAAACAGCCAGCGAAGTTTTGTCTTTGACCAAATTTTATGCAAAGCTGACTTCATATACCATGACGAAAAAGGGGAAGATGTGAACTTAGACTCTTCATACTATGCACCGGCGCGTGCCAGGACAAAAATGTCTAAGGCAATACGAGCTCGCCAAGATCGAGCTATTGCTCATTCGATCGACCGTTGTAGAAGCATAGAAAATCTAGATCCATGCGATCAACAATCATGCGCCCTAAGATCGGCTCAGAAAAAATTAGGCCGCAGGATGACCATACGGCCAAGAAAAATCAGCATCCATGTGGCCACAAATATTGGCCGCATAAAGGCCTGACACCGAGATTATGTCTGACACAGAATCCTGACAAAAAGGATTTTCTGAACGCCTCGAAAGGTATGAGCATACTAAACGACAAGAAGATCTCGTCAGACTAATAATGACTTCTGACAAGCATGCAATGCCACATGTACGAGGCCTTATGCATCCCAGACTCTATCTGCTCCATGCGACTCTGGTCCTCCGTGTTCTAGACTACATGCGTTCTATGTGACTCTGGACCTCTGCATTCCAGACTTAATACGTTCCATACGTCTTTGTCCCTCTGCGTTATAGACTCCATGCATCTTTGGTCCTCTGTGTTTCAGACTTCATGCGTTCTATGCATCTTTGGCCCCATGCGTTTAAGACGCCATGCGTCCTATACGTCTCAGAATCATTGCGTGGCAAGGTTCTTTGAGATAAAATCTTTCTGTTGTGATTCTCTCAAACTAAATGTGGACCATGTGTCAAGCTGACCAAGTCACGCAAACAGAAGACGAGAACCACCAGGATCTCCAATAACAGCAAATCCTAACAAAATATCCATATGGCCGCTTCCCTGGACTCAACCCATACTATGCACCTACAGTTGTAACCGTATTCTATTGAAGGAGCCCCCTGCGGCCACCAAACAGAAGCACATGCGGCACCTATATTCCATTAACATGATGGCTATAAATAGAGGCAACTTGGATGTCCCAAAGGTCGAGCTTTTTCTACTTCAGTGAAAGACCATATCCCCAGCCAGCTACGTACGTTCACACAAGCTCAGGAGAGAGAAGAGAATATAGCATCTTCATTCCCTCATCAGACCGTCAACGGAGAAAACGAGACGCTACCGCGCTCAAGCTCCATCGTCACTACCCAGATCAAAAATATCTTACTTAGATTTTTCTCTTAGGATCTTTTTGTACTTTTTTTGTCTGTTATTTCAACGTTAAAAACTTGCAATGGCGGACAAGATGGCGACTCTGTTGGTGTTCGGAACCCAGAATATCTGGTTTCGCAGGCCAGAGATTCTAAGCAAAAAATCTAAGTAAAATTTTTTTGATTTGGGGAGTGACGATAGAGCTGGAGTGCGACAGCGTCTCGTTTACTTCGTTGATAGTTTAATAAGGGAATGAGGATGCTATCTTCTCTTCTCTCTCCTGATCTTGTGTGAACATACGTAGCTGGCCGGGGGATTATGGTCTTTCTCTGAAACAAAAAAATCCCCCCGGCCAGCTACTAACGTGCACACAAGCTCAGGAGAGAAAAGAGAAGAGAGCATCCCCATTCCCTCATCAGACCGCCAACGGAGTAAACGAGACGCTGCCACGCTCAAACTCCATCTTCACTACCCAGTCAAAAATATTGTACTTAAATTTTTTGCTTATGATCTCTTTGTACTTCTTTGTTTGTTATTTCAATGTTCAAAACTTGCGATGGCGACTCTGTTGGGGAGTTACTTCTCCTCTGATGAGAAGATAGTGACGCAGTCCGATGCGGCCAAGCTAGGTTCAACCCAAAGGATGTTGGTGGTACGATCGACCAACAAGCATAAGAGAACTTGCTCTCTGGGGACAACGCGAGTCCTTCTCCAAGGCAAGCAAAGCCTAAGAAGACCCGCAAGACATGGGTAGCGAAGACCGTTGTGCCTCACCCAACTGCGGAGTATGCGCTCCCCACTTCTCTCGCTGTTGCCCCAGACGCTCATTATACGTCCACCTAGGATGACCCTGTCCATACGGCAGTCGGAAAAGGTGCTCAGCACCCAAACTCTGGCAAAGAAAAATACTATGATGCCAGAAGTTTGGGTGCTGAGACGTATTCCATGCGGCCATAGCAGAAGCCGCATAAGTCGGCAGCCGCAGGCAAAAGTCCATATGCGGCACCGATCATCAGCTACGGGAAAATGACCACATACGGCCAGCACAGTATCAAAATCTCCGTCTTCGACCGAATCTCATGCAGCGTTGACTCCATATGCCTTATTGAGAAAGGGGAGTATGTAAACTTGGACTCTTCATAATACGCACCGGTATGTGCTAGGTCAAAGGAGTCCAGGGAAGTGCGAGCTCGCCAAGCTCAAGCAACTACTCATACGGCCGACCGTTAGTAGGCTCCGCTAACTGTTACGCGAGCCCCTGATGGAAAGTTGTATAAGATCGACCCATGTGTCCACCCACAATAGAAAATAGACTGGGTCAATCTCGAAAGTCTTCCATTAACGACTTGGGGAGAGTTATTGTACAAACCCCAGGATAGGAAGCAAAGACAACACCTACACACCTATGTGCTCAGTCTACCCAGGCTCATAACGAGGGTGTAAAGGTGTATCAGCCCTCGCTTGATTTGTGCAACATGATCAACCATAAACGTAAACCGAGGAAAGCAACCACGGCATATGAGGTATCCTCTCCAGGATACCCCTGTGCCAACATCATCATCTGTAGTACCTCGTTCGCTTGTTCGGGGAACGTGACTAAGAAATACTTGGTATCGTTCGATCGGGACTGATTGAATCAAGATTATTTCCTTGTTATGGATTGCCTTCTTTGAAAATAAGTCCCACATTCAGCGAATTGTGCCAAGGAAAGACTCGACAACCGAGTCTCGATGGACCTTTCCGTTGCGCTGGTTTCCTTGCCCATTTTCGATGCCGCTTTGTTGCTTTCTTGGTAGTTTTTTGACTTGCATTTTCTTGAACGATTTTGATGGATTTTATTGTCTTCATTCTTTGAACTTCATATTTTATATCGAACTATGAAAAATTGAGGCAGGAGATATTGATCATCTATTGGTGCGTGCAGGTGACTGTGTAGGCGACGCGCAAGTGGAGTCTTGAAGATCTTTCCTTTCTTTTCCCCGATTCACCAACTTGTGAGTGGCCTTACTTTCGATTAGCTCCTTTCTTCCAAGTCTTCACTCTTAACAATCTGACTCGTTTGTACGTTCTGATCAATGATACCATAATAATAATAACTGAGTCAAGATAATAAGAAGTAAACTTGGAAGACTTATGCTTTTCATATAAAATCACTATATGATCATATTGTTGCATGCTTGTCTGCTGTGCATATATCTATTTTATGTTTCAATTGTAGCTAAAATTCATTCACCTATAACTGTGAAATGAGTAGTAGAATACTGCAAGGTGATCACTTGGATCAGGTGGACTATGCTATAGAATTATGCTGAATCCTTATATTTCATGCATGTTGTCTTAAAATGCCTCGGTTGATAACGTAGTTCTAGATGTCGCATGGTCACGGATAACTTGTGCACAAGGTGTAGGGTTCCTACGAACGGTCATTGGGGGCACCGAGACCGATTTGTCCTAGGCGGAACTTCATATATAGTCAAGCTAATGGCCTAGCACGGGAGGCAGAGTGGCTTGTAGTGGGCTAGCTACTTGCGTCTACAACCATCACCGTCTGCCCGGACTATAGTCCAAAATGGCTCACAAAGCCAGTGACCTATATATCACGCCCTGATCTCCCACATGAATCGGTCGTCCCCGCTGGACGCGAATCACCGCGTTAGCGCTACCGCGGGACGATCATTTCCATTTAGACGTGATGTCGCACGAGCACAAGATTCACTCGTGCAAGGCCATGAATCAAACAAGCGGAGAATATCTAAGCCACAGAGTCACACAGATAGTCCGAATGCAGCAGAATAAGAAATAAATAGGCGATTGATAACAAGTTCACAGAGTCGTCATAGCGGAAGCATTGAATAACACAAGTTCTGGAAGTAAAATAAGCACTTTATTAATGTTAAAAAAGTATTATAAGCGGGGCTAGGCCAAGATTATAAGTAGATCAAGTCCCTCTCTCTCAAAACAATAAAAACGTATCAAGTGGCTATATTTGTGGAATAATACATAGGCGATATTCCAACATTATGTCTTGTATATGCGCTTCAGCTCCGGACGCAACTCTCCAAGGCTCCAGAGCAAACTCTATGCCTTAGGTCGCACGAAGGGAATTTTTGCACCGAATGAGGTTCTTCCGCACCCTGCAAGCAATCTGGTGGATTATCAGTACATGAATGCACTGGTGAGGAGGCTTCTCGCCCGCTCGACAAATTCAAACATGTTATATAGGTTATGTGCACCATCTATTAAGTTATCTTTCTAATCTTGCCTTAGGATCAGTTTTATGGCATAATGAAAAGCCTAACTCGTGTGGCAGTGTGCCGTGCGATATAAAAGTAACACGACGAGACTTACCAACTTACCATCCGTCCTTCCCTATCCAAGATAAAATAAGTTAAACCAAGCACGAATATATATATATATATATATATATATATATATATATATATATATATATATAATAAAATCCAGAGGCAATCGCATAAGCAAATACAAGTGTCACGAGCGAGGTTTGGTTTCAGGTGCACGAGTTACACAGATTACTCATGTGTGTTTCAATGGATTCTCAGGTGTTCAATATGTACAGATGCCTTATACTCATAATCGTTCAGGTATTTCAGATTACTGGATGTGATGCAATGACTCGCACGCAGATTACCGTTAAGCGAGGATGACTTATCTGTATGAACATGAGGTCACTGGCTTAGCCATAAAGGATGATGCATATCTCAAAAAGAGATGAGGCATAGCACAAGAGTCATGGGCGTTACCCACCATCTCGACCAAATATGGAGAGACTACCAAAGATATTAGAGTCAGACGTGTTATCCAAGTATAGGATGCACTACCAAGGGCCCAACCACTGAATATATTGTGTCACCCCAAACCGAGGAGCATCCTACCGATTTGGTCACGCAATACCCATATTCCTCCTAGGATGGTACAATCTCGGTGCCCCAATGATCGTCTTAGAAATCCATGCTATTACCTCGTGCACGAGTTGTCCGTGACCATGTAAGTCTAGGATCTTAAATTTATGGGATTCATGACACGACATGTTAATTCTTGATTCTTGTTCAGAACGAGTATGCTCCACGAGCTGTGATTCTTACTTAACTTGACATGATTCTCATTCAGAGTTAAACTTGACATGGTAAAATCCTCTAGTCCGTAGATGCCTTGGCGACCCAACAGTCCCGATTACTTTCAGGTTCATACTTGCACGGAACGACTATTATATGGTCTTCCGGGGAGAACTAGATGGATGCAAGGCATGACTAGTGTTACTTGATTGTGGCATAAATTATGTGACAAGCATTAAAATAAGATAAACCAGTATAATTTATACTGTAAGCAGGCAAGCATGCATTTATTGGAAATATAAGCATAAGGAAACATATTGTATAGTCTACCTTAGAACATAAGCCTTTACGTTAGCATGGGTCTAAGTGGTAGTGCGAGAAGTAAAACCGTACAGTGACATATCGGGTGACATAATCCATAAGGCTAGCAGTATAAATAAGTGAGACAGTGCACTACGAAGAGTATATAGTGATCTACTCGAGTCATAGCGGGGTCTACTTGTACGAAGCTAAGGTAGCATGCGAGGGTCCAACTATAAGCCAAGTTTCATTTCCATGTTCTAATACAAGCAATACAAGATAGTATTATTCCCTTAGCTAGGTGCGTTGTATTCTTTATTAGTATGCAAGGGGTGATTCACTTAGCGACTAGCAGGTATCGTCCATATTTTAAGTGTGCTGGCTAAGCAAAGGCAAGTTTATCGTAGCCACCCACCTTAGCGATGATTCACCTCGGTCGAACGATACTCTGAGCGAGACTTTGAAATTCTAAGTCTGAACTCCTGAAGGGTCAAATCTAGAATCCTTTGCCTCAAACGAGTCTTCTTACTCTTAGCAAAGCGGGTTGGGTCATTGCACTTGCGTTGTTTGAATCTGTTGTCCGCTTGAGCAAAATAGATCATTACATTATACATGTCACGCCCCAGTCCCAAAATATTGAGGGACTAGACACGTGGCAATGGCCAGCAGAACACACCGATGGACAAACCCAATTTAATGGATCCATCGGAGCGTACTTAAGCTGTAATACAACAATAAGGGTCTACTAATCTCATCTACAGAAATGAATACAATAATACCAAAAGAGTGAAATATAATCATCAGCAAGTCACAAGTAAATAAATCGGGGAACAACCCGATAACAAGTCTAATACAATAGTCAAGATATAGAAACAACAACAAATACTGAGAATGGATAAAGCATATACTCAGAAGATATCCCCGGTGATCACTCATCTACTGGATCTAGCACCGCTCCAGTGACTGCTCCTGTTCCTGCTTCTGCTCCTGCTAATGCTCATGTCCCGTATACCTCGGGGTAGATCTCGTCTGCTATACCTGGGGACATAATTCGGATCCAGGTCCTCAAGGGACATAACAAGGTACAAAATAACTCAAGCCAAAATAAATGCATTACAGCAATAAATGAACAATATGGTAAATATATAACCAGTTAAGTGATATGCAAGATGAGAGCATCACTAGAACTCAGGCTGAGACCACTACAAGCTTGGTGTCGGGAAGCCGGTAGCAGAGAT
The DNA here is from genome assembly GCA_036927795.1 of Iris macrosiphon. NCBI lineage: Eukaryota > Viridiplantae > Streptophyta > Magnoliopsida > Asparagales > Iridaceae > Iris > Iris macrosiphon. The sequence continues at coordinate 184,834,952 of JAYESA010000009.1, forward strand.
ATCATGCAGTTTGTCTAGCTCAGAGAGAGACTATGACGCTGTCATAATATGATCAACCTGTAGCCTGTGTGTCTCTCCCCACCCAATATAATCATACGTCTTATGTCCACGATGTCTCATGTCCATGCCATGCAGGATCAAAACTAATACAGAAAGTCATATAATATCTAAGCAAAAGAATATGTCATAAAATATGTAACCTATATAGAATCACCATGAATATCTCAGGAAGATTCTGTCTCATAAATAGTGTCAGGTGTCCTGGGTTATGACGTACTTGATAATGCAAGCACGAGAATGTAAAGGGTCACGATATCCATCTCTAGGTGATGTTACACAACTCCGCGTACGGTGTTGGCACCCGAATATTATTCGAACGCTAAGTAAGCCACACGGTCCTAGGTTAAGCAGGTACATCATATGAATAAATAAAGACAATAGTATAAAACAGGTACTGCAAGTTTTGGCAAGGTACACTTGCCTGGGGTTCTGACTCCAACTGTAGCTCTGGTCTCATTGGGATTTGCAGGTACTCCTCCGGTTGCTGAAATAGACATCACCATCAGATTCAGAAAATATCAAATAGCTAAAAATGCCTGTCCTTGAGTCCAATTTGGACACAAGGGCAAAAATGACAGTTTCTGGTCAAAACGGGGTCCACATGTGGGCCGCTTCGCACCAAAAAATGTGTCAGGAACAATGGTCTCTAATTTTGTCAAACTTAGTATCAACAAGTCCAGAACGATGATACGAACCCAACGAAACTTCCAGAACTGGATTTCGATGAGCCTATCACAAAATTGCCCGTCAAGTGGAGCCGCGGGGCCCACGATAAGTGATTTTGTCAACGTTCTTAGAATCGAACCAAACTTGGGTCACAGGACCAGCATATTTCTATGAGTCTGATGGCACAAGTTTTATTTTGATCCGACGTGTGTACACGAAGTTATAACGTGTTCTGGAGCAGGACCGATACGGGGCGTTGTCGGTGGATATGCGTTGATTCCGGTGTGCACGCACATCCAAATCAACTTCTGTGAAATTTCATATATCCGTATCAATGGCGCGCACCTTTCGGTGAAGACCGTACGCGACCAAGTCGTCCCGTTTGGCAGGGCGCACTCAATTCCGAGGAAAAATGGGGTAAATATTTTCCTATTTTTGGATCGTGGTTCACTATCGCCATAAGATGCGACACACCGAACGGGTTGTACGGGCATCGAGAGGGTTACGTAGTCTACACGTCACAACAGACGGAACAGAAAATGGGGAAGTGGGGAGAGAGAAAGGGGTACCTGAACAGGGCTCTACGGAATCTGAGATTTCTCGTGTCCGCGAGGCGACACGATACAACACTGTATCTGGGTTAGGGTTTCGACAGCTTGTCGGAGCTTCACCGGAGCTGGAGGAGGGGCTGGAGGTATCTGCGGCGGAGGGCGGCACTGGTGTCGTCGGCGGAGGACACGGTTGTAGAAGCATGAAAAATACGCTACAGAGTTATACGCAACATCTCAGTGTTGTGTGGCGTAAGACTTGACTTCAGAGCCATCGGCGTACAAACAGAGCTTCATCGCTAGTACAGCATAAAATATAAGCTCCAGAACAACCCACGTAATATAGTATTTCCAGGCTGCTTCATCATAAAAAGGTTGTTACATCGCCTTTATGGTGTAAAACTTATCTGCTTTTAATGCATCATGGAAGTGTACGAGGAACGCTTCGAATTCCTCAAATGAACTTGTCAGATCATGCAGTGAACCTGACTCCTGACAAAGAGTACTGCACAACTATCCAGACGACGGCTGTAATGATGGTGCGGCATAGAGACCCAAACCATCATTTAGTGACATTTCCCTGATATAAACTGCTTTTATGCATACAAGGGAATACGCTGCCTAGTTTTACATAGGCAGACATGAGCTTTTACGCTCAGCAGAAGACAAAACGAACTGCCACATAAAAAGCTGCTCTTCGCACAGAGCTCAAGGCACGTCTCTGCAGTTAATGCGCAGGATGGGGGCAGATCTCTGTATTTAATGCACGGGATTTGGTTCTACTTTCAAGGACTGGGAAAGCCATGATTAAGGCTAATACGTCCACATCATCACTTCTGTATGTTACGCCACCTGGCTATTTTCAGCTATAGGAGCACGTTGTACGCTATCTCCTTGAAATACGCCAACCTGGCTATTTTTAGCTATAGGAGCACGTTGTACGCTATCTCCTCAGAATACGCCAACTCAGGCTACATTTGCATTTGTGCGTAATAAGGCTATTTCATCTAGAATATGCTCAAGACCTCAGTCAAGGAAGGACGAGCGGCTATCTTTACGCCGACTACCTATCCGTACAACATCAGGCTTCTACGCCTACGGTGCTTCTACGCCTACTTGGCTTCTATGCCAATTCAACCGCTACTTGGCTTCTACGCCAACTCGACAACTATTCAGCTTCTACGCCTACCTGGCTTCTACGCCAGTTTGATAACTATTTGGCTTCTACGCCATGGTGACAGTCATTGGCTTCTACGCCAACCTTTTCTACGCGAGGGGCAGTTACCCACGTGGCTTGTATGCCGTGATCTTCGCAACAGTTATACGCATTATCTCTTAATGGGATACGCGTCACACGCTCATTCAGAAGATCATTTATACGTGGGTTGCAGTTATTGTAACCGCCGCGTAAAAAGTGCCATACTCTCCACTATCCCGCTTCTACGCCGACTGGACGGTTACTGTCACTAAAACCCTATAAATAAAGACCTTTGTTGACAGAGGTCTGGGGTCGAAGGTCGAGGAAAAAAGGGTGAAAATAAGGTCAGAAAATTTGGAAAAGATAGGTCAAGAGTCAAAGAAATCGAAGAGCACAGATCGACGATTTTGGCATCGAGCGTCTACTTCTTCTTGCAACTTTAGAAGCTTCTACTTCTTCTACAGCACTTCTTCATCATCGTGTGGTCCAAGGGACAAAGTGATCGACCGCAGATCAGACTCCTATAGCAATATTTACCCAGATTAAAATTTGTACTTAACATCCTCGTATAGGATTAATAGTACTTCTTGTTTGTAAACCTAAGAAAGGGTTTTGTATAAACCTAGTTTTATATCTTACGTTTATTATCAAACACAAGATGGCGACTCTGCTAGGGATTTTTTGGGAATCGGCAGCTACAAATCTACGATTTTACGCTCAGAGGCTATAAGTCTATGGTTTTACGCCCGGATGCTTTTACGCTCGGTAGCTTTTACGCTCGAGAGGCTATAAACCTACGACTTTACGCTCAGAGGCTACAAATCTATGATTTCACGCTCGGTAGCTTTTACGCTCAGAGGTGACAGATTTACGACTTCACGCTCGAAAGTTTTCTTTTCAAAGGCTATAAGTCTACAGTTTTACGCCCGGATGCTCTCATGCTAAGCAGCTTTTACGCTCGAGAGGCTACAAACCTAGGACTTTATGCCCATCTACACTACGGATCTATGACTTTTCGCATATCCCAAAATACGCAAGTCAGAGTATGCGTATATCTGAACAAATTCTCAAGACGGCCAGTTACAAGGGTTTTCTCAAAAGATGCTCCATTATGGCCATAAAATATTCCAAGTATAAAGTTCAGCATTGAAAGTGACTCTTCTTCTTGAGTCGATTCGAAGCTCATCCAAAATCCAGTCTGAATACTTTCTCTACAGTTCAAGCATGGTCAGTTTCTCGCCCTACTTCAAGGGATTTTCGAGAAACCATTCTTGAAGATGATGGTCTGAACAGAAAATTCTTCTTATCAGAGAATTGACAGTTCAGACATTTTTACGCGACTTCTCGTTCAAAACAGCATGACAAGTTCGAATATTTGACTTAAATGCTAAACAGCTTTCTACGCATCCTCAGTTTTGCGTAAAAGACGGGACGAGACCAGATACTCTTTTTATCAGAGATGGCATAAAGTTATTCAGACGTGTCGAAGCTGCACATATTCAAACTTCATTTCAGCAAAATATGGCAAATTATTAGATGCGTAAAAGAAGACAGTTTTCATTAATCATGATTACATATGAGGAAAATCCAGTCTACAAAGGGGTTTTTTATCTTCATGATTATATATAAGGAAAATCCCGTCTACAAAGGGTTTCTCATCCTCATTTAAAGATAACGCCCAGAACCTGTTCTGCTAGGTTCTTATATTGGTGGAGATCTTTATCCGTCTTCTTCAGCAGTTAGTCGATTTCCGTAACCGATTAACAAGAAAATGATCAATGGCGGGAGGATACAAAACTGGGCGTGTCTAAATTATTCAAGCCCATCCTCCATACGCCATGACAGATTGAGTTGAGGTATTTAGGCCCAACTCAATACTGGAAGACAGGGCCAGTTTGTCTGCCCTCGTCCACGAACAACGGGAAAAAATACAGCTTGTAAGCTGTATGGTCGAATGTGACCCTTCCTCTTTCCTGGACGAATCGCCATATGAAGTTGCTTATTATCCCGAGCAAAGGAAGCTATGATATCCTTTCACGATCCATCGTTGCAGATGATATTTGCTCAAAGATACCTCTTTTTATGGCTCCTTGTATGCTGGAAGAACATGATCTTCTTCTTCCCCAAGTTGACCCGACGAACTCCGGCAATCATCTCGGTATGGTAAAGGAAATATGGGAATAACAGGCTAACTCATCAGCCTTTATATAGGCAAAAGAGAACAAACCGAATCCCAATAAATCCACAAAAATCTGCCAAGAAATTAGCCTCGAGGAACGAGTCAGACTTGACTGTTTCATGCTTCATTCAAAGTGTTTCAAATTACGAGGAATTTGAAAACTTTGAAGGGGGTCTTGTAGAAGCATGAAAAATATGCTGCAGAGTTATACGCAATATCTCAGTATTGTGTGGCGTAAGACTTGACTTCAGAGCCACCAGCATACGAACAGAGCTTCATCGCTAGTACAGCGTAAAATATAAGCTCCAGGACAACCCGCGTAATACAGTATTTCCAGGCTGCTTCAGCGAAAAAAGTTGTTACATCGCCTTTATGGCGTAAAACTTATCTGCTTTTAATGCAGCATGGAAGTGTACGAGGAACGCTTCAAATTTCTTGAATGAACCTGTCAGATCATGCAGTGAACCTGACTCCTGACAAAGAGTACTGCACAACTATCCAGACGATGGCTGTAATGATGGTGCGACACAGAGACCCAAAACGTCGTTTAGTAACATTTTCCTGATACAAACTGCTTTTACACATACAAGGAAATACGCTGCCTAGTTTTACACAGGCAGACATGAGCTTTTATGCTCAGCAGAAGACAAAACGAACTGCCACGTCAAAAGCTGCTCTTCGCACAGAGCTCAAGGCACGTCTCTGCAGTTAATGCGCAGGATGGGGGCAGATCTCTGCATTTAATGCACGTGATTTGGTTCTACTTTCAAGGACTGGGAAAGCCATGATTAAGGCTAATACGTCCACATCATCACTTCTGCATGTTACGCTACCTGGCTATTTTTAGCTATAGGAGCACGCTGTACGCTATCTCCTTGAAATATGCAAACCTGGCTATTTTCAGCTATAGGAGCACGCTGTACGCTATCTCCTCAGAATATGCTAACTCAGGCTACATTTGCATTTGTGCATAATAAGGCTATTTCGTCCAGAATATGCTCAAGACCTCAGTCAAGGAAGGACGAGCGGCTATCTTTACGCCGACTACCTATCCATACAACATCAGGCTTCTACGCCTACGGGGCTTCTACGCCTACTTGGCTTCTACGCTAATTCAACCGCTACTTGGCTTCTATGCCAACTCGACAACTATTCGGCTTTTACGCCTACCTGGCTTCTACGCCATGGTGACAGTCATTGGCTTCTACGCCAACCTTTTATACGCGAGGGGCAGTTACCCACGTGGCTTGCATGCCGTGATTTTTGCAGCAGTTATACGCATTACCTCTTAATGGGACATGCGTCACACGCTCATTCAGAAGATCATTTATACGTGGGTGACAGTTATTGTAACCGCCACGTAAAAAGTGCCATACTCTCCACTATCCGGCTTCTACGCCGACTGGACGGTTACTGTCACTAAAACCCTATAAATAAAGACCTTTGTTGACAGAGGTCCGGGGTCGAAGGTCGGGGAAAAAAGAGTGAAAACAAGGTCGAAAATTTTGGAAAAGAGAGGTCAAGAGTCAAAGAAATCGAAGAGCACAGATCGACAATTTTGGCATCGAGCGTCTACTTCTTCTTGCAACTTTAGAAGCTTTTACTTCTTCTACAGCACTTCTTCATCATCATGTGGTCCAAGGAACAAAGTGATCGACCGCAGATCAGACTCCTATAGCAATATTTACCCAGATTAAAATTTGTACTTAACATCCTCGTATAGAATTAATAGTACTTCTTGTTTGTAAACCTAAGAAAGGGTTTTGTATAAACCTAGTTTTATATCTTACGTTTATTATCAAACAATGGCGGAGGTCGTCGGGCTCTGGCGGAGGAGCTCTGGGTAGATGGCCGCGGCTCGGGGCGGCTAGGGCACGGCTGGGTGGGCTGAGCTGGCCGGGGCTCGGGGTGTTTAAGCGCTGCGGGGAGGATGAAGGGTGGTGGAGCTCTCTGGGAAGGCAGAGACGGTGGGGCTGCTCTGTCTGGGGTCGCCGGAGAAGACGGTTGGGGGCTCAGTCGGTGGTGGTCGAGGGGTTAAAGGAGCGGCTACCGGAGGAGGAGGGGATTAAATAGTGTTAGAGGGAGGAGGACGGCCGGGGGTTCGAGGAAGGTGAAAGGGAAGCGACGGAGGTTGAGCGGAGGTGAAACGTTGGGTCGCCGGTGGCCACGGCGGCGGAAATGGCCGTCGGGGAGGGGAGGAGTCGGGGAGAAGAGGGGTTTGGGGGTTAGGGTTTCAGGCGGGTTAACGGGTCTGGGTCGGGTTCAATTCGGATCCGACCCGACCCGTTAAGAATTTGGGTTCGGTTCGGTTTAGCACGGTTCAGGTTGGTTTGGTTCAATTGAACCGGATTTAATTCAGGGTTTAATTCGGTTTATTATAAACTTAGTTTTTAGGGTTTTAAAAATGCTTCTGGGGTCCAATAAATTTCCCGAAAAATTATCCTATGTCTAATTTTTCATTTTACACCCAAAAATATTATTTTCATAGTATTTTAATATTATTTAACATTATTTAAAAATTGTTTAATGATAAAATATCTTAGTTTTAATTACAGAAAAATTTCAGAAAATTCCAAAAAAATTATAAAAATCCATTTTAAAATTTCCTGAAAAATCAGGGGGTTTACAATACATCACTCAGAAAAAGTCTCGTCCTCGAGACTTCCTGAGCATAAATCGTTCTATCGCAAACTATCGAATCTATCTCAAGCATAGCAATTTGTGTCGCGCGTATGCTGGGTCTGTCTCATTAAATGACTATCATTCAATCCAAGCTCTGACTCAGTCTCTATTGCGCCTTAGCGCAGAACATATATCACTTAACGTGGGGTACGGTATGATCCATTTTGAATGATGATCTAGGGCTGAGGCAAACTTATCCAAATATTCACATTCGTCCATGCAGATCTACCATTCACTTGCACTAGCATTGAAGATCAGCATATAACGAGTTTGGATCATGCACATATTTAAAATGTCCCTAAAATATATTTATGTCTACCAACTTAACAATAGTGAAGTCTTTGCACTCGAGTTTAACATAACACTGAGTCTTGGATCGTGCACACGTTCAAGACGTCCCTCAAAAATACGCATTCAACCAAACTTAGCCATAGTGAAAATGGACAAGCTACTTGTGATAATCTCAAGGGTTCTCATCTTACTAATCATAATAATACCTCCAACAGGGTCAATAAAATTTTAAGTCATTCTAATCCCACTCAAATCAATCATTGCACTACCGTCAAGCACGTTCTATCCGATCAACCGACTAGCGTCCATGTCCTATCGTCCATTCTGTTTGTGTCAAACATAGCACACACTTACCTCGGGCACTCTGGCAAGCTCTGAGAGCCAACGACCTGCCCCCCCCTCCGTCGACCCAATTGAGTGGATTATGTGCATATTTGAGGCATAGCAACAAAGGGATGAGGCTCGACAGGACAAATTCAAAAAGAATCTTGAAGCCCGATTCACAGTCCAACAGAAGCAGGTGGATGCCCTACAACAGATTGTTCAGACCATTGCCTCCAACTATTTCGCAATGACAGTGGCACAGGTGGAGCAACCAGCAAATAAAGTCGAGATGCCTCAAACCCCAAAGAAGAAGGATGTGACTACCTTCGACTTTGCAAACTTCAAGAAGGTCTGCAATACGTCTTTTCGCGGGACCAAGGACCCCGTCGTGGCTCTAGATTGGCTAGCTAAAATCGAAGACCATTTTAATCTCCTTGAAGTCCCGGAAGGCAAGAGAGTCACTTGTGCCAACTCCAACTCTGAATGAACGCACACGATTGGTGAGACGTGCATCAAAGATCTCTCCCCAGAGACGGTGAAGACCTGACGATCGCTTGGGCTATGTTTCATAGTAAATTTGAGGAGGAGTGTATACCTCCACCCGCTCGTCGACAAAAGAAGAACGAGTTCGTGTGTCTATAACAAGGAAGCATGTTAGTAAAGTAGTATGTCGCATAATTTAATCGGTTCGACAAGTTTGCAACTCTTACCTACCCGATAGGGCGAGTCGAGCCAGACGATTCGAGGGCATCCTGTGACCTTCCATTCACACGCATATAGTCTCTCTATAGTACGAGACGATAAGGGATGTCCTTAACAATGCCTTCGTCCTAGAACTGCAGTATCTTCCAATTGCTGCCGGTGCTGTGTCCCATTCTCATCACAAGCGCCCTAGCAAGATATGAGGAAATAACGCTTCAAAGCGTGCAAAAAATGGCGGTCACCAGGGTAACAATCACAGAGGAAACCAAGGGTCAAGTTGTATCTACTGCCACAAACCTGGGCACAATATCGACGATTGTCGCAAGCGAAAAGGGATATGCTTTATTTGTGGTCAACAAGGCCATCTTGCTAGCAATTATTCTGAAAGACCCAACTAGTTTCCCGCTCGCCGTACTCAACAACAGAATCCAGCTCAAGCTTCCCAAGCAAGTCAGCCTACGCAAGAACAAAAGCATCGTCCGAATTCTGTGGGCCGGGTTTATGTATTGACGAGGGATGATGCGTTCATATCGGACACCGTAGTGACAGGTTTATTGTTATTCAATAATGTTCCTGCACGAGTACTATTTGATTATGGTGCCACACATAGTTTTGTATCGGCAAACTTTGCTAGGGAGCACGAATTTCTTCAAACACCTTTAGTCCTAAGGCTTAGCGTCAGTACTCCGTCGAAAAAGGACTTGCCTGCTAACTCAGTTTGTCGCGATGACTGAATTTGCATCGGATAAAGAAAATTGTCACTTGATGCGATAGTTATAGACATCATGGACTACGATATCATTCTAGGGATGTATTGACTCGATGCTTGCTTGGCCACCATTGATTGTGCGAAAAAGAAAGTCATATTTCGTCTACCTGGTGAGACCAAATTTTGCTACGCGTACAGTCCAGTGTCGAGAGCATCGAATGCCTGTATGGTGATTTCTGCAATATCTGCTCGGCTGATGATATATTCCGGCTATGAAGGGTACTTGGCGTCTGTTCGAGACACTCAGCGAGATTGCACAAATGTAGAGTCTACTTCCGTTGTGGCGTATTTTCTTATGCGTTTTCAGAAGAGTTGCCTGGCATACCGCCCGACCGAGAGATAGAGTTCCCAATAGATACATTTCCAGATAGTCAGCCAATTTCCAAAGCTCTATATCGAATAGCCCATGCCAAACTGAAGGAGTTGAATGTCCAACTACAAGAACTGCTCGATCATGGATACATCTGTCCGAGTATATCTCCATAGGGTGCACCAGTGCTATTTGTGAAGAAAAAAGATGGTTCGATGAGGCTCTGCATAGACTACCGAGAGTTAAATAAATCAACCATCTGAAATAAGTATCCTCTTTCCAGAATCGATGACCTCTTCGATCAGCTATAAGGCGCATCAGTATTCTCAAAAACCGAACTTCGTTCGGGCTACCACCAATTGAAGTTCAAGCCAGACGATGTGCCAAATTCAGCCTTCCGCACTCGCTATGGCCACTATAAATTTTTAGTTATGTCATTTGGATTGACCAATGCCCCCCAACCGCATTCATGGATTTGATGAATCGAGTGTTCTGGTCGTGCCTTGACAAGTTTGTAGTAGTGTTCATTAATGATATCTTAGTGTATTCAAAGAACAAGGAGGAACATGAGGAGCACTTGCAGACCGTGCTTCAGACTCTTCATGACAATAAGCTATACGCAAAACCTATCAAGTACACATTTTGGCTAAGCAGTGTATCTTTTCTCGGGCACATCATTTCTACGGGAGACATATCAGTTGATCCGAGGAAAGTTGAAGCCATTGTCGAGTGGAAGCAACCTGCCTCCATTAGTGAAATTTGAAGTTTCCTTGGGTTAGTGGGCTACTATAGACGGTTCGTGAAAGACTTTTCTAAAATTGCTTTGCCCTTGACTCACCTCACAAAACTAGGTGATAGATTTTGCTTCAACACAATTGAAGTCGCATGAGAGCAACTATTCGACACATGATCTAGAAATCATAAAAATTGTGTTTGTACTGAAGTTATGGTGACACTACCTTTATGGTGTGCCTTGCCAAATTTTTACTGATCATCAGATCCTCAAGTATCTTTTTACTCAGTCGGACCTAAACCTACGACAGAGACGTTAGCTAGAACTGATCAAAGACTATGACTTGTGTCACGCCCCGGTCCTGCCTGGGCCGCCGCTCCGCCCTGCCCCGCGCCCGTGCGGCCGGGGATTAACGAACCGGACACGAATCACCGTGCCTCGGCACGCCGGACGCGAATCACCGCGCCCGTCCCGCGGGTGCGAGGGAGGAAGGGAGCCAAGCGAATGGCCCGTTCGAGCTTTCGGGGGACGTGATGCCGCACGGGCCCGGGGTTGCACCCGTGCAAGGCCAATCGTTTAAGTTGATAGTTGGCTATCATCGCATCAATCGAGTAAGCAGCGGAAAGGGACTTGTTGCAATGCAATGCATTAGCCAACTGAGTGTTCGGGACAATCGAGGCAACTTGGGTTTCTTTTAGCAAAGGCACACGTTCGTTCCATACATTATGCCCCCTTATACGATAGCATTCTCGGGGCAACAATCGAAACCAGGATTCCGGGTCTTCGGGACTGTGGCACGCCTATCGCTTCCTCGGACGATCCAGTACCTGCGAACAAGTAAACTGTTGGTGGGTCAGCACTTTATATAAGTACTGGTGAGATAAATCAACTGAACAGAAACAAGCATTCACTCAAACAGGCACTAAGTAATCATGTTATAAAACATTACATTACTAGTGATCTTTCTAGTTTTACCTAGGTTTGTTTCATGCAGTTCTAGCATAGTCGATTTACTTATTTAGAAACATGTTTGGAAACAGAGTTTCATATTGAATATGCAAGCAAGCAAACCGTTCATGTTTCAGGGTGTGCGCAGCGTGTCTCGTGCGACTCGAGGGTCTGATGCAAAGCTAGACACACAATGCACATTCTTAGGGGCAGTCACTATCCAAGCCAACACAATGACTTAGCTATATGCAGGGCGGTCCCCGAGTATCTCAGGATCGGCAGCTGGTGGAACAGCATACCAATGACTCATTTCTCTGATGCTAATGGCAGCTGTGACCCATGGTGGTTATAACGCATGCAGTTCAGCTCTCCACCAAAAGCCATTGTCCGACCGCGTGCGAATGCATGGAACACTATCAAATAAACTCTAGTATGCAGACGAGACGAACCATCAGAATACACTCATTGTTGTGGGGCAATCCGACTTATCACTTGAACACGTTCAGGCACAGTATGGTTCTCTCGAAGCATAGACGATAGTGAACATATTCATGCACTATAAGCAGGCGATTCAGGATTCTCGTTAAGCAGGCATTGTTTCAAAGACAAGCTAGGTGAGTTCGTTCATTAACATGCAAGGCAGGTTCTATCATTCTCTTAAGAAAACATTGCAAGCAAAAACTCAGGTTATTATTAAGGCGTGCAAGAATCAGAGAACGAAGTTCTGCCCACTCACCTTGATATATAACGCCAGCGCGGGGCGGGGCGTTACAACTTGTTGATCAACTACACTCCAGTCAAAGAAAATATTGTAGCGGACGTGCTGAGTCGAGTATTTGTGGGATCTCTATCCATCAACTGCAGGCTACAAAAGAAATTGGAGAGTATGGGAATCGAGCTATGAATACGATAATAAGGTAGTCCGATTGGAGAATTACTAGCTCAGTTACTCCTTGAACCGAGCCTGGTAGAAAAGGTCAAGTCTGCTCAAACGAATGACCCATTTATGTTGGAGATGCGTGAGCAAATTTTAGCAGAAAATGCGACCAAATTTGGATTGGATGAAAGAGGAACATTGCAGGTAAAAGGAAGACTATGCATGCCTAATGATGTAGAACTCAGAAAGGAGATCCTCACGGAAGCTCACTATGCGGCCTATGTATCACATCCAGGAAGTACGAAGATGTATCAGGACCTCCGTATGACCTTATGATGGTACGACATGAAGAAAGATGTGGCAATCTTCGTGTCATAATGCTTGTCTTGTCAGAGAGTAAAGGCCGAGCACCAGAGGCCGGGCGGGGAGATGCAGAACCTTGCTATCCCGGAGTGAAAATAAGACTATATCACGATAGAATTTATTGTTGGCTTGCCAAGAACGTAATGGGAAAATGATGCCGTCTGGGTCATCGTCGACCGATTAACCAAGTTAGCACACTTTATTGCCATCAAAGTTACTTAGAGCATCGATGTTCTGGCTCAGATATACCTTGATAAGATAGTTCAAATACATGGTGTATCAGTGTTTATCATTTCAGATCAGGATCGACAGTTCTTATCATATTTCTGGGAAAGCCTTCAGTCAGCTATGGGGACCAAGTTAAATTTCAGTTCAGCGTACCATCCTCAGACCGATGGCCAAACAGAGCGAGTGAACCACATCATAGATGACATGCTACGCCGCTGTACAATCGACTCAAAGTCAAGTTGGAACGTCCATCAACCGTTGGTAGAATTTGCATACAACAATAGTTACCAGTCCAGCATTTAGATGGCTCCATACGAGGCTTTGTATGGGCGGAAGTGTAGATCGCCTATATGTTGGGATGAATATGGTGAGCGATAGATCCTCGGCCCGGCGCTAGTAGAGAAGACCGTTCAGAAGGTTTGGATGATCTGAGAGCGATTAAAGGTGGCACAATGCAGACAAAAGAGTTATGTAGACATCCACAAACGGTCCCTTGAATTTACAGTTGGTGATCACGTGTTTATCAAGGTCACGCCGATGCGAGAAGTTATGAGATTTGGAGTAAAGAAGAAGTTAAATCCAAGAATTGTTGGTCCGTTCGAAGTCCTCTAGAGAGTCGCTCCAGTTTTCTATCAAATTATATTGCCACCAGCCATGTCAGACTTGTATGATATTTTCCATATGTCACATCTTAGGAAGTACGTGCATGACCCAAGCCACGTGGTAGATTTTGATTATCTGGATGTGTAGGCAAACTTGTCATACGCCAAAGCGCCCGTTCAGATCTTTGTTCAGAAAGAGAAGCAGCTCCAAAACCGTTCAGTCCCGCTCGTCCGCGTACTCTGGCGGAACCACGCGATCGAAGAGTCCGCCTGGGAACTCAAATCAGACATGAAAGAAAAGTCTTTCTTATTATTTTCTTAGGGGTAGGTTTTATTCCTAAGTTTCGAGGAAAAAACTTTTTATTATTTGGTTAAGATGTAGTGCCCCATTCCTCCTGTTCGGGGAGCGCGACTATGAAATACTTGGTATCTTTTGATCGGGACAGATTGAATCAAGATTTTTTTCTCGTTATGGATTGGCTTCTTCGGAATTAAGTTCCACATTCAGTGGATCATGCCTCAAGGAAAGACTCGACGGTAGAGTCGCGAGGGGCCTTTTCGTTGTGCTGGTTTTCTTGCCCATTTTAGATGCTGCTTGGTTGCTTTCTTGTTGGTTTTGTGACTTTTATTTTCTTGAACGGTTTCGTTGGATTTTATTGTCTTCTTTCTTTGAACTTCGTATTTCGTATCGAACTCTGGGAGATCGAGGCAGAAGATATTGATTATCTGTTGGTGCATGTAGGTGATCGTGTAGGCGACGTGCAAGCAGAGTCTTAAAGATCTCCCATTTCTCTTTTTTAATTCACCTACTTGTGAGTGGCCTTACTTTCAATTAGCTCCCTTCTTCCAAGTCTTTACTCTTAACAATCTGACTCATTTTTACGTTCCAGTCAACGATACTATAATAATAATAACTGAGTCAAGATAATAAGAAGTAAACTTGGAACACTTATGCTGTTCACACAAAATTACTATACGATCATATTATTGCGTGCTTGTCTGCTGTGCATGTATCTATTTTATGTTTCAGTTGTATCTAAAATTCATTCATCTATAACTGTAAAATGAGTAGTAGAATACTGCAAGGTGATCATTTGAATCAGGTGGACTATGCTTTGGAATTATGTTGAATCCTTAAATTTTATGCATGTTATCTTGAAATGCCTTGGTTGATAACTTAGTTCTATATGTCGCATGGTCATGGAAAATTTGTGCACAAGGTGTAGGGTTCCTGCGAACGGTCATTGAGGCACCAGGACCGATTCATACTAGGCAGAACCTCAGATATAGTCGTGCTAATGGCCTAGCACGGGAGGCGGAGTAGCTTGTAGCGGGCTAGTTACCTGCGTCTACAACCATCATCGTCTGCCCGAACTATAGTCCAAAATGGCTCGCAAAGGCAGTGAACCAAATGTATATTTAAACGGTGACAATATAACTATGTCTTCGTGGTAGGGAAGGTCATGGTAAGTTATGTACAGGATATTCAGACGGGCAGGTAAAAGTCACCGAACGGTGGCATGTTCCTTTTAGTTATTTCATATCTATTGTATGATGTAACTTGTACTAAGGCAAGATAGAAAGTCTACATAATAACTTGCACGCTTCACATTAATAATGTGTTAATTTTATTAGTTGGGTTAGCTCGTCCTCACCAGTACTTTTCAAAGTACTGACGCTCGTTGCAGCAGGTTCCCCGAGCGAAGGTGACACGTCGAGGAGCTGAAGCTTCTCCCCCCAACTAGTCCATAACTTTTTACACTCCGTTCGTACCTTTTGAAGCTTGTAAAAATCATTCGGAGCTTGTGGACACGTCTTATGCAGCTCCGAGGAGAGGCGATAGCTTCGTCCCAAGCATATTTTGAAGTTCTAGTATGGAATATAATATATGGAACATCTATCTCATTTTGCATCTATATTGTAAGCCTATGCGGCACCCCTTTACTTTTGAGTCAAGAGTTTATAACAAAGATGTACATTATCAATAAAGAGAACTTTTCTTCGATTCAATGTAAAAAATTTAGCTTCCACACTCTACTGTTGTGTTTATATATATATATCATTATGCTAGGCCTTGTGTGAGCGTGCCATACGCTCGCACGGCATCACACCCGGAGGACAGTTAGCTATTATACGAAATCTGGGTGTGACATCATCAACTGCTATTGTGCTAAAATAACAATGCCAACAAACATGCAATCGGCATTCCAAAGGCTCCAACCAAAGGTACCTACCCGGCAGCATCCCGAAAAATAGGTACAATTACTAGAGGAGGAGGAGCTGCCCTTCGCCTGGTGCTATTCCGCTTGGAAGTCTCCCTCCACAAGGGAAGATCAGAAGTCTAACGCCTCAAACCCTTCGCTTTCGGCCAGCGTGTCGAGAAGGCGGGCCCAAGGAGGACATGTCGCGGTATCTACAAAAGGAGTTTTCCAGGGCATCCGCTCATAGAAAAAACTATTTATCCTGTGGGTGGTTCTTTCTCAGGACCCCTAGTGATTCTACAAGTTGGGGGTAGTAATACCCCAAAAATTTGCGATAACCCGGCGTTCTGAGGGGACATCGATTCCCAAGGAACAGATGTCGAGATCCCAGGGGCTAGTCATCCTCACCAGGAAGACGTATCTTCCTATGTTGGGGGTTGTCACGACCCGCACCCGGTATAGGGGCACGAGAGCGTGGGTACGTCCAGCCTACGCCGCAGCATCGGTGGTAGAACGTTGTCTAGGTCATGATACTATCTAATTAATCTCTCACGAATATCCAACTCCATAAGGAGACACAGATATCACCATATAATACGGAATATACTCAATCACATAAGCTAAAGCACGATGAGATATCGAAGCAAACAATAAAATACAAGACAAGTCTAACAACAATAAATAATCTAATCTGCAATCAATAACATCCAATCTCCAAGTATGCTGGAAACAAGTCCTCTATGTCACAGTCTGGAAAAAATATCCAGTCAGGATTGGAACGAAATATACCTCTAACAGCAATTCCATGCATATTGAAAAAAACTATAACACAGTGTAAAGAAATACAAGACAGATATGGATAACTGGCAATAAGAAATACTAACGAGCATGGATATACTGAAAATAGAAATACTAGAATAAATGGAATACTGGAGCATGTCATCATCAATGTATATCTAGCAATGAAATAGAAATCCAAGTACACGCAAGAACAATGAACTGGTATATAAATGTGTACAAGAACAACAACTAGAACATGTAGAGATGCTAGATCAATATACTAGAGATGCGTGTCAATGATCCTCTAACCAAGTGTGTAAAACATTAGTATATCATGTGATCGGCTTGGGACTGATCAGGCTTGTTACATATGATTAGCTATGATTTATGTAGGGTCAGGCTAACCATCCGGATAGCTATGATGCGAGCAATAGTCAGGCTAATCACATGTATCAGGCTATGAGGCATGTAATGGTTAGGCTGCACCGACGTAAGGTATGGGTGAGCTATGATGCATGTAAGGTTGGGTATGATCACATAAGCTACTAATATTTCCCTATTTTCTCCATCTAGCACGATGGATCCCAATCACGACTCCTCGTGACAGGTCTCGATAATGCCAACTCGCATAAATAACAGTGTCAGAGTCATATACGCTATACAACAAGAATTATAGAGATAATCAATATAATGGAAACTGTCATAAAATGTACTTGCCTGGGGTCCTGCTGCTGGTATGAATCAGAGTCCAAGTCACAGTCCAAATAGCCTATGTATTACAAATTTACCATATCAAAAGATAATTTATTTTAATTTATTTAATTTTGTAATAATTACTCTAAAATACTATTTTAATCTTATTATTCTGATTTTTAGGTTAATTCCTAAATTTTGTCCAAAGGAACTGAATTTTATCAACTCGAGACTCATGGCACGCAAATCGAGGCGATCTGTTGACCAAAAAGTCAACCGACACAAACTCAAGTTTCATGCATGATTTCCTGTAGATTTAATCATAAAAAATATGCTGGAATTTATGGCTCGTCCGAATTCAAATTCGTTTGGAATTATGGCACATACAAGTTTCGTATCATGCACCGATGGTTAAATTCTAACCTAGAAGTTCTACAGAATTAACAGTATAAAAATACATCGAATTAAATTCTGAGAAAACATATGTCAATTATTTCAACATTAGCTTTCCAAAACTTTAAACGGTTCATGATTCTGATTCCTGGTTCTACCAAAATCGCAAAAATATTAAAATACGTCTATTTACGGACATATTATGCTCTATGAATTTTCCAGAATTTAATACTCATAATTTCATGAAAAAAATTATATAATCAGAAATCTAACCTCAATATCATTCTAACACAAAAAACTAGGCCTCGTTTGGAGTCCGGAGCTATGCGCAATAGCTTCTGGAAGATGAAGGAACCCTAGATGGCAATTCTCCAAAAATCGGCTCAAGAAAAACCCTAGAAATAAATAACTAAACTATTATATATAGAGGAGAGAGAGAGAAGCCGCGACCCAGATCTTGACACGTGGCAGCCATCCGCGTGGCTTGGCTCAGCTGAGTCCGAGTCAAACTCTGACTCAGCTCGGCTCGAGGTCGGCTCGGCTCGGCTCGGCTCGCACCCACCCCGCGGTCACTGACAGGCGGGCCCGGCACTGTTCGCTGTGGGAGGCTGACAGGTGGGCCCCTGTTTGCTGACTGGGCAGAATTAATTACTTTTTGGGTTTTCTTTTTTAGAAATTAGTTTTTAATTCAGTTTTTCATAATTAACTCAAAATAAATGCTAAAAATAATCAGAAAATTCCCAAAAAATTGTAGAAAATATATTTTATTATTTAGAACCTAAAATAAAAGTTTGGAAAATTTTTAATTATATTTGATCCTAAAATAAATTCTTGAAAATCCTAGGAAATTAGGGTTACTAGTTTTTAATTAACTAAAAATTGTGGAAAAATTTCAATAGCCCAAAATTAACCTAATAACAACATTTAAGCACAAATTTCAGGATACAGAGGTTACAAGTCTACCCAACTTAAAAAAAATTGTACTCGAAATTTAAGATACTCAATAGTTGTATGTATTCATTTATTTTATTTCTCCATCAAAATTTTAAATTCATCAAATCATATAATCATGAACTAATCCATTTTGTTATTTCACCAACTTTCTCAAAATTCTGTAAATATCATATTCCTGAAAATCTTCAAATATAAGATAAATTCTATTCTTATCACAATCTCCTCCAAAACTTTATGCTAATTACTAAATACAAACTTAATATCCAATCCTCTAATTTTAAATCCACTCAATGTATATTTATAAATTTAAGAAATATCATCGTAAAAGTTTGAATTTCACACACTAATCCATTAATAATCTTACTCCTCTAATTTAAATCCAATCAATGCATATTTATAAAATTTAAATTCTCATCCCAAAAATTTGAATTCAAATACTAATCTATTAATGATCTTACTCCTCGATTCTTTTTCCACACAATACTCAAATAATATAATACTTGCAAAATCTTCAATTGCAATATTCAAAATAAATCTATATCTTGTAGTCAAATAATTACCATGATAATCTTCTTAATTTCCTCAAAATTTAATGACAAATTCAATCATTTCATAATCTTCATAAAATCAATGTTTTAACAAGATCGCCAATCCTGTCATATTAAGTTCTCAACTCTTTGTTTAAATTAATGTTTATCCTCAAAATTTTAAAATCCTTGTCTCTTTCTATCCAATCATAATCTCTTCATTAACTCTTTTCTATGGTCAAACCCTCAAAAATCAAAGTCTAAGAGAATCCTACCTATAGTCATACAACATGCAATACAACACGTAATCTAGATAAAATATGCAATCTAGATGAAACATGCATGATCAAAGTCTCTTTTGTCATGGTATTACAGTCTCTGTCGAGGTATACTACTAACTACATTCCTAGTAAGAAGATCATTGATACAAGCTATGGTACTAAGAAATTAATTAATCAATCAAATAGACAAAAAGAACAGAAGGAAAGAACAAAACATAGCCTTCTAACACAACCATAGGTTTAATGATGTACCCAAAGTTTGATACCTCTATTCCTTTAGGTACCACTATTTCTACTACTAGCACACCCACTGCTAGCATCTCTTTCTTACTATAATTGTTCATACTAGTTGTTCTTATCACTCAAGTGCACACCAAGTGCAACACACCATACTAAGTACTACTCATTCTAAATACAACTCTAGATGGACACCCAATTCAGTTTGCAGTGCCATCTCAATCATACTCAAGTCAATAGATCCTTACACATGTATATCATCTACTCATATACTAATATAAACTTCGTACCCACCATAAAATTTTATCCTCAAATAAAATCATCAAAATTTACTTCTCGAACGATTTAAAATAAAATGCATATACTCTTTCCTCAAAAGTCAAATATTCAAATATTGAAATAATATTTTTAATCACTTCTAAAATCTTTATATCTTTGACTATGTTTATTGAATTAAATTTGAATCCTCAAAAATTTTAATAACATAAAATCTTAACTCCTTAAAAATTCTTTAAAAATTGTAATTCATTTCCACTCTTCAAATTATAAATTTAAATTCACAAGTATACATATAAATACTCACAGTCTCTAATACTCAAGGTGCACACAAATACACCAATTATCTACAACCTCAACTGTGTACTGAAATTTGTACTACCCGGATTACTTGCACTATTACTCCCAATAATTAAAGTTATCATCACACGTATTTTCTCCAATGACTTTCTATCTATATTAACTGGTACACCAATCTAATTATCATCACACGAAGTACTTATTGTTATTAGCATCATGCTCAATAAATCTTTGATATATAATCACTAGCACTATTGGTATGGTAACACTAGCTTCATCATTAGATCACCTCATCAAACTTATTAGAACTCACGATCATTCATACTAGTTATTAACTTATATAATATACATGCTCCACTTCACTATCAAAGGAAGACCTATGGTTCCATATCTCAATTGATGCATAAGTATCTCCTTTTTTAATCTTTTACAGACTATTATACTAATTTATGATAAACTTCATACCTCGCATGATCCTTCTTGATATTTTTCTACCCATGGCATACTCATTAATACCCTTTATGCATGTATATTCTGTTACTCTTGTCACACCCAAGTATCAATCATCAAATTGAACATCATTCTTCATTAATTTTTAATACAATTTTCTCGATACTTAATTGTTTACATAGATCATCCAATTACATAAATTTATGACTATCCAGGACGGGTATGCTGACTCTGATACTAACTCTTGGAACCATCACTGATACTCTTTTCTTCTTTTATTTATAGTACCAATACTAACTATAATAACACCTATCATAGAACCATTACTACAAGGTACTATGCTATGGGTATCTCTAGATTAAGGCCTACTGCTCACATGTCCAACTAAGAAACACTTACAAACTAACAAGTCACACTCAATCAACACTAATACAAGACAAAAACATAATTGCAAGTCACTAATTATCATACTAACAAGGAATCCTCAAAGAAAAGAAGCTCAAAAAAGAACTGGATTAAGGACTGAAGGTATTGTTACTGCTAGCAAGAAAATGATGGAACAAAGTCCTGTAATAACGGAAATAGATAAGTATTAAGATGAAACTTTAAGAACCAATTTAAGATACAACCTGATAATCATACACGTCTGTCAGAACTTATGACACTCAGAATCCTCGCCACGCCAGTAAGCATAAATGCGATAAACGACAGGTTCCGTAACTAAGGTATGCAACTCTATAATCATGTCATCTAGAATCTTCGCCACGCCAACCGGTATAGCTGCGAGAGACTCTAAGTTTCATAACTACAGTATATACATCCAAGTCAGGTTCCTACGTTCTTGTCACGACAGCTAATATGGCTGCGATAAACTCTAGGTTCCATAACCAAAGTAGATGTTTTACCTTTCTCACTGTCCTCATCAATATATGTCATCAGATGATACCGTAAATTTTAGCCTGTAAAATTTATCTTGATATGAAATCAACTCAATAACGATACCAAGAATTAAATTTAACAACTGGTCAACAAGAATCAACTCAACAATGATACCAAGATTTTAATTTAATAACTAATCAACAAGAATCAAGTTCAATAACAACAAGCGAGAGCGGACGAAAACAAGGAAAAAGATTTAAATTGGAAATTATAATAAGATTCTCAAGGGTCGTTCCAGGAATCTCTCAAATAATTTTGTGATTGAGTATCCTCTCTCATTCTAGTATCCTATGTCCTATATTCTATAGCAGGCACGCAGTAGTACAACTAAGATATCGTACTACCACGACATCGCACAACTTGCGAAGTTTGACCTGCATGGGCCACCACTAAAAATATGTCACGACCCGCACCCGGTATAGGGGCACGAGAGCGTGGGTACGTCCAGCCAACGCCGCGGCATCGGCGGTAGAACGCTGTCTAGGTCATGATACTATCTAATTAATCTCTCATGAATATCCAACTCTATAAGGAGACACAGATATCACCATATAATATGGAATATACTCAATCACATAAGCTAAAGCACGATGAGATATCGAAGCAAACAATAAAATACAAGACAAGTCTAACAACAATAAATAATCTAACCTGCAATCAATAACATCCAATCTCCAAGTATGCTGGAAACAAGTCCTCTATGTCACAGTCTGGAAAAAATATCCAGTCAGGATTGGAATGAAATACACCTCTAACAGCAGTTCCATGCATATTGACAAAAACTATAATACAGTGTAAAGAAATACAAGACAGATATGGATAACTGGCAATAAGAAATACTAACGAGCATGGATATACTGAAAATAGAAATACTAGAATAAATGGAATACTGGAGCATGTCATCATCAATGTATATCTAGCAATGAAATAGAAATCTAAGTACACGCAAGAACAATAAACTGGTATATAAATGTGTACAAGAACAACAACTAAAACATGTAGAGATGCTAGATCAATATACTAGAGATGCATATCAATGATCCTCTAACCAAGTGTGTGAAACATTAGTATATCATGTGATCGACTTGGGACTGATCAGGCTTGTTGCATATGATTAGCTATGATTCATGTAGGGCCAGGCTAACCATCCGGATAGCTATGATGCGAGCAATAGTCAGGCTAACCACATGTAACAGATTATGAGGCATGTAATGGTCAGGCTGCACCAACGTGAGGTGTAGGTGAGCTATGATGCATGTAAGGTTGGGTATGATCACATAAGCTACTAATATTTCTCTATTTTCCCCAGCTAGCACGATGGATCCCAATCACGACTCCTCGTGATAGGTCTCGATAATGCCAACTAGTGTAAATAACAGTGTCAGGGTCATGTACGCTATACAACAATAATTACAGAGATAATTAATATAATAAAAACTGTCAGAGAATGTACTCGCCTGGGGTCCTGCTGCTGGTATGAATCATAGTCCAAGTCACAGTCCAAATAGCCTATATATTACAAATTTACCATGTCAAAAGATAATTTACTTTAATTTATTTAATTCTGTATTAATTACTCTAAAATCCTATTTTAATCTTATTATTCTGATTTTTAGGTTAATTCCTAAATTTTGTCCAAAGGAACTGAATTTTATCAACTCGAGACTCATGGTACGCAAATCGAGGCGATCTGTTGACCAAAAAGTCAACCGACACAAACTCAACTTTCATGCATGATTTCCTATAGATTTAAGCATAAAAAATATGCTGGAATTTATGGCTCATCCGAATTCAAATTTTTTTGGAATTATGGCACATACAAGTTTCGTATCGTGCACCGATGGTTAAATTCTAACCTAGAAGTTCTATAGAATTAACAGTATAAAAATACATCAAATTAAATTCTTGGAAAAATATATGTCAATGATCTCGACATTATCTTTCCAAAACTTTAAACTGTTCATGATTCTGATTCCTGGTTCTCCCAAAATCGCAAAAACATTAAAACACGTCTATTTTCGGACATGCTGTGCTCTACGAATTTTCTAGAATTTAATACTCATAATTTCATGAAAACAATTATATAATCAAAAATCTAACCTCAATATCGTTCTAACACAAAAAACTAGGCCTCGCTTGGAGTCCGGAGCTATGCGCAATATCTTCTGGAAGATGAAGGAACCCTAGATGGCAATTCTCCAAAAATCGGCTCAAGAAAAACCCTAGAAATAAATAACTAAACTATTATATATAGAGGAGAGAGAGAGAGAGCAGCCGCGGCCCAGATCTTGACATGTGGCAGCTATCCGCATGACTTCTCCCAAATCAGACGGTCCGAATCTGACGCGGCTCGGCTCAGCTGAGTCCGAGTCGAACTCTGACTCAGCTCGGCTCGAGGTTGGCTCGGCTCGCACCCACCCCGCGGTCACTGACAGGCGGGCCCGGCACTGTTCGCTGCGGGAGGCTGACAGGTGGGCCCGCTGTTTGCTGACTGGGCAGAATTAATTACTTTTTGGGTTTTCTTTTTCAGAAATTAGTTTTTAATTTAATTTTTCATAATTAACTCAAAATAAATGCTAAAAATAATCAGAAAATTCCCAAAAAATTGTAAAAAATATATTTTATTATTTAGAACCTACAAAAAGTTTGGAACATTTTTAATTATATTTGACCCTAAAATAAATTCTTGAAAATCCTAGGAAATTAGGGTTACTAGTTTTTAATTAACTAAAAATTATAGAAAAATTACAATAGCCCAAAATTAACCTAATAACAACATTTAAGCACGAATTTCAGGATACGGAGGTTACAGGGGTAGTGTTCTCTCTGAGTTCGAAGAGGTTGCAATACAGAAAACTTTTCCCGAGGACTATTCGCTACAAGGGTCCGAGGCAGAAAGTACGATGTCCACTGTTCCATCTACTTTCTCCTATGTAAGAATAGTATACTTGGCGGGGGATGATCACGAGGGACCCAACGATCGAAAGAGCCTAGATAATATCGAGGCTATGATGCATACCATAAGTGCGTCGTTGTAAGCCTTGACCCTGACAATGCTAGAGATTAAGGCAAATATGGCCTCACAGCTACCAAGAACCTCGGGACAAACCAGCCAAGATCCCGGGGCAAATGAAGACTAAAATGCCACCGCTCCGCCCATCAACGGTGATCACATTAGGCCCAGATCATCAACTCCTTCTATAGTAGACGAGACTTGGGAAGTAATGCGGGAGGTGCAAGAACAGCGAGCCCTCTTGGACTCAATGGGTAATCGAGACTCACTGCGCTTGCTCGAGATTCGACAACCATATCCCCTTAAGTGGCGAGACGTGCCCTATCCACCTAAATACAAACCCTTCAACTTAAATCCATTTGAAGGAAAGATGTCTCCTCGTCAGTACATGAGCTACTTTGAGATAGCAATATGGCATCTACCCCGCAGTGACGCTCTTCTCACCAAGATTTTTATCGGATCATTGTCTGGGGTGGCAGTTCAATTGGTTCTGCAGCCTCCAGGACAACTATATATCATCATTCGACGATCTTAAAAGTCTCTTCCTCGCCCGATTCTATGACGGAGAATGTGATATGACGATATCCTCCTTGCTGGACATCATGCAAAAAAAAGAAGGAGCCTGTACGGGAATACTTCGAACGTTACAGGAAAGTTGTGCTAAAGTTGCCCCCTGGTAATCCTGAAGCCACGTTGATGGACATGTGTCAGAAGAATCTACTTCCGGCAGTCAAGCTCTGGATGGGTGACATTCAATTCAAAGACTGGACAGTGTTCATCATAAATATCATCGGTACTGAGAGAAAAGTAAAGAACGCCCGACTACTGGAAATACAATAACAACAACGGCAAAAATACTGGCTGTGACGACAAAGGAAAGCAGGCCCTTGTCGCTAATATAGCCAAGAAGCCGAAATAGAAGCCAAAACAGAAGCCGACAGAGGCTCCAAAGCTGAAAGAGACATACTCTTTTGAGGACGATAACGTTGCAGTAATCTTTGACATGTCGATGGAGGAGAACAAGCTTCGCCTCCCCGACATCAAGTGCCCCGAGGAGGCAGAAGATGTAAATAACCCCAAGTACTATCACTACCATTGGTACATCTATCATGCGACACGAGATTGCTACACACTGAAGCGGTACATTCAGCGTATACTCAATTCTAAGGCCCCCAACTTGGATTTTGAGGACAAAACGGTTGCCACCAATATGGTGTCCCTCCAGTTTGGTAACTTCTCCGGTAGCGAAAGACCGATATGGGGTGGTTCCAATCCTAAAGGCTACTATGGAGGTATTTAATCTCCCACCAGCTCGCGATCAAGCTGCCGGGTTGGTACCTTTCAGCACACCACGTGGCGAGGTCATGTGGGTACACCCAGACCTTGCTCTAGACTCGATACAGCAAGCGATGCCTTCCACCATCAAGTCTAAAGGACGAAAGTCCAAGTCCTGTCATATGGTATCCCTCATCACTGAGGAAGGTATGGTAAGGGCGACTAGATCGGGCCTTACCAACCAGCGGGACGGTAATAATCCCGACGACGATGCTCCGTCAACGGTCGTACTTACCATACTTGCTACATCGGATCCAAGTATGTCCCAACCTCCAGCTTCGGACAAGTCCAAGCAGAAAGAAACTCACTTCGACAAACCATTGCACAAAGATATGTCGCATGGGCTAGAGAAGCCCTATGACTTCGATATCCTGGCACAGCTTGCCAATACCCCGGCGAAGTTATCACTGTTCGAGCTTCTCTGACTCTCCAAAGACAATCATGATGCTCTTAGTGAGGCATTGCAGAATATCGACATCCACTTGGCGTAGGTCAAGCCGCCAGCTGAAGATCCTGCTGCATGCCCCCACTGTAACAATGTGATAGAGGCAATACCCAGCATCACGTTCTCGCAACAAGACATATTTCTGAAGAATACTAGATATGATCGCCCTCTGTATTAAATATGGTATATCGACGCCATCAAGGTAGACAGAATGCATATCGATTCTAGTTCATCAATCAGCATCATTCCTCGGAGTCTACTTCAGACCTTGGGCATCCTAATGCATCGGTTGGCGGCCACCAATACTATCATCAGTTGCTTCCACGCTAGAAGAAGCTACACTCTGGGAAAGATTCATCTGAAATGTCAGATAGTCGACTTGAAGACAGAAGTCACATGTTATGTCATTGATGTAGACGTATCCTACAACGTCCTGCCGGGGCATCCATGGATACACGAATACATGATCGTACCGTCAACCCTGCACTAGTGCCTAAAGTACATTGATGACCATGGCATGGTTAATATGGAGTTCGCCGATATCGATCCCTTCAAAGGGGTAGAGGCCAACTACTTTGATTCACTCCTGTACAAATATGTCTGGTAGGATGAAGGAGCGAATGATGCCAACGATGAAGCAGAAATTAATGCGATATCAGGAAAACCTTTGACGATCCACCTTAAGGGACGTGCTCGGAATACAACCCCTCTCCTCGTTGTGAACATACAGAAGAAAGTGCCACAACCTCTGATAGTACGACTGCCAAGTCGAAAGAAGGGCCCAGTGCCGGCTCCTGTCCAAGAATCCTTGGTGGTCAAGCTCCGTAGGAGGCCTCCACAGAACTCTCTCGTATTGGAGACAAATCCCGAGGAAAATGAACTAGAAGAGTACGTAGCGGCTTATGCTAACGCTCCATACCTAGATGATGTAATTCTCCTGGAAAAGATTCCCTACTTACGAATTAAGAGTTATCTTTGAACTATTCCTATGTCACATAGTTGAGCATATTGTACTCCCTAGAGCACGGTATAGGCCTGCAACTGCATACACAGGTAACTATTATCTATACAGTAAACTAGATCCTCCCTAGCCAATGTTTCTACTTTACGGTCCCAGTAAGGAGGAGGGAAGACAATCCCATCAGGTTCGGCGGGATAGAATGCCCTCAGTACTTCTTCCTGGAGGAACAAGAGCCAGAACTTAATACCGAAAAACTATAACTTTACCGGTTCAGTGGTCAAGCCAAGCACCTCATCCAGAATATGGGTTATGATCTTAAGAGCGACCAAGGTCTGAATCACGGCAAAGGTCGACGACTGCCCTTGCATCTCACGGCTCCAGCAAACAAAGCCGAGGATTACTACCATAAGACCCGGCATGGCCTGGGGTACGAAACACCTCCATCAACCCCCGATGCCTCAAAGAAAGAAGATAAGTCACAGTCACACTCTTCGGAATCCTCCACGTGAGACTCCGGTACCAGTATCAGAGACCACTTTAGACGAATGTTGTCTGTCAACATGGCGTCAGTTGAGCCTGAGGAAGACAACGAGGACTCACTGAAACTCTTTGAAGTGGAACCTTAGGTCCAGCGCTTAGACTCGCAATGGGAGCTATGTTTTGAGTAGCGAGAACCTTCCACCGAAGACGAGGTCATACAAGTCGACATGGGCGAGGAATCTTCCCCCAAACCTATCTTCATCAGCAAAAGCTTATACGATGAATATCGTGAATCCCTGCTAAAACTCGTATGGGAATATCGATGACTTTACCTAGAGCTATGAAGATATGCCTGGTTTAGACCTTTAGATCACAGTCCACAAGCTCGACATCTTACCGAACGCTAATCCAGTGAAGCAATAACAACGACGATTCCTGTCATGCCCCAATTTCCGCAAGGGACCGATCATTTTTGCTTGGTGCCTTACAGAACCGATCGTCGTCGCATGGGCGTGATACCGTGCAAACTTAAGTTGCGCTTGTACAAGGCCAAAAATTTAAACAAGGGCAAGTAAGCTATTCAAGACGGAAGCAGCGGCACAATATTGCAGAAAAGTAAAGAACACAATGACATAAGAAAATAATCTCTTTATTGATATTCAAGAAGTATTACAAGCAGCGTTTGACCTATATTATATTTCGCTCAAGTTATCTCTCTCGAATACAATGACATCGTTCCATACATTACATCTCTTTACACAAAAGAAACTCAAAATATCTCGATACGTCTCAAGGTATCGACTCCATATTTCAGGGTCCTGGGGATGAGAATATGCTATCGCTTCTCCGGATGATCCAGACCTACGAACAAGCAAACTGGTAGGGGGTCAAAACTTTAGAAAAAGTACTGTTGAGTATAAAATCAACGAACATAAGCAACACTCTCTAAAACCAATACTAAGTAAGCATGTGACAAAATATTACATTACTAGTGATTCTGCTACTTTTTACCTAGGTTCATTTTATGGAGCACAAGATTTGAGTCAGGTTACTTCTTTCAAAACATATCTTGAAAATAGTTTGCACATTCAACATATTCAAGCATATAGTAGGGGCAGTGTTCTATCGTGCAGTATAAAGCATGTATCGTGCACCATAAGTATTTTTTAGGAACATAAACTATCTATAGTGGACTATTATACTCAGTGCAAGACATAGTGCATCTAGTGGA
The DNA here is from genome assembly GCA_036927795.1 of Iris macrosiphon. Lineage (NCBI taxonomy): Eukaryota > Viridiplantae > Streptophyta > Magnoliopsida > Asparagales > Iridaceae > Iris > Iris macrosiphon. The sequence goes on from JAYESA010000009.1 coordinate 184,863,928, forward strand.
CTATTCTTCTCAGTGCAAGACAGCAACATATTCAAGTGAAACCTATACATCTCATTATCAATTTATGATAAGGAACATAAGGAATACGAATGATCACTTATTCAGTGATCCTTACCCTTCTTCGAACGGTTATCCTTGCAGCAGACATACAAGTTAGCAATAATTGCATATACAAATGAGTGTAATTTCCTGTTTGTCTATACATCAAACAGTTAGGTATGCAAGAAGGCTAACCTAGCATGCATCATAACTATATGATGGTCCATAGAAATCATGATTAGTAGCGGTGTTATCATGGCCCAGCACTATACCAAAAATATGCTCAAAAATGGCCGATTTGACACATAAACCGGGTAACTAATGACATAAACACCCGCCTAATAGCCAGGACTTTATTGCCTCAGGGTGTTCCTATTAGCCTCTCCTAGGCCAAACGGTCCCAGTGTCCCAGGATACCGCTCGAGAAACCCTATACCTTGTGCACAAGTTGTCAGACCGATGCATGGATGCACTCCTATCAGGTAATTTTATAAATCAAGCAAGCAATAATCAAGCAAACTTCTATCTCTTCTTCTTATCAAATCGATTGATAGGTTTAATTCACGGCCCAATACTACACTAGTATATGCTCATACTAGCTGCTTTGACACGTGATCAAGCTATTCTCTGAACGAGTTCGATAATAAATCTATACTCTAGCAGTATTTCTTTTAACACGAAACAAGTAAGATAGAAATTCATAATTCTAACATGCAATATCTTACAGTTTTATCTATCAAGCATACATATGTCTCTATTTTAACAAGCATATAGTCCTACTCTTGTTTAGCATATACTAAAGGAACATGTTCAAGCATCTTTTACTCTTCTTATTTGCATGACAATGGTTCGTTCTATAGTTGTGTCCGTGTTACTTAGCATGCAACATTATATTTTTAACTTAGCATGGGGATGGTTCTATCTCTTTAGACAAGCACAAAGTTCTCTAGTTAAGCATACAAGTAATCATTCTTGAAGCATATACAATTCTCTAAGTGAGCATGAAGAGTCAGGTTCTATCAATAGACAAGCAAATACAAAAACTCATATTCATTATTAAGGCATGCAAGAATCAGAGAATAAATTTTTTTTCACTCACCTAGACCAGTCTTCTTCTTTTTTTATCGAAAAACTCTTCGAGAAGGCTTCCGCTCGAGCCAGCAAAACGATCTCTTGTTTATAGAGCCAACATGGAGCAGGGCACTACATACTTACCCACCGAGAAAAATTTTATCCTCGAAACTCAAGAAGAAACTTACAATATCCAAAGCAGCGATAATTCTCATCCATCACAATCCTCAATCAAAAATACTAGCAATCAGAACTTAATAAAACTCTAGCAATCTGAAATAACAAATCATATCTCACAAGCAATAAAATAATCCAAAAATCTTTACGTGCATCTTTGAGAATATCTATAGACTTATTGTATGGAACGCGTATTGCAGCAATAATATCTTGGACATCTATGAGTTAAAGTGAAGCAACATAATGGCCAAAGGATCGAGTTGCTATAATACCATTATGTCATATCCCAATTCTAGCAAGGGGCCGATTATCCTCGCTTGGCGCCTTATGGAACTGATCATCCCCGCATGGGCGTGATACCGTATAAGCCTAAGTTGTATTTGCACAAGGCCAAAGCTTTGAACAAGGGCAAGCAAGCTATTCAAGACAGAAGCAACGGAACAATATTGCAGAAAAGTAAAGAACACAATGGCATAAGGAAATAATCTCTTTATTGATATTCAAGAAGTATTACAAGCGGCGCTTGGCCGAGATTATAATTCGCTTAAACTATCTCTCTCGAATACAATAACATCATTCCATATATTACACCATTTACACAAAAGTAAATCAAAATATCTCGATACGGTTCAAGGCATCGACTCCAGATTTAAGGGTCCTGGGGAAGAGGATATGCTATCACTTCTTCGAATGATCCAGAACCTGCGAACAAGCAAACTGGTGGGGGTCAGCACTTTAGGGAAAGTACTTGTGAGTATAAAATTAACAAACAGAAGCAACCCTCTCTAAAACCAACACTAAGTAAGCTTGTGGAAAAATATTACATTACTAGTGATCTTGCTCCTTTTTACCTAGGTTCATTTCATGCAGCACAAGATTTGAGTCAAATTACTTCTTTCGAAGCATATCTTAAAAAAAGTTTGCACATTCGACACATTAAAGCATACAGTAGGGGCAGTGTTCTATCGTGCAGTACGTAACATGTATCGTGCACCATAAATATTTTTTAGGAATGTAAACTATCTCTAGTGGACTATTCTACTCAGTGTAAGACATATTGCATCTAGTAGACTATTCTTCTCAGTGCAAGACAACAGCATATTCAAGTGAAACATATACATCTCATTAGCAATCTATGATAAGGAACATAAGGAATACGAATGATCAATTATTCAGTGATCCTTACCCTTCACCGAAAGGTTATCCCTGCAGCAGACATACAAGTTGGCAACAATTGCATATACAAATGTGTATTATTTTCTATTCGTCTTTGCATCAACCAGTTAGTTATGCAAGAAGGCTAACCTAGCATGCTTCCTAACTATATGATGGCCCATGGAAACCATGATTAGTAGCGGTGTTATCACGGCCTATGTCACGCCCCAGTCCTAAAATACGTAGGACTAGGAACACGTAAGCATGCCAGCCGTATGTATATGGCAACTCCAATATATGGATACCATAATACACACGTACGTTGTACTATGAATAATAACTCACATGTGGTATATATATTATCACAAGTCACAGAAATACTAATCTCATCCACAAAACAAGTCACAGAAAAGAAATAACTAAACTAGAATCATGAGTCTGAATAATCCAAAAATTATAGTCGGGTGGAGACAAATCCACTACCAATGACTATATCAAAACTAAAAATGAGATATGAGGGTAGAATCTCCAATATAAAATAAGACGATGATACAAGAGTGTCAGCTGAAAGATCTATCGCTAAAGATAATCAATGATGCTCAGAGGGTAAGACCTCCTCGGCAGAAAGTAACGCGTCAGGTCCTGGCCCGTACTCCTGCGGATACTCTTGGTCGTCTATACCTGGCAAGGGACCAGGTCCTCAGAGGGACATAACAGGATACATAGAAGCATGCCAATTGAATACAGTAAAAATGCATAATAGATAGAAAATATATAAGTATGCTGTACAAGACAATCTATATGAATGCATAATGAGGACAACTTTTCGTCTATGGGCAGGGGTAGGCTACTCTATCTAATCTCACAACTCACACACACGTCAGGGACATCATCAGCCGACATACCGCGAGGGTAGCGACCATCGTGACACCATCGATCGATATACCACGAGGGTAGCGACCAACGGACACGACTACCATAGTGCGTGCTAGTTACTACGGTTTACCAGAGTGGTTATAGCCCATACGCCTACTGATTGTCCTCCTCTCTCATGATACTAGGTGTCAAGTGTGTGTCAACATATATAATATATAGTAATAATTGAAAAAAATACACATGTAATGAATATATGAAAATATAATAAGCATGCAAAGTACTGTAAATAATTTGGCAAGGTATACTTGCCTAGCAAGAAAGCTGCAAAGTGTAACGTCTAGATGTCAAACACCAAGAGTCAGAAACTATGGCCTCAGAACGAACGTCTACGAATGCTGAAATAAAAATCACCGACGTTCCCAGAATAAGAGAGATAGCTAAAAAATACTACCCTTTCGTCCAATTTGGACACAGGGGCAAAACGGTAATTTTGGGTCAAAGTAGGTCCACATGTGGGCCACTTTACACCAAAAAAGGTACCAGGAGTAAAGGTCTCTAAATAGGACAAATTATAGGTTAAATAAATTCTAAACGTCAATACGAACTCAATGGTACGTCCAATTTTGGATTTCGGTGAGCCGAACACAAATTCGCCCAAAAAGTCAACCGTAGGACCCGCAAATAGACGGCTTGGTCAACTATCTCAGAATCGCGTAAAACTTGGGTCACAGGACCAGCATGATACCACGAATTCGATGATGCAAGTTTTGTCATATTTTGACGAGCGTACACTAAATGGTGCGATATTTTACAAAAGTCACGATATGGGGCCTTTTTACGGATACGGAGTAATTCTGACGCGCACACACGTCCAAATCAGTTTTTGTGAAAGCCCACACGTCAGGACATACCATACACGCCTTTTTGTGCAATTGGTACACGACGAGATGGTCCCGTTTAGCGGAATGTGCTCCGTATCACGAATTTTATCATTTTAAAAATAGGATTTTATGGGTTTTTAACCTATTTTAATTCTGCATATAACACCAAATAAAATAATATAATTGACAGGAAATAATCTCGGTTATATGGTCTTCTCATAGCAAGAAAATAATCTAAGTTTGGATCTCTGTGGTAGGAGATACGAGTCCTTGAACATTGGTCATCGCAACAGATTATAGTAGTTTAAAAATGTAGTTTTTTCTAAAGTTGGCGTTAATTTTTACCTAGGGTTTAGCGCTGCACGATGGAAACTAATTTTTGAAATTTAGAGAGGGGTAAGTGGGGATAATACCAGCGAAGACGAATCAGAATTTGGTCGAGCGAGGAGGCAAAAATCAGTGCTTGAAGTAGCGGTCGTTGCTGCCAAATTCTGCTATTTCTAGCGCGGTTGACGTGCGGTCGCGCGGCGGACGGCGTGCTGCGGCATCACCGGCGGCGGAGGTCGGCGCTGTGGTGGCGGCGGTCGGGGGAAGATGAAAGCTAGGGTTAGGGTTTAACAATAGAGTATATATATAGAGAGAGATCGAGAGAGAGGGGGTGGGGAAAAACCTGGGCCGCGGTTTGGCCGCGGGGGGGGGGTCGTTCAATTGCTGGTTGTGGGTTCTGGGCTTTAGGAGTAGTGTAGTTTAGGCTTAGTTTATTAAGGGGGTAGTTTAAGGACTTAGTTAAGGGGGGGGGGGTTAGCTTTAGGGCTTAAGGGATTGAAGATCTTTTTCTTTTTCTTTTTCTTTTCTTTTTCTTTTTCTTTTTCTATTACTATTTTATTTTTTTATTATTACTATAATAATCATTATTATTATCATATACAATAACTATTTATTATTATTATTATTATTATTATCAAATTATTATTACTATTATTTAATAACTATTTATTATTAACGCATATATTTAAGGTATAAAAATCCAGAAAAATATATTTGTACCCCAAAATTAATTTCTAAAAATCTATCACTCTCCCACAAGGATCCCTAAATAAAATAATAGTTTTGTACAATAATTTTAAATGATTAATTATTTAGGTAACAAAAATCAATAATATCATATTTCTAATTAACTACAAAATAATATAAATAAATTCAATAACTAATTAATTAAATAATATTTAAAAATATGGGATTTTATATTCTACCCAACTTACAAAAATTTTGTCCTCAAAATTGATACTAACCCATATTCAAAATAAACCACTATAGCTATTACACTTTATTGCTATCTAACAGTGCTTCCTAAAAGTCATGGTCTGTCATTCTAACACTTCTCATTTATTGTCCATACCCTATTCTATTATCCTCTAACTCGTCTATACTGCCCAACTTACAAAAATTCTACTAGTAGTCAAAGTCTCTTGAGACTATTGTCTAGGATGTAGGACAAATTTATTCATTGGGTCAAGAATCTTTGGATACATGTCTGGAATCTTATAACTATGATTTTTCCCGTAACTGTAAAGTATCGTAGTCTAATACTGCCATGCCACCTAGCCAGGATGGCTGTAAGTAATTCGACTACTCTACTATAATCATCTAGCTGCAGCTGTCGCTATCTCGCCAGCGATTTATCATAGTCATCAGTTCGTAACAAGTGCCTTCAACTCTTTACTAGGCATAGTCTAAGTTTTAGGGCAACACTTTAGGTCTTGACTAACTTTATAAAACTATTAGAAGTATGAACTAATTCAACAATCTAACAAATTTCTATTAGGCTAAATGATGCTACTTAAGGGTACAAATATTGATATAGTGCATATACATAAGGGTTATTATTATTAACTCATCCTTTAGTTATCAATCATTACTAACACATTTATGTTTTAACTAACAAAATAAGGGTGAGGTTGAAGTAAATCAAAATATTCATAATGGCACAAAAAGATACAACTATGATAGGAAGAGTTAAGCACGAGATACGGAATGGATATAGAAGAGAAGATGAGCCACCCAAGGGGCAAGATAGTGATAGGAAGAGAATACTACTACTGCTTCTCGCGTCATCCATTAGCATCGCGTGTATGCCATCTGGGTAGAATATCAACATATCCTCATAACTGCTAAACTACCATATATATAATTATACATCTACTTATACACCTAAGATCTTGTGTCATAATGGGGTTATGAGTATGCAATGACAAATATAACTAAAGGTCATACTGTAGAAGCATGAAAAATACGCCGAATGACTATACGCAACTTATTGGTACGGGGTAGCGTAAAGAGATGACCTCAGAGCCATCACGCAGGCAAAACAAGAGCTTCTCAGGACCATCCGCGTAAGTGCAGTATGTCCGGGCCGCCTCAGAGCGTAAAGCAGAGGGCTTCGTCGCCTATATGGCGTAAAACACATCCGCTTTCAAATACGGTATTAAAGCGTACGAGGAACGCTTCGTGCTCCCCGAGATGAACCTGTCAGACCCTATAATGAACCTGACGTCTGGACTTCTGACAAAAGGATACGGCTCGGCTACCCAGGCGATGGCCATAATGATAGCACGGTACTGCGACCCAGGCTGTCAGTTACCGCCATCTCCCTCGCGTAAACTGCTTTTACATGAACGAGGGGATATGCTGCCTTGTTTTATACGGGCAGACATGAGCTGTTTACGCTCCGCAGTAGACAAACCGCCTGCCACGTCAAAAGCGGCGCTTTGTATAGGGCTCGAGGCACGTCTCTGCGATTGGTGCACAAGACGGTGACAGTCTTCTCGAGGCACGTCTCTGCGATTGATGCACAGAAGAGCTGCAGACCTTCAAAAACATGTCTCCGCATTTAATGCGCAGAATGATGGCAGATCTCTGCATTTAAGGCAAGGGATTTGATTAAAGAATCACAGAACCATCGTGTGGTGACACCCCCCTTGCGTAAACTGCTTCTTCGCATACAAGGGGATACGCTGCCTTATTCTACACAGGCAAACGTGAAACCGTCTACACACCGCGGAAGACAAACAGACTGCCACGTCAAAAGCTGCGCTTTGTACAAAGCTCGAGGCACGTCTCTTCGCCTGATGCTCAGAATGGGGACAGACCTTCAGAACACGCCTTCGCAATTAATGCACAGGATGGTGGCAGATCTCCGCATTTAATGCGAGAGATTTGATTATATCTTCAATAGCCGTGATTTCGGCTAAAGACGTCCACGTCAGCACTCAGCATTGCGCAGCGGCTTCTACGCCTCCTCAGCTTCTATGCTCTCTCGGCTTATATGCCTCCTCAGCTGTTATGCTCTCAGGGCTTCTATGCCCCCTCAGCTGTTATGCTCTCAGGGCTTCTACGCCCCCTCAGCTGTTATGCTCTCAGGGCTTCTACGCCCCCCTCAGCTGTTATGCTCTCTCGGCTTCTACACCTTCTCAGCTTCTATGCCTACCTGGCTTCTATGCCTATTTTGGCTTTTATGCCATGGTGACAGATATTGGCTTTTACGCCCACCTCTTTTACACGGAGGATACCTACCTACGTGGCTTTTACGCCGTGATCTTTGTAGCAACAATACGCGTTGTGTCCCTTAGTTGGACCCGCGTTATACGCTCATTCAAAAGATCATCTATACGTAGGCATTGGTTATTTTAACCGTCGTGTAAAAGGGTGCTGTGATTCCACTCCTCGGTTTTTACACCGACTGAGTGGTCACTGTCACTAAAACTCTATAAATAAAGACCTCTATCAATGAGGAAAAAGGTCGAAAATTGGTCAAGAAAACCAATATCAGATCCAAGGTCGAACTTCCAAAAAAGATCGAACCAGAGGTCAAGAGAGAGAGAGAGAGAGAGAGAGAGGGACCCGGAGCTCAGGCAAGGGGTAGGGATCGACGACTTTGGCATCGTGCATCCACCCTCTTTTGCAACCTTCGAAGCTACCTCCTGTCTTCTACGGCACTTCTTCACCATCGTGTGGTCAAGGGCTAAAGTGATCGACTGCAGATCAGACACCTATAGCAATTTATACCCAGATTAAATAAATTGTACTCCCACATCCTCGTATAGGATTACATTGTACAAGTTTGTTTGTAAACAAAAGAACACGGGTCTTGTGTAAACCCCGTCTTGAATACATCTTTCATTCTTTTCGTTTTCTACCACAAACAAGATGGCGACTCTGCTGGGGACATCTTTCTCTTCTGATGAGGAAGTAATTGCTCAACACGATGCGGTACCTATAGGGACCATGAAGAAAATACTGGTCGTCCAATTCGACCAGTCTGCCTACGAAGACATGCTTCGAACCGGGGGTAGCTCTCACCCTCTCTCCGTCCAAAACAACAGGAAGCTGCGCAAGGTCTGGATGCCCAAGACATCCTCTACCATTCATGTAGACTCTCCGATCTCTCCGATCTCTCCGACCAATGAGGTTGTAGCATTGCTCCCTCCGTGCCCCGTACGTAAAATTCAGTCTCCTGCTACGCGCGGTACAGACAAAACTTCGGGCAAAGCCTTAGCGCTAACCCAGAAGTATCCACTGCGCTCTACGCGTAGAAACCAGTCTCCCGCTACGCGCGGTACAGACAAAACTTCAGGCAAAGCCTTAGCTATAACCCAGGAGTATCCACTGCGCTCTACGCATAGAAACCAGTCTCCCGCTACGCGCGATACAGACTAAACTTCTGATGATGCCTTAGCGCCAAATCGGAAGTACAAGTCACGCCTCGCGCACAAGACGATATCTGACCTCTACGGGGAACCAGATGAGCACTGTGGTCTCTGTGAAGGGAAGCAAGCGGCAGAGTATTCAACTCCTCGGCCTTTACGCCAGCGAGGGGACAATCTGCATACCCTCCGGATTACGCGAGAAGCCGATGGCCGGCTGAGGACCTCTTCAGCTTTACGCCCGTTTGAGCAAAACTCCAAATTACGCCAGGCGAAATCCCTCGGCGTAAAGAAAGCTCAGAATGCGGAGAGGCACCCTCTCCCAGGGTTGTCTGCCACCCAGATGGATAACCTGTTATACACAGATGGCACAGCAAGAGCCATAGTGCCCAACCTCCGCATGCCCGCTGACGGGAACAGAAGAAACAAGCAATCGTCTTCTTCTGCGATTCCTCCTAACCTGCATACACATCTGAGCCAGGGACGCAAAGACAGGAGTCATGAGCAGGACCCAGATCCCCTAGGCGTCAAATGGGGAGAGATCGTGTGGGAAGATGCGTCAACATCTAATGTTATCATGATATATGAACCATGTGAAAATGGGACCTTCATTGTCCCACCAACTCGTGACGACCAGCATCCGATAGTCTTCAGTCGCGGGCAGAGCGGTCCGATTGTACAAGAAGATGTTCGCGAGTCTGAGGGAGGGAAAATGCAAATCCACAGGTATAGCCCTCAATCTCTGAAGATTATACAGAACATGGGGTACGATTTAAAATTAAAGCAGGGCCTCAACTATGGGAGAGGCAGGAGAACACCGTTGCATAATAATCCCTACTATCGACAAACTCATTTCTGGTTGGGGTACACTGCATCCCCTGCACACTCCAAACTTCCAGAGGATGATCCTATAATACCAGAGGCAGATCCTTCCAAACCAACTTCTAGGAACAAATACAACGACAAGACGGGGGGTAGAACCCTCTCAAAATCTAGATACAATGCAACAAGGGCGGCCCTCCCGGAAGGTCAAAGGACTCGGGCATCAGGATCCCGAAAATCGAAAAGGCCCTTTTCCTTCAAGAAAGACGACATCATTAAAATCTTCAACATGTTGATGAAAAAAAAAAACTCCAGGTTCCCAACGTCAGATACCCCGAGAGCACCGGCGTAGTCAATGATCCAGATTATTGTCTCTTCCATCAGTACGTTCATCACCCTACGAGGGCCTACTGTTTGTTAAAAAGAAAAATTCAGGAGTTGATCAACACCAAGGTCATCACTTTACATCTATAAATGAGGGAACAATCACGCTGAGCTGGGTCCACCTTTTGCTTCCTCATGAAAGTTGTCATCTACACTTAACATTCGTACTTAACCCTAAGTACACCAGCAGTGTTAAGTCCACTAAATCTGTCGCACTACCCCTGTCAATCAGGTTAAAAGGACGAACCACTCGTCCAAGAACCGTGGAACCTATGGCTATCCACCTGAACAAGTCCAGGTCAGGAAAAGGGGGTGATCCTCTTGTGATCACTTTGAACCAGAACCTTCCTCCCTTGGTCATCGACCTTCGGCGCAACAAGCAGCCGACAGATGTAAATGCAATCAGGAACGGAGTTCCAGATGATAATAAACATCCCCTTTTTCAGTATGTCAGTGCTTCGATTCCGAACCAGGAATCCTCTCCCCATGACGATATAGAGCCTATAGCACAAAAATTCTTGGCAGCTATGGATTCCTATCATCCGTACATATGGGAGGTGACATCATCATCTAATGTCGTCACGACATACGGACCGCAAGAGGACTCTATCTTCCTTGTCCCGCCCACCTGCAGCAGTCAGCGTACAATAGTCTTCGGCCGCGAGCGCAATCAACCGACTGTCCAAGAAGATTCTTTCAATGACGATGCTGGGAGAATGCAGGTTCACCAATACAGCCCACAGGCATTGAGGATCATGCAAAACATGGGCTACGACTTGAAGCGGAAGCCAGGCCTCAACTACGGAAAGGGCAGACGAACGCCACTGTTCGACAATCCCCACTATCAACAAACCCGTTTCGGGTTAGGGTATGCCACCTCCTCCAAATCAAGCAAGGATATCATTTCCTCCTTTCAAGATGGCTCGTCACCCTCCGACTCACCTGATGCTCTCGAACAAACATTATCAGTAAATATGGTAGTGACAGATCCCTTCGAAGCAGACGAACCAGAGCCTGAGCCATTTGAAAATGACTCTTGGGCTCAACAAATGGATACACAATGGGAGTTCCGCTTCGAACAGAGAGAACCTCCCACTGAAGATGAAGTTATCCAGATCGACGTTGGGGATACACTCTCACCAAGACTGATATTTATTAGTAACAATCTTTCCCCAGCTGAAAGGGAAGAAGTTATTTGACTGATAAAAGAATACATCGACGTATTTGCGTGGAATTATAAGGATATGCCAGGACTTGATCCAAAGATGGCTACCCACAAGCTCAACATATCGCCCAGTTCAAAGCCTGTAAAACAGCACCAGCGTCGGTTCTGCCCGGATATGATGGACGCCATTGAAGCCGAAGTCAAGAAGTTGATAGCCTGCGGGTTCATCCGGGAAGAACAACATCCCGACTGGGTCGCCAACGTTGTCCCAGTCATGAAGAAAAATGGGAAAATATGCATCTGCATCGATTACCGAGATCTCAATGCAGCCTGCCCCAAGGATGAGTTCCCTCTTCCCATCACAGACATCATGATCGACAACACCTGCGGTTTTGAACGCATGTCTTTCATGGACGGATTCTCAAGGTACAATCAGATCAAGATACATCCTGGGGACGAGAAGCATACCGCCTTCCGAACACCACTGGGGGTATATTGCTATACAGTAATGCCCTTCGGGTTGAAGAACGCCGGGGCTACATACCAACGAGCTATAAGTAACATATTCCATGGGCACTTGCGTAAAACAGTAGAATGTTACGTGGACGACATAGCTGTCAAAAGCTGTCTCAAAGATGATCACGTTCGAGACTTAAGGACGGTGTTCGAGTTAATGCACCAACATCAACTCAAGATGAATCCTACGAAGTCCTTCCTGGGTGTATCTAGCGGCAAATTCCTGGGGTTTGTCATTACCGCCAAAGGCATACAAGTAGACCCTGATAAAGTCTAGGCCATCGTAGGAATACGACCGCCCCGCAATCTGAGGGAACTTAGAGGATTTCAGGGACTCCTGGCTTACATCCGGAGATTCATATCCAACCTCTCTGGGAGATGTCAGCCTTTTTCTCGTCTCATGAAGAAGGGTGTATCCTTCGTATGGGACGAAGCCTGTCAACAAGCGTTTGACGATATCAAATGCTACCTCACTCATCCGCCGGTTCTGGTGCCTCCCGTCATAGGAAGACAATTCTTTCTATACGTTCGAGCAATGGACCATGCCTTGGGAGCTCTTCTTGCGCAGAAGAACGATGTAGGGCATAAATAGGCTATCTACTATCTAAGTAGAATGATGATCGGAGCCGAACACCGGTACAACCCAGTGGAGAAAGAATGCTTGGCTCTGATGTTCGCTATCCAGAAAATGCGGCACTATGTCACCGGCCAGACTATCCATATCATCTCCAGGATCAACCCTCTTCGAGTACTAATGAGCAAGCCAAGTGCTCTTAATTCCTGACTCGCAACTTGGGCGATGCTGTTAACACCATATGACATGGTGTACGTCCCCCAGAAGTCCATCAAAGGCCAAGCATTGGCCGACTTTCTAGCTGCTCATCCGATCCCGGAGACCTCCAAGTTGTACGAGGACATCCCTGACGAAGTTGCAGAATATAATTCTGCGATGGAAAGTGACGCATGGCAACTATTCTTCGATGGTGCCTCCAGGACTGGTCCCAAGGGAAAAGTAGTCTCAGGAGTAGGAATCGTCCTGGTCACTCCCGACAAACTCGTCATCTACCGAGCATACTCTCTCAACGAGCCCTGCTCCAACAACGTGGCAGAGTATAACACTCTGTTAATCGGGCTCCAAGTCGCTAAAGAGCTGGGGGTCGAATCCCTGGAAGCCTTCGATGATTCTCTGCTTATCGTCAATCAAGTCAGAGGAATATATGAAGTCCAAAATCCAGACCTCATCCCCTATCACTAAGCAACGGTCGAGATAGTCGTGACATTCAAAGGGTTCTTCCTGGAGCATGTACCTCGATCCCAGAATCTTGAAGCTGATGCCCTAGCCAGTCTAGCCGCAGATTTAGCTACTCCTATAAGAAGGCAGGATTCGGTAATCCTTCTTAACAAAGATTTATTCTGTGTGAAAAATAACTCTCACATAAAACGCAGCTACGCTGCACACGCCGATCCTCCCAGAAGAGATTGGAAGAGTCCCTTTATAGATTTCGTGGCATACGGAATCTTGCCAGAGGATCCCAAAGAAGCGGTATCCGTCAAAAGACGATCTTTACGCTTCTACTTCGATGTATCTTCACAATGCCTATATCGTCGGACCTATGACGGACTGCTATTGAGATGTCTCTCTGACGACAAAGCACAGCAGATTATCCGTGAAGCTCACAACGGCGTATGCGGAGCGCATCAACCCGGTCCTAAGCTACAGGATCGTATCAGGAGAATGGGCTATTACTGGCCCACTATGATCACAGACGCGATCAACTATGCAAGATAATGCAGAGCCGGTCAGGTCCATGCAGACTTCATACATCAACCGTCTGAATATCTACATCCTACGGTTGCATCCTGGCCTTTCGAAGCATGGGGTATGGATGTCGTCGGTCCTATTCACCCGTCTTCTTCCAGGGGTCACCAGTTCATACTGGCCATCACGGATTACTTCTCCAAATGGGCAGAGGCGATCCCTCTTGCTGAGGTAAAGGTATCTAATATGATCAGCTTCATCAAGCATCACGTTATCTATTGCTTCGGGGTACCTCGGAGGATAATTCACGACAATGGGCCTCAGTTCATCAGTCAAGCGTTTTATCGGTTTTGCGATAAAAATCGGGTACATAATATTGCCTCAACGGCGTATTATCCAGCTGCTAATGGTTTGGCGGAAGCTTTCAACAAAACCATTATCAAACCCTTGAAGAAGTTTGTCTCTTCGAACAAAAGAGATTGGAACGAGAGACTGGACGAATGTCTCTGGGCATACCGCACAACGGTACGAACACCGACAGGTTGTACTCCATTCTCACTGGTCTATGGGAGCGAAGCAGTTCTCCCCATTAAAATCTAGATCCCGTCACTCAGGATAGCCGTGGCTAACGATCTGACTCAAGAAAAGAATGACCTTTTAAGGCTTCAGGAGCTAGAAGGATTAGACGAGAAACGCCTCTAAGCTCAACAGCACATCGCGCTCTACCAAGCACGCATTTCCAGAGCTTTCAATCATAAAGTAAAGGAAAGAGTGTTCAAAATCGGCGAGCTAGTTCTAGCCGTAAGAAGGCCGATGATTCTTACTCACAGGAGTAAAGGCAAATTCCAGCCTAAATGGGAGGGTCCTTATGTGATCGAGACAACGTTCTCAAATGGCGCTTACAGGTTAGCCCAGCCTAACGGAGACCTGTTAAGGGCTCCTATCAACGGCAAATTCCTGAAAAGGTACTATGCTTAACCCCCTATGCTCAATTGGGATATAGCGAAAACCTCAATTCTGACAAAACTACTTCCAGAACAAAACTAGTTGGAGCATATTCTATTATGTCCGTATGATCTCTGAATAAGTATGTCCCGCTAAAGTTTCTTAAGAGCCTATCATGTCCATATCACCTCTGATAGTATCTTGCCTACAAGCCTTAGTCAAAGCATATTCTATCATGTCCGTATGACCTCTGAATAAGTATGTCCTACTAAAGTTTCTTGAGAGCCTATCATATCCATATCACCTCTGATAGTATCTTGCCTGCAAGCCTTAGTCAAAGCATATTCTATCATGTCCGTATGACCTCTGAATAAGTATGTCCTGCTAAAGTTTCTTGAGAGCCTATCATGTCCATATCACCTCTGATAGTATCTTGCCTACAAGCCTTAGTCAAAGCATATTCTATCATGTCCGTATGACCTCTGAATAAATATGTCCTGCTAAAGTTTCTTGAGAGCCTATCATGTCCATATCACCTCTCATATCGCCCTCACCCAAAACCTGTCATTTATATTCCGAAATGATAGGTCTACAAAGTCAGAAAAGAGTTCGCTTTATTTATTCCCAAGAAAGAGCAAAATTATACCAGGAAGCAAACAAAAGAGGGAAGGGTACATCATTGTGGGGGAGCAGTCAGATCGCGAATCAGCTTCGTTAGTGCAGCTATCCTCTCATCCCTGGAGACCAAGGCATTGGCGCGGGCCTGCTCCAGCCGTACCTCGTTGTCTCCCCTGAGGGACAATTCGGCCCTCGCCTGACGAACCCCCGCACGGACAGCTTCTGCACGATCCAGATCCTGTCGCGCTACGCTCAATCGACCAGTCGCTATATCTAGACCTGCCAACGACTGGGAAGCCCACTCCTCCGCCTGAGCGAGCTTTTCTTTCAAGTTGCGAACCCTCGCCACGTTCCCTTCATGCTCGGATTGGCACCTTAGTTGAAGAGCAAGGGCCTCCTCCACGACGGTCGTTCTTTCGTGCATCTCCAGCTGACGTGTTTGAACGAGTTTATCCAAGCTTTCCATCTGTTTGGTAAAATGCGCAGTCATGGAGTTGTATTTGGACTGGACCTCAGCTTCAATGCCGTCCCGAGTCAGCCGTAGATATTCGTTAATGGGTTGCTCCAAACCATTAACCATCGCCTCCAGGGCGTCAGCTATCCCGGCGCCGTCAAAATCCCGGATCGCCTCTATCGGGATCCGAGAGGACTTCTTCAGGTGCTCGAGGTCCAGATTCCCCTTCAGCACCATCGGTATCAGCGCTTTCAAAGTAGCATAGAAGATGCTGGTATATTGCTCAGTCAACGCAGCTAGATCCGATTGGGCGCCAGGAGTGGCCGCAGCATTGGCAAGTCCCCCTCCAGGAATAATTGCAGATGAAGTGGTCACAACCGTCGCTTCAACAAGTGGTGCGACCAAAGGAGGTGCATCTACAACAACCGGAGTGGTCGCAATGGCAGGCTCTCCCTCTTCTTGGGATATCAAAGCCTCTTCAACAGGCGAACCGGCCCCCGAAGTTATTTCCTTCTCAAAGTCAAATACCTCCGTATCATCGCCAGGAGCCGGACCAGAGCCAGAAGGCGCTTCAAAGCTGTATTCCCCGTGGACGCCATCCCCTGGTAAGAGAACAAAAGAGTTGATATCAATATAATGGTACTCTTTCTAAAAAGGAGACATAAAAATGACATTTACCCATGGCCAACGGCATATACGGCGCATCTGCAGCCGATGTAGCTAAATCACGCCTTAATGATGTAATGCGAACTGTCATACCTGGAGAAGGGGGTGGGCCAACCGACATCGCCAAGAGATCTACCAAGCCTCCACCAAGACTCGGTCGAGGTTCGTCAGCTGGAACCTCGCCAAGCATGCCCACAGGCACGGCAGAGGTTTCATCCATTACTGGTCTAGGGAAAGATTCTCCCATCTGCCTCGGCCACGCAGGCGATCTCGTTCCACTACCTGGAGCGATAGCAGCGACAAAAGCCACTAACGAAGATTCTCCAGCACCGCCAGCCGAAGCTGGGAGTCCCTCTCTAGAAGTCGGGGAACCTCCGATCAAGGAAGCATCCTCGACAGGCGAGACAGCAGGTCCCTCTCTAGGAGCCTCAATACCGGGAATCCGGAGAGAACGATTGACCATCCTCTTTCTCTTGGAGAAGAAGCCTCCTTAGGAGCAGCAGCCCTTCGCTTCCCAGAGACTACCAAGGCCCCCGCAGGCAGAGGCACTTCACACCTCGGTACCGACATCAGCGGCTCATCAGGAGTAGCAAACTCCTCACCCTCGTCGGGAGAAATTGAAGGAACTTCGACTCTTCCCCCAGGAGTAGAAGACGGCACCCTAAAACTCCCACGCATGTCAAAATCGCGGTGGAAGGTGTTAACCGCCACGTAGAACTGGGCATACCAATGTAAGATGCGCAGCTCCGTGGAGGGTGTGACGACCGGCACGATAAAAATTGCTCCAGTGCATCCCATGATAAAATATCGCCATCCTCTGGCTCCATCAATGAGTCCGCCCCTGGACCTGAAGCTGGTGACGGCGTTGCCCACGTGCAACTGGTCGTACCCAAGTTGCCTGGCAAACCGACTAGGCAAGTAAGGCTCGAAGAAGTAATGGTCTTCACTTCTATACAACAAATGGGAGGGCCTGATGCAGATCAACCATTTGAAAGCCTCCGGAGAAAGATTGGTCTTCTCTCCACCTAAATCCTCCAGCCTAATCCCCGATTGATTACGATGTACCGAGGGGATAATGCAGAGGAGCTTCCAGCCGTGACTGAGGCTCAGTGTCAACCGACAGTCTAAAACTGTGTTCACATTCCAGGAAGAGTCCTTGTAATTCAGCAGGAAGCTACCCCCCGAGCTACTACCAGAGCCAGAAGACATCACCCGGGGGTTGTGAAGAATTAACCATCCCATCAAATACAGGTATGGTAATTCCACCCGGGGAAAGCTTTCACGCCGAGTCTCATCGACGAGCAACCCGTCAGTCATGGCTCTCAGGCCAGCCTGTATACGGCACACCATAGCAGGGAGAAAGTCCAGTCTTGCCCCAAACACCAGACGCACCGTAGGCCACAGGATATTTTGGTGAATGCGGTCCGCAGATGCAGTATCGGGCACCACTACCCGACGCAGCCATATAGAGAGGAAACCGGCCAGCTGGGCTTCCTTAGACAGAGGCCTGCGGCAATGCCTCAAGTAGCTATAGGCCTTAGTGCCTTCGGGATACTTTCCTACCCCGTCGTCAAGAATTTGGTCCGGAGCCTTGGCATCATCCATAAGAGCCTCGACGACCTGGGCACTAAGCACTCCCAAACAATTCACGGGCTCATCCTTGCCCCCCAAAACTTTCTCCGGCTTTGCGGCCCTGGCCCAGTGGAAGAAGAGGTAGGACGTCCACTTGGTGGTGTGAGCCAAATCAGAAGGCTCGTCATAAAAAGCGGTGCACGCGAAGTAGTGGCACATCAACTCTTGATACACCTCCACCACCCGAGCATCCGAATCCCCTAACTCCCGATTAGTGGGGACGTACTCTTCATATGGGGTATCCCCCATCGGCAGCCTCGAGATCACTGCCATCTCATGGAGGGCCAATCCTAACTCCCCCAGCGGAGTGGCGAAAGTCCCGGTGAGCGAAATGTATCGCTCCATCAGCGCCAGGAACAGGTTAGGGTTAGGAGGCAACCCAACACTGGTCGCACTCACAGCGGCATACAGCCCAATGCCCTCCAGCTCTCTCTGACAGTGCTTCAAGGCCCAGTCAACTAGGCAAGCCCATCGACGGTTTGTTGGGGTGATCCACCCGTTGCATCGAGGATTCTTCTTGGGATATACTCCCCCTCGCCCCATGAAGTCGTTGCAGAAAGTCGGCAACTGGACCGGCTGGATCACTAGACTATCTTCACTCGGGACACTGCCCGGGCACAGTCCCCTGAACAACGTCACAAGGCCGGAAGGACGGCTGACGAACGACCCCTGGTCAGCTCCTTTCAGATGAAATATCTTCCCCAGTTTGCCGTGAAGATCAGGCGTCAGCGTCCACGACATCCTCCTAGGATGTGTCGCATGGAAGAAAGCCGAGATGGGATAATCTCTCGGCATCGTTGGCAGGTACAAGACCATGCTACCGACTGGGAAAACCTAGGGCTCTCTCTTAGGCTTCGACTGGGACCGTTTATCAATCATGTCCCCAAAAAGAAAAGCTGGCTTTATGTACTGCTTCCCGTCTATATACGTCAGGGGCTCCCCGTTAATCATATTCAGCAGCGTCCACTCGCCCTGAGCTGATATCAAAAGCTCTCTTCCCTCAGGATACTGGGGTCCGGAGATAGAAAATGCCACGTGGGACAGATCCTCCAGATAGTTCGAGTGCAGCATCCCGGCAGCGGAACCCATCACCTCGGCCAGTGGAGACTCACCCAAATTAACTGCAAAAGTGCGAGAAAAACACGTCATTACAAAAATCTTGCAACATGGGGACCCAGAAGCCACAGTCTGTGCTTTACGCCAAGACTGTACAAATTTGGCCATTTTATGCAGGAAGTCTCATCCAGAGACGTAACTGGCAGCGTACGATCCGTGCTTTACGCCGGGCTACCAAAATTCTAGTTATTATGCCGGAGGCTCCGTCCCCAGGCGTAAAACTAAAATTTTATAGTATACACCAAGTTTTCGGCAGTCAGAGTTGTTACTCTCGAAACTGCGGAAACATGGAACTCTTACGCTGGCACATTAGAAATATGAGCGTAAAAGATGAACACGTCTCCGTGCATCATCTTCCTCAAAGAGGCTATCAGCACAGAAGACGACCTAGCGCGATCACGTTCAACGTGTGCGAAGGATTTTTCTTCATTTTTTGTCATCCAAAAGGGCTCTACCTCTAAGGCCGGGAGCGCTGCTCGTCGGCGGAATACTTTGCTCAGGATGAAGTTCGCCTTGCCCGACCGAAGACTCCCTCGCTGGGGCGGAAGGATGAGAAGAAGGACCTACGCTCTTTCCCTTAGTGGAGGGGGTTTGCTTCGGCGCCATTTCTGAAGACTCTTGAGTGCTCGGAGAAGGAACGGAGAAAAAACTCGAACAGACGAAGACTCTCTTTCGCAGAAAACGGATGAAAAGTTTTTCTCTCAAAAGCTCGGGATATATATATAGGTGTTTGTGGTGGAAAACGAAAAGAATGAAAGATGTATTCAAGACGGGGTTCACACAGGACCCGTGTTCTTTTGTTTACAAACAAACTTGTACAATATAATCCTATACGAGGATGTGGGAGTACAATTTATTTAATCTGGGTATAAATTGCTATAGGTGTCTGATCTGCAGTCGATCACTTTAGCCCTTGGACCACACGATGGTGAAGAAGTGCCGTAGAAGACAGAAAGCAGCCTCGGAGGTTGCAGGAAAGGGTGGGTGTACGATGCCCAGGTCGCCGATCCCTATCCTTTGCCTGAGCTCCGGGTTCCTCTCTCTCTCTCTCTCTCTCTCTCTCTCTCTCTCGATCTCCTCTCTCCTTGCTCGATCTTCAATTGTTCGACCTCTTCTCTGAGTCTTCAATTGTTTGATCCTCCAATTTTTTCACCTTTTCCTCTGTTGATAGAGGTCTCTATTTATAGAGTTTTAGTGACAGTGACCACTCAGTTGGTGTAAAAACCGAGGAGTGGACAACACAGCACCCTTTTACACGATGGTTAAAGTAACCAATGCCTACGTATGGATGATCTTTTGAATGAGCGTGTGACGTGGGTCCAACTAAAGGGACACAACGCGTACAATTGCTACGAAGATCACGGCGTAAAAGCCACATAGGTAGGTATCCCCCGTGTAGAAGAGGTGGGCGTGAAAGTCGATGTCTGTCACCGTGGCATAGAAGCCAAGTAGACATAGAAGCCGGGTGGGCGTAGAAGCCCGACGACATAAAAGTCGGGTGAGCATAAAAGCTGAGGAGGCGTAGAAGCCATCTGGGCACAGAAGCTGAACGGGCATAGAGGCCACTGCATAATGTGCTTGGGGAGGCGTGGAAGCCGAGAGAGCATAGAAGCTGAGGAGGCATCGAAGCCATCAGGGCACAGAAGCTGAACGGGCATAGACGCCACTGCGTAATGTGCTGAGTGCTGACGTAGACGTCCTTTAGCCGAAATTACAGCTTTTTAAGATATTATCAATTCCCTCGCATTAAATGCAGAGATCTGCCATCATTTTGTGCATTAATTGCGAAGGCGTGTTCTGAAGGCCTGCCACCGTTCAGGGACGTGCCTCGAGCCATGTGTGGAGAACAGCTTTTGACGTGGCAGTCTGTTTGTCTTTCGCGGGGCGTAGATGGTTCTCGTCTGCCTGTATGGAATAAGGCAGCGTATCCCTTTGTATGCGTAAAAGCAGTTTATACAAAGGGGATGTCACTAAATGTCGGTTTGGTGACTCTTTATCAAATCCCTTGTATTAAATGCAGGGATCCGCCATCATTTCTGTGCATTAAATGCAGAGGCGTGTTTTTGAAGGCCCACAGCCCTTCTGTGCCTCGAGAAGACCGTTATCGCCTTGTGCGCCAATCGCAGAGACATGCCTCGAGCCCTGCGCTAAGTGCAGCTTTTGACGTGGCAGGCGGTTTGTCCGCTGTGGAGCGTAAACAGCTCGCGTCGGCCCGTGTAAAACAAGGCAGCATATCCCTTTGTGTATGTAAAGAAAACAGTTTTCGTAAGGGAGATGACAGTGACTGACAGCCTGGGTCGTAGTGCCGTGCCATCATTATAGCCGTCGCCTGGGTAGCCGAGCCGTATCCCTTTGTCAGAAGTTCAGACGTCAGGTTCATTGCAGGGTCTGACAGGTTCATCCCGGGGAGCACGAAGCGTTCCTCGTACGCTTTAATACCGCATTTTGAAAGCGGATGTGTTTTACGCCATATAGGCGACGAAGCCCTCTGCTTTACGCTCTGAGGCGGCTTGGACATACTGCACTTACGCGGATGGTCCTGAGAAGCTTTTGCCTTGCCTGTTTGATGGCTCTGAGGTCATCTCTTTACGCTGTCCCGCACCAACAGGTTGCGTATAGTCATCCGGCGTATTTTTCATGCTTCTACAAGACCCCCTTCAAAGCTTTTAAATTCCTCGGAATTTGAAACGTTTTGAATGAAGCATGAAACATCCCTCGTAACTCGAAATGCCTTATGAATGGAGCACGAAAACGGTCAAGTTTTGACACGTTCTTTCAGGCCGATCTTTATGGCGAATTTATTGGGGGTATGTGTGACCTCGCTTGCCTATAAAAGGGCTGAGGAGTTAACCTGTTTCTTCCCATATTTCCTTTCACCATGCTGAGATGATCGCCGGAGTTCGTCGGGTCGACCTAAGGAAGAAGAAGACCATGTTCTTCCAGCATGTAAGGAGCCGAACAAGACGGCGTCTTCGAGCAAGTGTCATCTGCAACGATGAATCATGGAAGGATATCTTAGCCTCCCTTGCTCGGGATAATCAGCAATTTTGTATGGTGGTTCTTCGGGAGAAACGAAGAATCGTATTTCACCACACAGCCTGCAAGCTGTATATTCCCCCCTGAGACCCCCGCGGACGAGATTAGACAAACCGTAATCTGTCGTCCTCGATCGAGTTGGGTTGAAGAAGCCTCAACTGGATCGGCCATGGCGAATGGAGGATCTTCTTGTTCATGACTGTGGTGGTCGATGAACTGCCATGAAAGAGGAGGAAGACCTTTGTAGAGGGGATTTCCCTCATATGTAATCACAAAAATGAAGAAAACCCCTTGTAGACAGGATTTCTCTCATATGTAATTGTGATTTTTAACTTTAATAAAGTCGTCTTTCTTCTCCGCATGTGATCGTTTGCCATACGTTGCTGTGAAGCCTGAATATGTGCAGCTTTGACACGTCTGATTCTGTACGCCGACTCTGATAAAAAGAGTATTAGGTCCCGTCCTGTCTTTTACGCATAACTAGTGATGCGCAGCTACTTTAGGAATGTAGGAACCGCGTAGAATTCTTTGTCCCAGACATCATCTTCAAGAGTGATTTTCCGAAAGTCCCTTGGAACAGGGCGAGAAATGGCTATAAAACTGAGCCGTCGTCTTGAACTGTAGATGAAATATTCAGACTGGGTTTCTGGATGAACTTTAAGTCGACCCACGAAGAAGAGTGTTTTTTAATGTTGAACTGTTGCATACTTCGGGTACTTGGGATATTTTTTGAGGTCAAGAGGGAGTATCTTCTGTGTGAACTCCTGCAACTGACCGCTTTGAGCACTGTTCGGATATGCGGAATGTCAGAGATCCGTTAGTGTAGATGAGCTAAAAATCCTGAGTTCGTAGCCTACCGAGCGTAGAAAGCCACCGAGCGTGAGATCGTAGGTTTGTATCTGCTAAGCGTGAAGTCGTAGGTTTGTAGCCTCTCGAGCATAAAAGCTACTGAGCACAAAAGGCATCCGGGCATAAAACTATAGACTTATAGCTTGTGAGCGTAAAACTGTAGATCTGTAGCCGTCGAGCGTAGAAAGCTCTTTTAGCGTAGAACTGGAGATTTGCAGCCTGTGAAAAAGAAGTCTTCCGAGCGTGAGGTCGTGGATCTTGTTGCCTCCGAGCGTAAACTAAACACCACCGAGCGTGGGACCATAGGTTAGTATCTGCTAAGCGTGAAGTCGTAGGTTTGTAGCCTCTCGAGCATAAAAGCTACTGAGCACAAAAGGCATCCGGGCGTAAAACCATAGACTTATAGCTTGCGAGCGTAAAACCGTAGATCTGTAGCCGTCGAGCGTAGAAAGCTCTTTAGCGTAGAACCGCGAATCTGCTTTGCACGAAAAACTCTTCGAATTTGCTGACTGTCCGTCTTTCGAGAGTAGTGGGCTGCCGTAGTACCCAATCATAACCAAATATTAATTCGCAAGATTTTGGTTAGGGTTTCGAGGAATCCGTCCGAGGATTCGAGGAGTCGATCCGAACCCTATATATACCCCAAGATTTTGCGAGAAAACTTTTCATCCGTCTGCTGCGAAAGAGAGCCTTCGTCTGTTCGAGTTTTTCTCCGTTGCCTCTCCGAGCACTCAGAGTCTTCAGAAATGGCGCCGAAGCAAACCCCCTCCGCTAAGGGAAAGAGTGTAGGTTCTTCTTCCCATTCTTCCGCCCTGGCGAGGGAGTCTTCGGTAGGGCAAGGCAAACTTCATCCTGAGCAAAGTATCCCGCCGACGAGCAGCGCTCCCGGCCTTAGAGGTAGAGCCTGTTGGATGACAAAGAATGACGAAAAATTCTTCGCACACGTTGAACGTGACCGCGCTAGGTCGTCTTCCGTGCTGACAGCCTCTCTGAGGAAGATGATGCACGAAGACGTTTTCATCTTTTACGCTCACATTTCTAATGTGCCAGCGCAAGGGCTCCATCGTTTTCCCAGTTCTGGGCGTAACAGCTCCGACTGCCGAAAACTTGGTGTATGCTATATAATTTTAGTTTTACGCCTGGAGGCGGAACCTCCGGCGTAATAACTAGAATTTTGGTAGCCCGGCGTAAAGCATGGATCGTATGCTGCCAGTTACGTCTCTGGATGAGACTTCCTGCGTAAAGTGACCAAATTTGTACAGTCTTGGCGTAAAGCACAGACTGTGGTTTCTGGGTCCTCATGTTTGCAAGATTTGTAATAACGTATTTTTCTCGCACTTTTGCAGTTGACTTAGGTGAGTCTCCACTGGCCGAGGTGATGGGTTCCGCTGTCGGGATGCTGCACTCGAACTATCTGGAGGATCTGTCACACGTGGCATTTTCTATCTCAGGACCTCAGTATCCTGAGGGAAGGGAGCTTTTGATATCAGCTCAGGGCGAGCGGACGCTGCTGAATATGATTAGAGGGGAGCCCCTGACGTATATAGATGGGGAGCAGTACATAAAGCCAGCTTTTCTCTTTGGGGACATGATTGATAAGCGGTCACAGACGAAGCCAAAGAGAGAACCTTGGGTATTTCTTGCCGGGAACCTGGTTTTGTACCTGCCAACGATGCCGAGGGATTATTCCATCTCGGCCTTCTTCCATGCGACACACCCTAGGAGGATGTCGTGGATTCTGACGCCCGATCTTTACGGCAAATCGGGAAAGATCTTTCATCTGAAAGGGGATGACCAGGGGTCGTTCGTCAGCCGTCCTTCTGGCCTTGTAACGTTGTTCAGGGGATTGTGCCCGGGCAGTGCCCCGAGCAAAGAGGGTTCGGATCGACTCCTCGAATCCTCGGACGGACTCCTCGAAACCCTAACCAAATCTCGCAAATCAATATTTGGTTATGATTGGGTACTACGGCAGCCCACTACTCTCGAAAGACGGACAGTCAGCAAATTCGAAGAGTTTTTCGTGCAAAGCAGATTCGTGGTTCTACGCTAAGGAGCTTCCTACGCTCGACAGCTACAGATCTACGATTTTACGCTCGTAAGCTATAAGTCTATGGTTTTATGCCCGGATGCCTTTTGTGCTATGTAGCTTTTACGCTCGAGAGGCTACAAACCTATGACTTCACGCTCAGCAGATACCAAACCTCTGATCTCACGCTCGATGGTGTTTAGTTCACGCTCGAAGGCAACAGATCCACAATTTTACGCTCAGAAGATTTTTTTTTCACAGGCTACGAATCTACAGTTCTACGCTAAAGGTGCTTTCTACGCTCAACAGCTACAGATCTACGGTTTTACGCTCGTAAGCTATAAGTCGATGGTTTTATGCCCGGATGCCTTTTGTGCTCGGTAGCTTTTACGCTCGAGAGGCTACAAACCTATGACTTCACGCTCAGCAGATACCAAACCTATGATCTCACGCTCGGTGGCTTTCTACGCTCAATAGGCTACGAACTCAAGATTTTTAGCCCATCTACACTACGGATCTCTGACTTTCTGCATGTCCGAACAGCAAGGCGGTCAATTTCAGAAGTTCATACAGAAGATACTCCGTCTTGGCCTCAACATATCCCAAGTATCCGAAGCATACAGAGTTCAAACATTGAGAAATTACTCTTCTCGGGTCAAATGGAGGTTCATCCAGACTCCAGTCTGAATATCTCGTCTATCAAGATGGCAATTTCAGTTTGACAGCTATTCCTCAACCCTGTTCCAAGGGATTTTCGAGAAGTCACTCTTGAAGACGAAGTCTGAACAAAATTTATGTTCATCAGAAGATAGTTCAGAAACTCTACGCGGTTCCTACATTCCTAAAGCAGCTGCGCATCACTAGTTATGCGTAAAAGATAGGACGGGACCTAATACTCTTTCTATCAGAGTCGGCGTAAAGAGTCAGACGTGTCGAAGCTGCACATATTCAGACTTCACAGCAACATATGGCAAAGACGATCATATGCGGAGAAGAAAGACGACTTTATTAAAGTTAAAATCACAAATACATATGAGGAAAATCCTGTCTACAAAGGATTTTTTTCTTCATTTTTGTGATTACATATGAGGGAAATCCCCTCTACAAAGGTCTTCCTCCTCTTCCATGGCAGTTCATCGACCACCACAGTCATGAACAAGAAGATCCTCCATACGCCATGGCCGATCCAGTTGAGGCTTCTTCAACCCAACTCGATCGAGGACGATAGATTACGGTTTGTCTAATCTCGTCCGCGGGGGTCTCAGGGGAGAATATACAGCTTGCAGGCTGTGTGGTCTGATACGACCCTTCCCTTCTCCTGGAAGATGCCGCATGAAGTTGCTGATTATCCCGAGCAAGGGAGGCTAAGATATCCTTCCATGATTCATCGTTGCAGATGACACTTGCTCGAAGATGCCGTCTTTTTCGGCTCCTTACATGCTGGAAGAACATGGTCTTCTTCTTCCTCAGGTCGACCCGACGAACTTCGGCGATCATCTCAACATGGTGAAAGGAAATATGGGAAGAAACAGGTTAACTCCTCAGCCCTTTTATAGGCAAGCGAGGTCACACCTACCCCCAATAAATCCGCCATAAAGACCGGCCTAAAAAAAATGTGTCAAAACTTGACCGTTTCGTGCTCCATTCAGAAGGCATTTCGAGTTACGAGGGACGGTCCATGCTTCATTCAAAGCATTTCAAACTCCGAGGAATTTAAAAGCTTTGAAGGGGGTCTTGTAGAAGCATAAAAAATACGCCGAATGACTATACGCAACTTATAACTTCATCGCAACTTATAGGTACGGGGCAGCGTAAAGAGATGACCTCAGAGCCATCACGCAGGCAAAACAAGAGCTTCTCAGGATCATCCGCGTAAGTACAGTATGTCCGGGCCACCTCAGAGCGTAAAGCAGAGGGCTTCATCGCCTATATGGCGTAAAACACATCCGCTTTCAAATGCGGTATTAAAGCGTACGAGGAACGCTTCGTGCTCCCCGAGATGAACCTGTCAGACCCTATAATGAACCTGACGTCTGGACTTCTGAAAAAAGGATATGGCTCGGCTACCCAGGCGACGTCCATAATGATAGCACGGCACTACGACCCAGGCTGTCAGTTACCGCCATCTCCCTCGCGTAAACTGCTTTTACATGAACGAGGGGATATGCTGCCTTATTTTACACAGGCAGACATGAGCTGTTTACGCTTTGCAGTAGACAAACCGCCTGCCACGTCAAAAGCGGCACTTTGTACAGGGCTCGAGGCACGTCTCTGCGATTGGTGCACAAGACGGTGACAGTCTTCTCGAGGCACGTCTCTGCGATTGACGCACAGAAGAGCTGCAGACCTTCAAAAACATGCCTCCGCATTTAATGCGCAGAATGATGGCGGATCTCTACATTTAAGGCAGGGGATTTGATTAAATAATCACCGAACCATCGTGTGGTGATACCCCCCTTGCGTAAACTGCTTCTTCGCATACAAGGGGATACGCTGCCTTATTCTACACAGGCAAACGTAAAACCGTCTACACACCGCGGAAGACAAACAGACTGCCACGTCGAAAGCTGTACTTTGTACAAAGCTCGAGGCACGTCTCTTCGCCTGATGCTCGGAACGGGGGCAGACCTTCAGAACACGCCTTCGCAATTAATACACAGGATAGTGGCAGATCTCCGCATTTAATGCGAGAGATTTGATTATATCTTCAATAGCCGTGATTTCGGCTAACGACGTCTACGTCAGCACTCAGCATTGCGCAGCGGCTTCTACGCCTCCTCAGCTACTATGCTCTCTCGGCTTCTACGCCCCCTCAGCTGTTATGCTCTCAGGACTTCTATGCCCCCTCAGCTGTTATGCTCTCAGGGCTTCTACGCCCCCCTCAGCTGTTATGCTCTCTCGGTTTCTACGCCTCCTCAGCTTCTATGCCTACCTGGCTTCTATGCCTATTTTGGCTTTTATGCCATGGTGACAGACATTGGCTTTTATGCCCACCTATTCTACACGGAGGATACCTACCTACGTGGCTTTTACGTCGTGATCTTCGTAGCAACAATACGCGTTGTGTCCCTTAGTTGGACCCGCGTTATACGCTCATTCAAAAGATTATCTATACGTAGGCATTGGTTATTTTAACCGTCGTGTAAAAGGGTGCTGTGATTCCACTCCTCGGTTTTTATACCGACTGAGTGGTCACTGTCACTAAAACTCTATAAATAGAGACCTCTATCAATGAGGAAAAAGGTCAGAAATTGGTCAAGAAAACCAATATCAGATCCAAGGTCGAACTTCCAAGAAAGATCGAACCAGAGGTCAAGAGAGAGAGAGAGAGAGAGGGACCCGGAGCTCAGGCAAGGGGTAGGGATCGACGACTTTGGCATCGTGCATCCACCCTCTTTTGCAACCTTCGAAGCTACCTTCTGTCTTCTACGGCACTTCTTCACCATCGTGTGGTCCAAGGGCTAAAGTGATCGACTGCAGATCAGACACCTATAGCAATTTATACCCAGATTAAATAAATTATACTCCCATATCCTCGTATAGGATTACATTGTATAAGTTTGTTTGTAAACAAAAGAACACGGGTCTTGTGTAAACCCCGTCTTGAATACATCTTTCATTCTTTTCGTTTTCTACCACAAACACATACCTGTATCTACGACTTCATATACCTGCGCTCCCTTATTTGTCATCATGAGTGCCTGGCCTTGTCCTTGGTTGTTCAGCTGGGGTCTAGTCTTCTCCATTTATGCAGACTGTAGAAGTAGTGGTGGGTCCCTTTGGTCTCCTATACTTGAGGGTGTATGCGGTGTTCCTGATTCTAATGCCATAGACCTTTGGGTCTGCTGAGGACATCCTCGGGTTTGGTGGTGACTTGATCCACATAACATGGACAGCCCTAATTGACGATGACAGTCTCTTAGAATATGACATATCTTACCACAAAAGTGACAAGTATGGAGCTCCTTGGTTGGATATGGTAAGGCACTATATGATTGTTGGTGTGTCAAAGGGTGTCTAATGGGCCCTCTTTGCTGTGTCCTTGCTGGTCCTTGATGAATTCTCTATTGATTTCTGTTTCCCTTGCTGATGGCCTCCTAGATCCTGGCCTCTGTCAATAACTCGGCATAAGAGATCCGGGACTGTGAGCTAGTATAGTGTTGGAGCTCCTGAATCAGCCCACGATGAAACCTCTTAGCCTTCTCCAAGTCATTAGGTATTAGGGCAGTATCATATTTACTGAGACGGCTAAACTCTGCATCATACTCGTTAACTGTCTTGTTCCCCTACTCTAGATGGACGAACTTGTCACGACCCACACCCTAAAAATCGGGCATGAGTCGTGGGTACGTCCAGCCTACGCCGCAGAATCGACGGTAGAATGCTGTGAAGGTCCGTTCTAGGTCACAATCTATATATCTCACAAAATCTGTCAATATAACCTGTAAACCCCCTCGACCAAATCAGGATTTATTAGGATTAAATCAAGAGACTAGGATTTATTTGGAATTAATTAGAATAAATGTGCGTCAATTATACGTCTTAATACACCTTGTCGTTGCTTCAAGGTTGGAGCATCCCACCATTAGGATCTTCCACCCAAAGTCACGACCATCTTTTAGACGTGCCATACTACCCCTCTAACCCTTGTGCATCCTTAGATACTCGCTATCGCATCTCGCCCTAGCTACGCAACAGTTCTTGAGAGAGAAAGAGAGAGAGAGCGCCTTGTAATTATAAATTAAATTAAAATTTAGGTCAAGTTCACCTCAAACAAGCCCGACCAAGCCATATTGCACTCTACCACTTGGACCAGCCCTCAACAAAGGCCAGACAGGGCCACACTCGAGGCCAGCCCATAAACCCATCACCACATATAAATACCAACCTTCCCATGCAAAATCCTAATAAACCCACTATTCATCATCCCCTACAAAGCCCTAGCCGACCTCCCCATCCAAACTGAGCCCCCCCAACCGGCCGAACACCCCCCATCACGCTCCCGACCGGAGCACTGCCTCAACACCGACCGCTCCCGATCGGAGCACTGCCCTCAACGCCGACTGCTCCTGACCGGAGCACTGCCTCAACGCCGACCGCTCCCGACCGGAGCATTGCCCTCAACGCCGACTGCTCCCGACCGGAGCAACTGCACTTAACGCCGACTGCTCCCGACCGGAGCACTGTCGTTACCGCCCGACCCATCCCGACGTTACCCCGACTCATCCCGATGTTACCTCGACTCATCCCGACGTCACCCCGACTCATTCCGACGTCGCCCGACTGCTCCCCGACTACGTCGAAACCCGCCTGACGCCACCCGAGCAACTGTCCCGATCCCGACTACCCCCACCACCCGCAAGGCCGGATCCATCCACGTCGACCGAAGCCACCCTCGTCGAAGGGAACAGCCGACCAACGAGCGGACCCCCTCGCTCGGTCGATCAGGTACTCGTTCATGGAACCCATCTCTCTTGTGTCCTAGTATTCTCCTTCGTGTCGCCGTGTCAATATGGAAGTATATTAATAACCTGCAAACCTAGTTAATATTTTATGCATGGAAATAAGCTTTAATTAGATATTAATTAATAAATAATTATTCTAAACTAGCGACCAGTTACCAAGTGTAATCCCCCTGATTTTCAAGAATTTTAATTTTTGGATTTTTACATTTTTTGGAATTTTTGGAATTTTCTGAGAATTTTTACTAATTAAATTCAAGTGTTTTAATTATTAAAGGATTTTTATTTATTAATAAATAATATTAAAATATTATGAAAATAATATTTTATGGTGTAAAATAGAAAACCAGACATAGAATAATTTTCCGGGAATTTATTGGACCCCGGATGGATTTTTAAAGCCCTAGAAACTAAATAATTTATTAAACCAAAAATAAACCAGGTTTTTTTTATTAAATAAACCGAACCGAACCCAATAATTGAACCGGACCGGGTTTAAATTATTAAACCAATTTCTTAGCGGGTCGGATCCGGGTCCAACCCAGACCCGACCCACTAACCCGACCCGACCCGCCTTAGCTTTGGATCGGGCCGGATCCGAAGACCCGACCCGCCTTAGCTTTGGATCGGGCCGGATCCGAAGACCCGACCCGTCCGCCCAAGACCCGACCCGCATCCCTCTCTCTCCCAAACTGACCCGACTGTCAGCCTCCCCTCCTCCGGCCGTTACGCGACCGCCGCCGGCCGACCGCTCCGCTTCCCCTTCCCGTAACCGCCTGCGCCCGCCGGAATCCCTCCCCCTCACCGGCCGCCTTCTCCTCTCCCTCTTCTCCACTATAAAACCCTACTCCCCTCCCCCTCCTGGCCGTCGACCACCACGCCACCACCCTGCCAGCATCCGCCCTCCACCGTCGAACCCTTCGCCGCTGACACCGCCGCCCTGGGCTGCCTCGCCTCCCCGCTTGACGTCGACGGTTCCTCCCCTTTCCCAGCTGCCTCCGGCCACCTCAACAGCAGCCGGCCACCGCAGCAGCGCCTCCTCGCCATGCCGCGCCGCCCTCCGTCGCAGAGCCCCCGGCCTCCTCCGCCTCAGCGCCGCCTCAGCACCGCCCTGAGCCGCCGGAGTTCAGCCCTAACCCTAACCCTAATTTCTTCGAATCCGGACGCGTGTCGGACACGGTTTAAACTCGGTTTTTCAGACCAGTTCAGGTACCCGTAACTTCTTCCTCGTAGCTCCGTTTTCGAATTCGAAATTGTATCGCGTAGCCTGTATGACCCCCTCGGTGCCCGTGCTAACCGCTCGGGGCATCGCGTCCTGTGGTGATCGCACACCGCGATCCAAAAACAGGAAAAACTACGCCCTGTTTCACCCCGAAATCGAGTATGCCCCGCCAAACGGGACGACTTGGTCGCGTGCGGTCTTCACAGATACGTGCGCGTCGTTGATACGGATGTGCGGGATTTCGCAGAAGCTGATTTGGATGTGCGTGCACACCGAAATCAGTGCGTATCCGTGGACACCGCTCCGTATCTGACCATTCTGATTCTCGCTGTAACTTAGTGTACACACGTCGGATCGAGACAAAATTTGTGCCATCGGACTCGTAGCAATACGCTGGTCCTGTGAGCCAAGTTTGGTTCGATTCTGAGAACGTTGACAAAATCGCGTGTCGTGGGCCCCACAGGCTCCACCCGACAGACGATTTTGAGAACGGCTCATCGGAATCCAATTCTGGAAGTTCTGTTGGGTTCGTATCATCGTTCCTGACCTGTTGACACTAAGTTGGACTATTTTTGAGACCTTTGATCCTGACGCATTTTTTGGTGCAAAGCGGCCCACATTTGGACCCCGCCTTGACCCGAAATTGACGTTTTTGCCCTTGTCTCCAAATTGGACTCAAGGACAGGCGTTCCTAGCTGATTAATATTTTCTGGACTTGATGGTGATGTTTGTTTCAGCAGCCGGAGTACTGCCTACAATCCCAGCTGAAGCCAGAGCGACAATTGGAACAGGAAACCCAGGCAAGTGTACCTTGCCACAAATGCAGTTTAATGATTCAGTATCTCTTGACTTATTTTCTTGTGATTGTTGTAAATGCTCAACCCTAGGGCCGTGTGACTTGCTTAGCGTCCGATCATAGTCGGGTGCCAACACCGTACGCGGGGTTGGGCAATGTCATCTAGAGATGGATATCGTGACATCTATAATTCTAGTACTTGCCATATCAAGTACGTTATACCCAGGACACTTGACACAGATCATGAGACAGAATCCTCCTGACTATTCAAGGTGATTCTGTATAGGATACAGGTTTATGACTTATATAGTTTACATGCTTAGATTTTATTCTGACTTGCTGCATTAGTTTTGATCCTGTATGGCATGGACATGAGACGTCGTGGACATGAGATGCATGATTACATTGGGTGGGGAGAGTATTACCATATCAAGGCTGAATATATTATATATTGTAATCTGGATGTGTCCTAGTCTCTGACACAGAGCTTTGGCACCTGTACTGGCCCTTCGAGAAAATACTGCTATGGTTTCTTGTCACTGATCCTGTAGTAGTCTCAGCCTGAGTATGAATAATAACTCTCACTTGCATTATCACTTAGCTGGTTAATTACTTACCCTGTTATTCCTTTATTTCTGTACTGCATTATATTTTGGCATGTTTTATCTGTACCTTGCTATGTCCCCTGAGGACCTGGAATGGATTATGTCCCCAGATTTAGCAGACGAGATCTACCCAGAGGTGTACGGAACAGGAGCACTACTCAGAGCAGTACCTGAACCTGAAGACGAGGTGATCGCTGAGGACTTCTCATGAACAATTGCTTTGCCATGCTCAGTCTTATGGCAAATAGACTTATTTTCTGTTTAATTAAACTATTTATTTCCTGTCTTTGAGAACTTGTGTAAACAGACTTAATATCGAATTGTTCTCCGATTTTATTTACTTTGACTGTTGTTGTTTAATATTTCTTTTGTTTTTATTGCTATCTTTATCTGTGGATGAGAATAGTAAAATCCTGACTGATGTAATACAGCTTAAGTATGTCCGATGGATCCATTAAATTGGGTTTGTCCATCGGTGCATGCTGCTGGCCATTATCACGCTTCCGGTCCCTCGGTATTTTGGGACTGGGGCTTGACATGGTTTTTGTGGTGGCCCATGCAGGTCAACGACTAAATTGTTCGGTTTCAACTTAGGGACCGAACAGGCCTGCAATAAGAATAGGATCAGTTTTTAGGATCTCATCCACTTGCTTGAAACGTTATTGATATCTATATCGGATTCGAACCATTTTCTTGAATTGCATCCTGCTTTGATTCTTGAACGCCTCTTATTATTTATTTTGGGTGCAGAGATATGGATTCACGAGCAAACGACGAGACTCCTACAAAAATACTACAAGGTGCTGTGGTCACCCAGGAAGATGAAGTGACACCAGTTGATGAAGGTCAATCAGCTCAACAAAGCAGTCCAACAAGTCCACACGACTCGAGGATCCAGCAAGATGATGTTCCACCATCGACGCAGTTTGCTCCACCAATGCCTACCATCCCACAAGGGCAAGCTATGGACGTGCAACAGCTGTTTCAAATGTACTACCCGATGATACAAGCTTATCAGAAGGCTCAGCAAAGCCAAACGGAGGAGTTCGTTTGCAGACTTAGCTCAGAGTTACGAAAGTTAATCAGCACCGTTGCAACGGATATTGTTACTGCAGCACGGGCCATGGAGAGCATCACCAGGATAGAGTCCAGCCAGAAGCGGCCTCATGCACCAGACCAAGCACAGCAGGAGAGAGCTGCAAAGCGACCCCAGAAGAATCCACCGAGAGCGGCATCCAGAGCCTCATTCCTTCCTACTTGTTACTATTATGGCAAGGTAGGCCATGCTGAGAAGGATTGCAGACGCAAGATGGGATTATGCTTGATTTGCGGAACTAATCAACACTTAGCCAAGGATTATCCTTATCATCGAGGAGGAGCCCCAAGAGCAAACCAACAAGCTTTACCAGTACCAGGAGGGTATCAACCAAGGCCACCCTTGGCACCATAAGCAGCACTCTTCCAACAAGTCCAGCAGCAGCAGCAGAGGAATCCACCACAAGGACGCGGACAAGCTCTGACGATGACTTTGGAGAACGCGCAGAACCATGGAGTTGCTAATGCGAGTAAGTCTTTATAGTTGTTCTGTTTCCAGCATTTCTGTAGTTCGTGCCTGCTGGTTCGTAACCCCAGACTTAACCTGATAACTTTAACCTGATAACTTTAACCTGTTAATAATTAATAACCTAGTGTTAATCTAGTGTTGAACTTGATAATAACCTCGAATTGTTAACCTAATATGTTTTAAATATAACCTGGTTTTCTAAAACTGTAATTTCTTAAATTTCCCACATTTGGAAAATTGTATAACTTTTAATACTTAGGGAAATAATTTTTCCTAGGTGTTACTCTCAAACCTTGATTCTCCTTGATTTTGATGTGCTTCGAACAATGGTTGCAACCGTGTCATCTCTGTTGACCGTTTAATCTTTGATTGCGAGGACGCAATCCTCTTAAGGGGGGTAGATTGTAATCCCCCTGATTTTCAAGAATTTTAATTTTTGGATTTTTACATTTTTCTGAGAATTTTCTCTAATTAAATTCAAGTGTTTTAATTATTAAAGGATTTTTAATTATTAATAAATAATATTAAAATATTATGAAAATAATATTTTATGGTGTAAAATAGAAAACCAGACATAGGGTAATTTTCCGGGAATTTATTGGACCCCGGATGGATTTTTAAAGCCCTAGAAACTAAATAATTTATTAAACCAAAAATAAACCAGGTTTTTTTTATTAAATAAACCGAACCGAACCCAATAATTGAACCGGACAGGGTTTAAATTATTAAACCAATTTCTTAGCGGGTCGGATCCGGGTCCAACCCAGACCCGACCCACTAACCCGACCCGACCCGCCTTAGCTTTGGATCGGGCCGGATCCGAAGACCCGACCCGCCTTAGCTTTGGATCGGGCCGGATCCGAAGACCCGACCCGTCCGCCCAAGACCCGACCCGCATCCCTCTCTCTCCCAAACTGACCCGACTGTCAGCCTCCCCTCCGCCGGCCGTTACGCGACCGCCGCCGGCCGACCGCTCCGCTTCCCCTTCCCGTAACCGCCTGCGCCCGCCGGAATCCCTCCCCCTCACCGGCCGCCTTCTCCTCTCCCTCTTCTCCACTATAAAACCCTACTCCCCTCCCCCTCCTGGCCGTCGACCACCACGCCACCACCCTGCCAGCATCCGCCCTCCACCGTCGAACCCTTCGCCGCTGACGCCGCCGCCCTGGGCTGCCTCGCCTCCCCGCTTGACGTCGACGGTTCCTCCCCTTTCCCAGCTGCCTCCGGCCACCTCAACAGCAGCCGGCCACCACAGCAGCGCCTCCGGCAGCCAGCAGCGCCTCCTCGCCACGCCGCGCCGCCCTCCGTCGCAGAGCCCCCGGCCTCCTCCGCCTCAGCGCCGCCTCAGCACCGCCCTGAGCCGCCGGAGTTCAGCCCTAACCCTAACCCTAATTTCTTCGAATTCGGACGCATGTCGGACACGGTTTAAACTCGGTTTTTCAGACCAGTTCAGGTACCCATAACTTCTTTCTCGTAGCTCCGTTTTCGAATCCGAAATTGTATCGCGTAGCCTGTATGACCCCCTCGGTGCCCGTGCTAACCGCTCGGGGCATCGCGTCCTGTGGTGATCGCACACCGCGATCCAAAAACAGGAAAAACTACGCCCTGTTTTACCCCGGAATCGAGTACGCCCCGCCAAACGGGACGACTTGGTCGCGTGCGGTCTTCACAGATACGTGCGCGTCGTTGATACGGATGTGCGGGATTTCGCAGAAGCTGATTTGGATGTGCGTGCACACCGGAATCAGTGCGTATCCGCGGACACCGCTCCGTATCCGACCATTCTGATTCTCGCTGTAACTTAGTGTACACACGTCGGATCGAGACAAAATTTGCGCCATCGAACTCGTAGCAATACGCTGGTCCTGTGAGCCAAGTTTGGTTCGATTCTGAAAACGTTGACAAAATCGCGTGTCGTGGGCCCCACAGGCTCCACCCGACAGACGATTTTGAGAACGGCTCATCGGAATCCAATTCTGGAAGTTCTGTTGGGTTCGTATCATCGTTCCTGACCTGTTGACACTAAGTTAGACTATTTTTGAGACCTTTGATCCTGACGCATTTTTTGGTGCAAAGCGGCCCACATTTGGACCCCGCCTTGACCCAAAATTGACATTTTCGCCCTTGTCTCCAAATTGGACTCAAGGACAGGCGTTCCTAGCTGATTAATATTTTCTGGACTTGATGGTGATGTTTGTTTCAGCAGCCGGAGTACTGCCTACAATCCCAGCTGAAGCCAGAGCGACAATTGGAACAGGAAACCCAGGCAAGTGTACCTTGCCACAAATGCAGTTTAATGATTCAGTATCTCTTGACTTATTTTCTTGTGATTGTTGTAAATGCTCAACCCTAGGGCCGTGTGACTTGCTTAGCGTCCGATCATAGTCGGGTGCCAACACCGTACGCGGGGTTGGGCAATGTCATCTAGAGATGGATATCGTGACATCTATAATTCTAGTACTTGCCATATCAAGTACGTTATACCTAGGACACTTGACACAGATCATGAGACAGAATCCTCCTGACTATTCAAGGTGATTCTGTATAGGATACAGGTTTATGACTTATACAGTTTACATGCTTAGATTTTATTCTGACTTGCTGCATTAGTTTTGATCCTGTATGGCATGGACATGAGACGTCGTGGACATGAGATGCATGATTACATTGGGTGGGGAGAGTATTACCATATCAAGGCTGAATATATTATATATTGTAATCTGGATGTGTCCTAGTCTCTGACACAGAGCTTTGGCACCTGTACTGGCCCTTCGAGAAAATACTGCTATGGTTTCTTGTCACTGATCCTGTAGTAGTCTCAGCCTGAGTATGAATAATAACTCTCACTTGCATTATCACTTAGCTGGTTAATTACTTACCCTGTTATTCCTTTATTTTTGTACTGCATTATATTTTGGCATGTTTTATCTGTACCTTGCTATGTCCCCTGAGGACCTGGAATGGATTATGTCCCCAGATTTAGCAGACGAGATCTACCCAGAGGTGTACGGAAGAGGAGCACTACTCGGAGCAGTACCTGAACCTGAAGACGAGGTGATCGCTGAGGACTTCTCATGAACAATTGCTTTGCCATGCTCAGTCTTATGGCAAATAGACTTATTTTCTGTTTAATTAAACTATTTATTTCCTGTCTTTGAGAACTTGTGTAAACAGACTTAATATCGGATTATTCTCCGATTTTATTTACTTTGACTGTTGTTGTTTAATATTTCTTTTGTTGTTATTGCTATCTTTATCTGTGGATGAGAATAGTAAAACCCTGACTGATGTAATACAGCTTAAGTATGCCCGATGGATCCATTAAATTGGGTTTGTCCATCGGTGCATGCTGCTGGCCATTATCACGCGTCCGGTCCCTCGGTATTTTGGGACTGGGGCGTGACACCAAGGACAGATAATTCGGTAGAAATACCTAGATAACCCTAGTATGTTCAAACATGGAGAATAGAGACAAGTCCGCATAGAACAGAAATCAGGGACAACCCGTAACTACATAATTATTGCCTCGAGACACCTATTAACCGAAGACAGAACACGTGTACACCCCAGCTAAGTGCACACGTGACACTGTACTCGAGCAACAGTGAACTCGCGATAGTATTCAAGAATAGCATCTTAACAGTATGTAGATAATACGTAGTATTTTATGTCTGTATTATTGTGTTATATTGTATGTCTAGGGTCTTTGGATCAGCTAGGCGACGCTACCAGAGCAGGCTTTTGGCATTCACCTCTTGAAGACTCAGGCAAGATACCTTGCTATATTTTACTGTCTAATTTAAATTATGCAAATGTTGTATTGTATGCTTGTTGTTTTGCTTTATACAACTGTGCGCGTCCGAGATTGTCTCGGGTGTATTCGACGGATATGACGATGATTAGTATACATGGACTTAGTCATTAGCAGACTCACCTCATAGGATGATACCCTGTTATCTTCCAAGACCTGACACTTCCACACGTATTCATAGTGACAAATCTCATGTTGGGATGCGAGTACGTGTGTTCGACTAGCTATCGCCACGTGTGACCTGCATCACGGTTAGCAAGAAATTCAAGATTATTTCAGTGTAGAGACTTGGCATTTATATATGGATTATGCACGTCAAGCAATTAACTTGTATATTTACATTGGGCGGGAAGGACGACTAGTAGGCATATGGGATACCCCACTCCTTTACACTGATATCGCACTCGACGGAGTAATACGGATGTATTTATATATTACTGATACCACGTTCTATAGAGTGTTGGACGTTACTTGATGATATTGCAGATACCGCACTCTATAGAACGTCGGACGTTACTGTATTCCTGTGCCCATGTTATAGGGGGCATGTGTGGCATATACTAGTCGGTTGCCACGACTGGTAAATTACGTCAGCATATGTCTAGCCTACACCTTCCCATATACTCACAGTTGTTCTCACATTGCATTCACTTAGATGGCTAGCACACCCTTTATTGTATTTATTTTATTCAGTATTTATATATGGCATGCTTATATGTATCTTGTTACCTCCCTCTGAGGACCTGGTACCTTTCTAGATATATACGAGGCTTTCTACCCCACAGTATACGGCCCCAGACAGGAGACGAGATTCGCTACAGCTGAGGAGCTAGAGGTATTACCGTCAGAGTTTCTGTGATCAGTTGGTAGGCCTTTCGCCTAGATTGGGTGCACCATTATCTAGACAGACGATGCCCTAGTCATCATCTTTTATATCTCATTTCGGTACTTTATTCTGTCTTAGTAGTGGGTTTGTTCCCACCAGACATCTTGGTTTGTACTATGATATTTCAGACTGGTGTTTATCTTCCAGTAGTTTATTTAGTACTTCTTGCTCTTTATATTGTGGATGAGATTAGATTACCTGTTATTGGCTGATATTGGACATGTTAGTATTATAGGATAGCGTAGCACTCTTCGTAGATCCATTAAATTGGATATCCTCGGAGACGTGTCAGCTGGCTATTGCCACGTGGCCTGGTCCCGTATCTTTTGGGACTGGGGTGTGACATGGTTTTAGTGGTGGT
Source organism: Iris macrosiphon (assembly GCA_036927795.1). Lineage (NCBI taxonomy): Eukaryota > Viridiplantae > Streptophyta > Magnoliopsida > Asparagales > Iridaceae > Iris > Iris macrosiphon. The sequence continues at coordinate 184,903,522 of JAYESA010000009.1, forward strand.
CCATGCAGGTCTTCCTCTTTTTCGCTTGTGGTATGGTAACATACTCAGCGAGCCTGTAATAGGATAGAAATTACTAGGTCTCATCCACTTTTGATTCGTCTTTGAACTTCTTTCATACTGCTCCTCAATATCTGTATCATGTTTGTTTATTTTCGTACTCTTCTAATGAAGTCCTATCTCTTGCAGTAAGATGAACTTGCATAGTGGACGAGGAGCACCCCGTGCCACGGTGCCAGATAACACCACTCAAAGAGATGAGGTACCCCAAGGGCAACCCCCGCTACAGACCCCGCTGATACATTGGCACGAGACATCGCAGGGCGATCCTACACCGCAGCCTGAGGGACAGACTTCCTAGATAATCCCTACGCAATATTGTGAGGGCCAGACTTCAGGAGCTACACCGATGCCGTAGACGGAGAGGCCGACATCTGAGGAGACGCCTACTGCACAGCCGGAGATTCCACTACCACCGCCTCCACCTTATCCACCCCAGATGCCACAGCTAGATGGCCAGCCACAGATGCTTCAGTTCTTCCAAGCAATGATGCAAGCATAGTGGCAGCAGACAGAGACATTACGATAGAGTTTGATGATAGTACTATAGAGGACATGTAAACTCCCTCACCCAAAATAGGTATTTTGTGTATATTTTATATTATTATATTTATTATAGATGTTGAATTTATTTAGAGTATTCTCTTAGTTAATTAGAAAATAATTTTTTTAGTATATTTACTTATATAAATATTTATTTAGAATTATTTTTAGGCTATTTTAGATTATTGAGATTTTTCCATAATTTTTTAGTTAATTAAAAACTAGTAACACTAATTTTTTAGGACTTTGAAGAATTTATTTTATGTTCAAACTTCATTAAAAATATCCCAAAATTTTAGTTTAGGTTCTAAATAGTCAAATATATTTTCTAGAATTTTCTGAAAATTTTCTGAATATTTTAGTATTTATTGGGAGTTATTTAGGCTAATAACTAATTTTTAGGACTTGTAGAATTTATTGTGCAATCCCAGGAATATAGAATGGACCCACGTTATTTTATAGGGTTTATAATATTATTATATATTTTTTGGAATTATTTTAGAATTTTTGGAATAATTTTAGTATTTATTTTTAGTTATATGGGTAAAACTAATGTTTAGAGCTTCTCCTAATTATAGTAGAAAATCTATGAATATAAAATTATCCCAAATATTTTTCTAGAGTTTTTAAATTCAAAATAATTTTTTTTGTAATTTTTCCAGATTTTTATGATTATTTTTAATATTTATTTTGAGTTATTTAGATTTAAAATGACTTAAATAATGTTTTGATAAAGGCAAATCAAAAACAAATAATATAACAAATACCATCCAATCAGATTCTGACACGTGTTAGCATATAAATGTTCTTTCAGCCGCAGGTATATCCCTATATATATATATTATTATAACCCGAATTATCCCATTATTTTAGAGAGAGAGATTTTGGAGAATTGTCATCTAGGGTTCCTTCATCTTCCACAAGCCATTGCGCATAGCTCCGGACTCCAAACGAGGCCTAGTTTTTTGTGTTAGAATGATATTGAGATTATATTTATGATTATATAAATTCTTTTATGAAATTATGAGTATTAAATTCTAGAAAAATCGTAGAGCACAGCATGTCCGAAAATAGACGTGTTTTGATGTTTTCGCGATTTCGGGAGAACCAGGAATCAGAATCAGGAACCGTTTGAAGTTTCAGAAAGCTAATGTCTAGATAATTGACATATATTTTTCTCAAAATTTAATTCGAAGTATTTATATACTATTAATTCTGTAAAACTTTTAGGTTAGAATTTAACCATCGGTGCACAATACAAAATTGTATGTGCCATAATTCCCAAACGAATTTGAATTCGGATGAGCCGTAAACTCCAACATGTTTTTGACGCTGAAATATACAAGAAATCATGCATGAAAGTTGAGTTTGTGTCGGTTGACTTTTCGGTCAACAAATCGCCTCGATTTGCGTGCCATGAGTCTCGAGTTGATAAAATTTAGTTTCTTTGGACAAAATTTAGGAATTAACATAAAAATCAGAATAATAAGATTAAAATAGGATTTTAGAGTAATTATTCTAGAATTAAAATAAATTATCTTTTGACGTGATAAATTTGTAATACATAGGCTATTTGGACTGTGACTTGGACTCTGATTTATACCAGCAGGAGAACCCCAGACGAGTACATTCTCTGACAGTGTTCCAGTAGGACATTAGTATTTAGCCACCACGGTTAGTTTACATCAGATCCTGAGTCGGAGAACCCAACGCGCGTTCATACATTTACATGTACGCAAATATTATTCAGTTTGGTATATATATTTATGTACGTAATTACTATATGTATTCTAATAGTTATAAAAATAAATTAATGGTTATATTATTATATAGTTATATGAATATATATGTAAGTAAATACAAATTAATAATTATGACTAAATATTCAGACTGTACGACCCTAGGATACCGTGGACTATCCCATACTTACCTTGACCATGTTAACCCTAAGAACTTGTGAATTTGTCTGCCTTGCGTACATTAACGTACTGGCATAGACACCTGTCAGTTGACTGACTGATTTCGTACAGTACTTGAAGATGCGACACCCGCGTAATTCAACGCATAATTGACCGTATTAGATGACTAGTATTACCCCTAGTATACCCCCTGAGTCCAGTGTAAATGTGGTTGATTATGTGCTAGTGTAATGACTAATGATTCTATTGTATTATATTTATGTGTACATAGGATATTGGATTGTTCTGCACGATTTCTGGCGCAGGTTATTGGTACATTGCAGCTTCCTTGCCAGGCAAGTATACCTTGCCATTGTACTGTTATTCTTATTTTATATGATTGCATGCATCTTTATTTTCTGTCTTTAGTTCATATATTTTAACTGTTATATAAAATGCATGCGACGGTGTCATCGCGATATATTTTTATTTATGTATTTGTATTGACCCTGTTTATGAGACTACCCCATTATCATGTAACATCATTAGGTTCATTGGCCGTGACACATTAGTTACACGAGTTGTGAGTCTCATGTAGATCATGGACTGTGTGACAGGTCTGGCCTCCTATACGTATGGGCCGTGCGTTAGGAATAACTGCTGTTAAAAACTTTGCATTCTAGTAGACTTGGCAGTTATTAGAGGTGTTATTGTGTCATGGATGTGACATGCTTAGAGCATGGGGTGGGGAGAACAACAAGTACCGCATTTGAGCTTCTTTACACTTTTTCTATTATGAGGTCGGATTCTCCGCTGGAGATACGGGCGGTGATGACCACTATATATTATATTATTATCATGCGGGCCTCCGGCGTTCGAAAATCGTCGTGCCTTTGTAGGCCCCTGAATCTCCAATAGAGAACCATGCCAAATCCCAGTTTTCAGCCAGATAGCTCACTTGTGGGGAAAGGTGTTCTTAACTGCATTTACTTAGACGGTTAGGCGACCCCTTTGGATATTTATTTTAGTACTTTATTGGCATGTGTTTAAGTATCTTGTTATGTCCCTCTGAGGACCTGGTCCCCTGCCAGGTGTACCTGTTCTTGAGTATTTGTAGGAGCGCAGATTTGGATGGTTATAGATGCTTCGTGGATGTCTTCTCTCCGAGCAGTGATTGCTAGCTGGTATACTTATATAGTGTTTATTGTGTTGTACTCATATTGTAATTGCTCTTATATTCGAGTTGGTAGTGGATTTGTTTCCATCCAACTATCATCCTTAGATGCTTCTTATTGAGATCTAGTTTCATATATACGGGTTATTTAATTATATTTGATTTTTTGTGGATGAGATTTAGATTATACCCTATGACTGATGACATATGTTTATACCACTTATGGGATTTAATATTCATATTACAGCATACGTGTGGATTTGGTTTCCATATATTGGAGTTGCCATATCCATGCGGCTGGCATGCTTACGTGTCCTAGTCCTACGTATTTTTGGGACTGGGGCGTGACATGTTTTTGCGGTGGCCCATGCAGGTCGAGAGCATATTGTCTCGGTTACGTTACTGTACCGAACAAGCCTGCACCTAGAACTAGAGTATAGGATCTCATCCACAATTGACTATGATTCATCTTCCTCCTCTCTGTTCTATTCGAACAATTGTATCCTGCTTGATGCCTGTACTTCCCTAATAAGTTCCTTGAGTATATATAGCCTTCTGCTAGAATATAGGAATCCCTATTATTAGGATGATAATTAGAGTAGCATACCTATTAAGAATACAACGAGAATATAGACACACCACTAAGTTTAGAATATCTAGTGAACCCTAGAATTCCTTATCTTTAGATTGGTATACCATTACCCCTTGATGTATTAAGAAGACTTGAGAGTAGTATAGACACTACTAGAGATAGTTAGATGTTTTACCATAATGCTTGACCCTGGTATTAAGGAACCAATGGAGAACCAATATTGAACATTAGGACTGAACCTAATCTTCATAATTGGATAGTATTGGGAACTATAAATTTAGATTCTTATCTTGAGATAAGGAGACAGTACCTTAGAAAGCCAAGGTCAATGCATAGAATATTTTCCTAATCATACCTCAAACACAGAGACTAGCATACCCCACTCCCCTTTAGGAAACCATGACGCTATCTAGAGGCCCTCTATTTCATATGTTGTTCCTCTGCGACCTTAACGTTCGCTAGTTGTGCGATGACTAAAATTATGTTCTTCCTTTCTTCATCTTTTAACTCATGCTACCCGACACTTCTGATAGTAGGCCAAGTAATTTTATTCTTTGTTAAGGACACATAGTTTGTTAGGATTATAGTTGTAGTCTTGAATGTGAATATTTTGTGCTTGGTAGTTAGAGTTTGATAAGTTTGAGTTGTTCTTGCAGACTGCGACCCGATGATTATCCCGTAGTGTTAAATCGTGTAATCTGTACCCCCACCTCGATACGATTTATACCTCCTTCTCCACTTAAAGCCAGTAACTCTTCTATTCTTACTATTGACACATGTTCTATGAGCACTATGATTAAGACTTAAGGTGACCCTTACCTATATAATGCAATAGGAGACCCTAATAAGTACCAAGATCTTTCCTCATATACCCTAATAAGAGTTTTTGTTTTATTTACATGTGCAAGATTATTTTGTAGGATCCTCTTAAGACTGTCACAGTATTGGTTTAATTTTTTTAAGTTGGGTAGTATGCCTCACAACATAGTATCACATAGTCCACTTGACCCATCGAGGTAGTGTAACTGAATGACATTAATTGTATGCTAGCATTAGACCACAGTGTTTACTCAGACGGTAGAATTTAGAGGTCCATGCCCTATTTGGTCGACTAACGACTTAGACAAGGAGGTTGTATGATAACTGTAGAGATTGTAGAGTCTTTTATTATTATTTCTTATGTTGTTTTTGTTTTTGCAAACTTGAATTATTTTGTAACTTCTCTCATCATAATCTAGCGTATTTATAATTCTTGTACTACCTTGACTTATGCTGCTATTACAGCCTAGTTTTGCAAGCTTATCCCTTATCGAGCTTGTTCATGACATGTATTATTGGAGTACTACAATAATATATTTCAGAATTAGTATATTAGGGTCTAGCTAACCTTAGTGCGCTTGGTTCGCCCTTCGCATAACTACTTTACGTGGATTGAGATATATAGTGATTAGTGGACGAATGTACTTGCCCTCAAGATATGTCTGAGCATATCATATCAGTTACATAACTGTACTGATACGAGCATGTGAATAGAAATTACCAAAATAAGATTTCAATCCACAACTGTCTTGACAATTTCTATTGAATTCTTTAAACGCTTTGATCCCATACTTCCAATCTATTACCTCACCCTTGAACTCTTTATTATTGGTCTCCGTCTTTCCTTATTTCGGAAAGACGAAACCTCGTGCTTGGTATAAGTTTAATACACAGAGAGTACTAGATATACCCCGTAGGCCGATCACATACTTGAGGATTATTCTTTTGTAATTAAGGACATATCATATATGATATAATCGGCGTTCAAGTTTTGAGGATTGAATGACATAAGTAAATAAATTAAGGAATATTTTTCTTAAAGTATATAGCCTTCTGTGATAGATGGGTAAATTCTAAGTTGGGTAGCAGTGCATTGTCAACTTGAGAGAAATTTCTTTTAGATTGTGATCAAGTAAGATTAGATTGGGAGATTCAAGTCATTTTAATTTTGAGAAATTTTAAAAGAAGGATTAAGATAATGAGGATTTAATAAATTTTAAAATCTTGATATTGCGGACCAAATATCTATACTTTGAGCACATGATTTAAATTTTGAATATTGAAGGATGAATCATCGATTTAAATTTGAGGATAAATATAGAATTTTAGACTTGAACAATTGATGAATTAGATTTAAATTTTATAATTTGATGATTTGAATTAAAAGTTTAATTTTGATTGTTGGGTCACCTATTTGAAATATTGAGGATGTAAATTGAGTTTAAATATTTGAAGAGTACAAAATTCTTAAGTTGAGAATAGGAATAAGATTTGATTAGAATTGTTTATTGTTCAAAGTCTAGAGGAGATTATGATAGTTGGAAATTGTGATATAAATTTTGATGTGGGATGTCATATAGACTTGAGTTAGATTTGGATGTTGATTATTTAAAACTCGAGAAGAGATTACGACAGGTTGAATTTTGATTTAAACAGTGGTTATCTTAATTTTGAAGTGATCGCGATAGATTTGAATAGATTTTGTTATTTAAATTTTTGAAAGAGATTGCGATTGACTTACCTTATGTACGAATGTGAAGGATTTAACAAATTATGCCTTATTTTAATTTCGAGGAAAAAATTATTTTAAGTTGGGTAGATTGTAAACTCTCTCACCCAAAATAGGTATTTTGTGTATATTTTATATTATTATATTTATTATAGATGTTGAATTTATTTAGAGTATTCTCTTAGTTAATTAGAAAATAATGTTTTTAGTATATTTACTTATATAAATATTTATTTAGAATTATTTTTAGGCTATTTTAGATTATTGGAATTTTTCCATAATTTTTTTGTTAATTAAAAACTAGTAACACTAATTTTCTAGGACTTTGAAGAATTTATTTTATGTTCAAACTTCATTAAAAATATCCCAAAATTTTATTTTAGGTTCTAAATAGTCAAATATATTTTCTAGAATTTTCTGGAAATTTTCTGAATATTTTAGTATTTACTGGGAGTTATTTAGGCTAATAACTAATTTTTAGGACTTGTAGAATTTATTGTACAATCCCAAGAATATATAATAGACCCACGTTATTTTATAGGATTTATAATACTATTATATATTTTCTGGAATTATTTCAGAATTTTTGGAATAATTTTAGTATTTATTTTTAGTTATATGGGTAAAACTAATGTTTAGAGCTTCTCCTAATTATAGTAGGAAATCTATGAATATAAAATTATCCCAAATATTTTTATAGAGTTTTTAAATTCAAAATATATTTTTTGTAATTTTTCCAGATTTTTATGATTATTTTTAATATTTATTTTGAGTTATTTAGATTTAAAATAACTTAAATAATATTTTGATAAAGGCAAATCAAAAATAAATAATATAATAAATACCATCCAATCAGATTCTGACACGTGTCAACCTATAAATGTCCTTTCAGCCGCAGGTACATCCCTATATATATATATTATTATAACCCGAATTATCCCATTATTTTAGAGAGAGATAGATTTTGGAGAATTGTCATCTAGGGTTCCTTCATCTTCCACAAGCCATTGCGCATAGCTCCGGACTCCAAACGAGACCTAATTTTTTGTATTAGAATGATATTGAGGTTAGATTTCTGATTATATAAATTTTTTTAGAAAATTATGAGTATTAAATTCTAGAAAATTCGTAGAGCACAGCATGTCCGAAAATAAATGTGTTTCGATGTTTTCGCGATTTCGGCAGAACCAGGAATCAAAATCAGGAACCGTTTGAAGTTTAGGAAAGCTAATGTCTAGATAATTGACATATGTTTTTCTCAGAATTTAATTCGAAGTATATATATACTGTTAATTCTATAGAACTTTTAGGTTAGAATTTAATCATCGGTGCACAATACAAAATTGTATGTGTCATAATTCCCAAACGAATTTGAATTCGGATGAGCCGTAAACTCCAACATGTTTTTGACGCTAAAATCTACAGGAAATCATGCATGAAAGTTGAGTTTGTGTCGGTTGACTTTTTGGTCAACAGATCGCCTCGATTTGCTTGCCATGAGTCTCGAGTTGATAAATTTTAGTTTCTTTGGACAAAATTTAGGAATTAACATAAAAATCAGAATAATAAAATTAAAATAGGATTTTAGAGTAATTATTCCAGAATTAAATAAATTAAAATAAATTATCTTTTGACGTGATAAATTTGTAATACATAGGCTATTTGGACTGTGACTTGGACTCTGATTTATACCAGCAGCAGGACCCCAGACGAGTACATTCTCTGACAGTGTTCCAGTAGGACATTAGTATTTAGCCACCATGGTTAGTTTACATCAGACCCTGAGTCGGAGAACCCAACGCGCGTTCGTACATTTACATGTACGCAAATATTATTCAGTTTGGTATATATATTTATGTACGTAATTACTATATGTATTCCAATAGTTATGAAAATAAATTGATGGTTATATTATTATATAGTTATATGAATATATATGTAAGTAAATACAAATTAATAATTATGACTAAATATTCAGACTGTATGACCCTAGGACACCGTGGACTATCCCATACTTACCTTGACCATGTTGATCCTAAGAACTTGTGAATTTGTCTGCCTTGCGTACATTAACGTACTGGCTTAGACACCTGTCAGTTGACTGACTGATTTCGTACAGTACTTGAAGACGCGACACCCACGTAATTCAACGCGTAATTGACCATATTAGATGACTAGTATTACCCCTAGTATACCCCCTGAGTCCAGTGTAAATATGGTTGAGTATGTGCTAGTGTAATGACTAATGATTCTATTATATTATATTTATGTGTACATAGGATATTGGATTGTTCTGCGCAATTTCTGGAGCAGGTTATTGGTACATTGCAGCTTCCTTGCCAGGCAAGTATACCTTGCCATTTTACTGTTATTCTTATTCCATATGATTGCATGCATCTTTATTTTCTGTCTTTAGTTCATATATTTTAACTGTTATATAAAATACGCGCGACGTTGTCGTCGCGATATATTTTTATTTATGTATTTGCATTGACCCTGTTTATGAGACTACCCCATTATCATGTAGCATCATTAGGTTCATTGGCCGTGACACAGTTGTTACACGAGTTGTGAGTCTCATGTAGATCACGGACTGCGTGACAGGTCTGGCCTCCTGTACGTATGGGTCGTGCGTTAGGAATAACTGCTGTTAGAAACTTTGCATGCTAGTAGACTTGGCAGTTATTAGAGGTATTATTGTGTCATGGATGTGACATGCTTAGAGCATGGGGTGGGGAGAACAACAAGTACCGCATTTGAGCTCCTTTACAGTTTTTCTATTGTGCGGCCGGATTCTCCGCTGGAGATACGGGCGGTGATGACCACTATATATTATATTATTATCAGGCAGGCCTTCGGCGTTCGAAAGTCGTCGTGCCTTTGTAGGCCCCTGAATCTCCAATAGAGAACCATGCCAAATCCCAGTTTTCAGCCAGATAGCTCACTTGTGGGGAAAGGTGTTCTTAACTGCATTCACTTAGACGGTTAGGCGACCCCTTTGGATATTTATTTTAGTACTTTATTGGCATGTGTTTAAGTATCTTGTTATATCCCTCTGAGGACCTGGTCCCCTGCCAGGTGTACCTGTTCTTGAGTATTTGCATGAGCACATATTTGGATGGTTATAGATGCTTCGTGGATGTCTTCTCTCCGAGCAGTGATTGCTAGCTGGTATACTTATATAGTGTTTATTGTGTTGTACTCATATTGTAATTGCTCTTATATTCGAGTTGGTAGTGGATTTGTTTTTATCCAACTATCATCCTTAGATGCTTCTTATTGAGATCTAGTTTCATAGATACGGGTTATTTAATTATATTTGATTTTCTGTGGATGAGATTTAGATTATACCCTATGACTTATGATATATGTTTATACCACTTGTTGGATTTGATATTCATATTACAGCATACGTGTGGATTTGGTTTCCATATATTGGAGTTGCCATATCCATACGGCTGGCATGCTTACGTGTCCTAGTCCTACGTATTTTTGGGACTGGGGCGTGACAGGACACCTGCCCCAGCACTAGTACCAGCACCTCCACCAGCCCAGACAGGTGGCACTGTTAGATGGTTCCGACAGATGGGACCAGATACTTTCTCGGGCAATGAGACTGCCGAGCAGATCTCCGATTGGGTCGCCAACACGGAGATGTTACTAGAGGCTTCACAACTGCATCCCGACCTTTGGATGACCGCAGTAAGGGCCCAACTGAAAGGCAACGCCCATCCCTGGTGGGACTCCATTGAGCGCAGTGTAAGGAAGAACCAGACGTGGGAACAGTTCCTAGAATACTTCAACGCGAGTATTTCCCAGCTACAGTTAGAAATGCCATGTACTCCCAATTCCTACATCTAGAATAGAAGAATATGACTGTTGACGCATATGATACGAAATTCAGCCACCTTAGCAGATTTGGTACCGTCCTGATACCCAATGATCTCGAGAAAGCCCAGAGATTTCATCATGGCCTCAATTTCGAGCTACAGAGGTATACCACTACACAGGCGAGGATTTCTTATGAAGAGGTTCTTGCAGAAACGAGGATCCAGGAGGCCATCGTCAGAGGAGCTAGACGTTCCAACACGACTACACCAGCCAGAGCCCAGCCCAGAGCAGGAGGACCGATTCGTCGTCCCGGAGCACAGACACAGCAAAGGGCAGCGCCATACCCACAACAGGAGCTTCCGACTTGTCACCATTGTGGCAAGAAGGGATACGTCGTTAAAGATTGCCGGAAGAAGTTAGGATTATGCATGATATGTGGGTCAAGTCAATACCTTGTCAGAGATTTCCCACAACGCAGAGAGGCAGCACTGCAGACAGGACAGAGGCCAGCAGCACCAGTTCCGATGATACTACCCCCACCAGAAGGCCAGCGACCACCAGCACCCGGAGGATTTCAGAGGGGACCACCCTTGGCCCCATAGGAAGTACAGTTCCACCGAAACTGATAGCAGACAGGAGGACAGAGTCAGGGACAAGCCTTTGCTTTAGCAGCTACTGAGGAAAAAACAGAAGGGGAAGCTATCACAGGTACCATCTTGGTTGCATCATTACCTACAACTGTATTGTTTGATTCTGGTGCTATGCTATCATTTATATCTAGTAGATTTATAGCAATGTATAGAGTTGCGACTTCCCCCTTACCTAAGAGTTGGAAGATTCTTACCGGAGGAGGTATCGTGCCGGTTACCAGCACTATCAGAACGTGCTCGGTAGTTGTATGTGGTAGAGAGATGAGAGCGCGATTCTTGGTATTGCCTATGCCGTACTTTGATGTTGTGTTAGGCATGGACTGGTTAAGCCAGTATAATACGATACTGAACTGCCGGAAGGGTAGCGTCACCTTTAGACCACCAGATCAACCGGAGTTCGAGTACATACGAGGGACCGTCGAACAAGGAGTAGGACAGATAGCGGGAACTTACATGGCTATGGAGATTGCACCCCCACCAATAGTTGCAGAATTTGAGGATGTATTCCCCGAAGAACTGCCAGGCTTACCGCCAGATAGAGACGTAGAGTTCACCATCGATCTAGTACCCAGAGCAGCGTCGGTATCTTCTAATGTATACCGATTAGCTAAGAAGGAATTAGATGAGCTGAAGCTACAATTAGAAGAGTTGCAGAACAAGGAATTTATCCGTCCTAGTGCATCACCATGGGGAGCACCAGTATTGTTCTTACCCAAGAAGGATGGAACAGTACGCATGTGCATTGATTACAGGGCCCTTAACGCTCTGACTATCAAGAACAAGTACCCCCAGCCGCGGATTGATGATTTATTCGACCAGCTGACAGGAGCAGTGGTGTTCACAAAGATTGACTTAAGATCGGGTTATCATCAAGTGAAGGTGCGAAGAGAGGACATTCAGAAGACAACATTCTGGACTCGTTATGGTCATTATGAGTTCTTAGTAATGCCTTTTGGACTGACGAATGAGCCAGCTGTATTTATGAACTTGATGAACAGAGTATTCCACCAATACTTAGACCAGTTCATGGTAGTCTTCATCGACGATATTTTGGTATATTCGAAGAGCCACGAGGAGCACGAAGAGCATTTGAGACTAGTATTAGAAACTCTATGGAGAGAGGCTTTATGCCAAGCTGAGCAAATATGAGTTTCTCCTAGATCGTGTTGCTTTTCTTGGATATGTCATCTCAGGAGATAGAATTTCAGTAGATCCGGCAAAGATTTCATCTGTAGAGACATGGCCAACCCCTACCAATATCTCAGAAGTGAGGAGCTTTCTAGGACTTGCCGGATATTATCGGAGGTTCGTAGAGAACTTCGCGAAGCCGATAACCCGTTTGACCCGTAAGGAGCAGGAGTTCACCTGGACAGAGGAGTGTCAGAAGGCATTCGACGAGCTGAAGAAGCGTTTAACTACTGCACCTATCTTGACCATACCATCCGGACCTAGAGGATTCGTGATCTATAGCGATGCGTCCAGAAAAGGATTAGGATGTATCTTGATGCAGCATAGAAAGGTTGTAGTGTATGCTTCTAGACAGTTAAGGATACATGAGAAGAACTATCCCACCCACGACTTGGAGCTTGCAGTAGTGATTTTTGCCTTAAAGCTTTGGAGGCACTATCTAAATGGAGAGAGAGTGGAGATATTTACTGATCATACGAGCCTAAAGTACGTCTACACTCAGAAAGATCTTAACCAGAGGCAGAGACGATGGCTCGAGGTGATGACAGACTTCGAGATTGAGCTACAGTACCACCCGGGAAAGGCCAACGTAGTAGCTGACGTGTTGAGCAGAAGACCCATGGCATTCTTCTTAACCACCCAACAACATTTGTTGAGAGAGCTATAGCAGATGGGAATAGAGGTTGTTATACCCGGAGTAGATGGACAATTGTCGAGTTTCCAATTGTAATCGACATTAGTAGAGAGAATCAAGGCTGCTTTACCAACAGACGCCAGATTTCAGAGACTTAGACAGAGGACAGAGGCTGGAATGCAGACAGGACTGAGAATACATAAAGATGGGACTTTGAGATACGGAGATCGACTCTATGTTCCAAATGGAGAACTTCGTCAGGAGTTAATGACAGAGGCACACAGTTAAACCTATTCTATTCATCCCGGAGGCACGAATATGTACAGGGACTTGAAACAATACTACTGGTGGCATGGAATGAAGAGAGAGATAGCACGCTTTGTAGCCAAGTGCCTGGTGTATCAGCAAGTCAAGGCTGAGCATTAGAGATCTGCAGGATTGCTTCAGCCGCTCCCTATACCGGAGTGGAAATGGGAGCACATCACTATGGACTTTATTACAGGATTTTTGAGAAGTCCTAGTGGGCACAATGCAGTATGGGTAATCGTGGATAGACTCACCAAGTCCGCACACTTTTTACCCTTCAGAGTTCGGCAATCAACGGAGGCCTTAGCAGATATGTATATGAGGAAGATTGTACATCTACATGGAGTGCCGGTTAGCATCGTGTCTGACAAAGATATGAGGTTCACGTCTTACTTTTGGCAGAGTATGCAAGAGAGTCTCGGTACTCGCCTGAAGTTTAGCACAGCGTATCACCCACAAACAGATGGCCAGTCGGAGCACACCATTCAGACGCTAGAAGACATGTTGAGAGCGTGCATGCTTGACTTCGGAGGATCATGGGAGGACCATTTGCATCTGGTCGAGTTTTCCTACAAAAATAGCTATCAGGCGAGCATCCAGATGGCTCCCTATGAAGCATTATATGGAAGAAAATATCGTTCCCTAGTATGCGGGAGTGATATAGGCAAGCGACAGATTCTTGGACCAGAGTTGGTTGTTCGTACAGTAGAAAAGGTGAAGAAGATCCAAGGGCACCTTCGAGCAGCACAAGACAGACAGAAGCATTGGGCAAATGCGCATCGTCGACCCCTAGAATTTCAGGTTGGAGATCACGTATTTCTAAAGATATTGCCTACTCGAGGGACTAACAGATTCGGAGGCAGAGGGAAGCTGAGCCCGAGATACATCGGACCATTCGACGTATTAGAAAGTGTCGGAGAGGTTGCTTACAGATTAGCCTTGCCGCAGACCTTGGAAGGAGTTCATGATGTCTTCCATGTATCTCAGCTGAGGAGATACATACCAAATCTGAGTCACATACTTGACTACTCAGATATCACAGTTGGCCCGAGCTTATCATACCAAGAGGAGCCTGTCGAGATTTTAGACAGGAGTGAGAAAGTACTGCGAGGACAGACTATTCCCTTAGTTCGCATCGCGTGGAGACATCATGCACCAGGCGAGTCGACTTGAGAACGCGAGGAGGACATTAGGCAGTGCTATCCCCATCCCTTCGAAGGACTAGGTACGTATTAGCATTTTATCCAGTCAGAACTTATTACCATGCGTATGTTTTAATTTCGAGGACGAAATACTCTAAGGAGGGTAGATTGTAAACCCCCTCGATCAAATCAGGATTTATTAGGATTAAATCAAGAGACAAGGATTTATTTGGAATTAATTAGAATAAATGTGCGTCAATTATACGTCTTAATACACCTTGTTGTTGCTTCGAGGTTGGAGCATCCCACCATTAGGATCTTCTATCCGAAGTCACGACCATCTTTTAGACGTGCCATACTACCCCTCTAACCCTTGTGCAACCTTAGATACTCGCTATCGCATCTCGCCCTAGCTACGCAATAGTTCTTGAGAGAGAGAGAGAGAGAGAGAGAGAGAGAGAGAGAGAGAGAGAGCCTTGTAATTATAAATTAAATTAAAATTTAGGTCAAGTTCACCTCAAACAAGCCCGACCAAGCCATATTGCACTCTACCACTTGGACCAGCCCTCAACAAAGGCCAGACAGGGCCACACTCGAGGCCAACACATAAATCCATCACCATATATAAATACCAACCTTCCCATGCAAAACCCTAATAAACCCACTATTCATCATCCCCTACAAAGCCCTAGACGACCTCCCCATCCAAACCGAGCCCCCCCAACCGGCCGGACACCCCCCATCACGCTCCCGACCGGATTACTGCCTCAACGCCGATCGCTCCCGACCGGAGCACTGCCCTAAACACCGACTGCTCCCGACCGGAGCACTGCCTCAACACCGACCGCTCCCGACCGGAGCATTGCCCTCAACGCCGACTGCTCCCGACCGGAGCAACTGCCCTCAACGTCGACTGCTCCCGACCGGAGCACTGCCATCACCGGCTGACTCATCCCGACGTTACCTCGACTCATCCCAACGTCACCCTGACTCATCCCGACGCCGCCCGACTGCTCCCCGACTACGCCGGAACCCCCCGACGCCACCCGAGCAACTGTCCCGATCCCGACTGCCCCCACCACCCGCGAGGCCGGATCCGTCCACGTTAATCGAAGCTACCCTCGTTGAAGGGAATAGCCGACCAATGAGCGAACCCCCTCGCTCGGTCGATCAGGTACTCGTTCGTGGAACCCATCTCTCTTGTGTCCTAGTATTCTCCTTCGTATCGCCGTGTCAATATGGAAGTATATTAATAACCTGCAAACCTAGTTAATATTTTATGCATAGAAATAAGCTTTAATTAGATATTAATTAATAAATAATTATTATAAACTAGCGACCAGTTACCAAGGACAGGTAATTCGGTAGAAACACCTGGATAACCCTAGTATGTTCAAACATGGAGAATAGAGACAAGTCCGCATAGAACAGAAATCAGGGACAACCCGTAACTAGATAATTATTGCCTCGAGACACCTGTTAACCGAAGACAGAACATGTGTACACCCCAGCTAAGTGTACACATGATGCTGTACTCGAGCAACAGTGAACTCGCGACAATATTCAAGAATAGCATCTTAACAGTATGTAGATAATACGTAGTATCTGATGTCTGTATTATTGTGTTATATTGTATGTCTAGGGTCTTTGGATCAGCCAGGAGACGCTAGCAGGCTTTTGGCATTCACCTCTTGAAGACTCAGGCAAGATACCTTGCTATATTTTACTGTCTAATTTAAATTATGCAAATATTGTATTGTATGCTTGTTGTTTTGCTTTATACAACTGTGCGCGTCCGAGAGTGTCTCGGTTGTATTCGACGGATATGTCGATGATTAGTATACATGGACTTAGTCATTAGCAGACTCACCTTATGGGATGATACCTTGTTATCTTCCAAGACCTGACACTTCCACACGTATTCATAGTGACAAATCTTATATTGGGATGCGAGTTCGCGTGTTCGACTAGCTATCGCCATATGTGACCTGCATCACGGTTAGCAAGAAATTCAAGATTATTTCAGTGTAGAGACTTGGCATTTAGATACGGATTATGTACGTCGAGCAATTGACTTGTATATTTATATTGGGCGGAGAGGACGACTAGTAGGCATATGGGACACCCCACTCCTTTACACTGATACCGCACTCGACGGAGTGATACGGATGTATTTATATATTACTGATATCACGTTCTGTAGAGTGTTGGACGTTACTTGATGACATTGCAGATACCGCACTCTATAGAACGTCGGACGTTACTGTATTCATGCGCCCATGTTATAGGAGGCATGTGTGGCATATACTAGCCGGTTGCCACGACTGGTGAATTACGTCAGCATATGTCTAGCCTACACCTTCCCATATACTCACAGTTGTTCTCACATTGCATTCACTTAGATGGCTAGCACACCCTTTATTGTATTTATTTTATTCAGTATTTATATATCACTGATGTTAGTATTATAGGACAGCAGTAGAGAAGTGCTTCTCTAACATGTCAGAGTGCTACGCAGTAGAGAAGTAGGCTAGATAATGATGTAGGACAGCAGTTAGTATTATAGGACAGCAGTAGAGAAGTATTATAGGACAGCAGTAGAGAAGTAACTGCATACGAGAAAATAGGAATACTAGATAAGTGCCTTGAGCACAAGTTCGTTATGTGATCGGCTTAGGTTGCACATAAATAATCTACGATAACTCTGTTATGCGTGAGTTGCATAACCGACATACACATGAATACTGTTTGGCTTTGATCACATAACCAACTCCTACTCCCCTCTCCCACTAATACTCTTGGATCCAACCACGACACACTACGTACATGATAAATAACTCGCACACATGAAAGGCGAGAGCACATGATAGCACATGAGAATCAATACCCGAAGCACATGATGAAATACATGTGATAGAGTGCCCGTTGAACACGGTAAGGGGGATAACATCTCATGACGGGATCTACTAGTACCAGCTCATGAAACAATATGTCAGAATCAAGTATTATAGTTCTAAAATAGGTGATTTAAATGCTATCATGAAATAGAAACAATCAGAGGTAGGTACTCGCATAACGTCCTGAGCAACTGATGAGGATCGAGATCCGGACTGGCGTCGCAAGAACCTATTACGAAAAGCAAGATTAAACGGGGTTCTAAAGAGTTAAACTGATATAAAATAACTAAAAATAAGGTTCTAGGGGTATTCTAGGTCGAACGAGTCAAACGGGTAAAATTTGGGTCAAAAAGTCAACCCGAGGTCCAAAAAGTCAACTTTGGGTCAAAACTAGGTAAAACATTGACTTTTGCGGTCAACGAGGATAATTATGGTCAATGCTAGGTCAAACTAGGGTGCCCCTAAAATTCTAGGTCAAAACTAGCTCATTAAGCTAGTAAACCATCAAACTCGCCTCCTCGAGATACCGGGATACCCTTGGTATCCGATACCTCGACCTAATCTACGCAGCCGGCCTAAAACTCACTAACACCTATGCTAGCACGTGTAAATATATACACATATACATATAAAAGCAACTCTAATCCTATTCCTAGGCAATTGCTCAAAAACCTCGCTCGATACTCAATACCTTGGGTATCGCAAGGTATTGAGATACCTCTATAATCCCTCACTAACTACCCATCTAGCTAACTATTTATGTATATACATATACACCTAGGTAATTATCTAGGCTACTATATATATATACAAACACATGTGCTTATATCTACATAACTATATATATATATATATATATATATATATATATATATATATATATATATATATATATATATATATATATATATATCCACATATACACACATATACCCATATCCATATATATATCTCTAACTATACATATATATATATATCTACTATACTAAACTATCTCTCTATCTATCTATCTATCTATCTATCTATCTATACATATATATCTATGCATATATATATAGATCTCTCTCTCCCTCTCGCTGCGCTACTCCCTGCTAGTGCTAGTGCTACTGCTGCTGCTAGTGCAAATACCGATGCGCTACTGCTAGATGCTGCTAAAGCAAGCTGCTGTTGCTGCCATTGTTGCCCTGCTACTGCTGCTGCTGCCGTTGCTGCCGCGGCGCTGCCGCTGCCAATGCTGGCTGCTACTGCAGCTGCCCATCCTCGCTGCTGCAGGCTGCTGCTCTCCCTCCTTGCTTAGCTGCTCTCTGTCTCCCCAAACTGCTGCTGCAGCTCCCATCTAGCTACACTGCTAGCTGCCTCGCCACGCCTAATGCTCACTGCTCAGCCCTCGACAAACCACACACGTACACAATCACACATATGGATAAATATATATATACACAAACATATATACATATATATATATACACACACACACCCATATATCTATATATACACACTTACACACTTATACACAATACATATCTATAATCACACACATGTATATATATATAAACACTCTACATATATATACACACACACACACACTCATACATATATATATATATATATATACACAAACACTCATATACATACATATATATATATATATATATATATATATATATATATATATATATATATACACACCTACACAAATATATATATATATATATATATATATATATATATATATATATATATATATATATATATATATATATATATATATATATATATATATATATATATGTACACTCATATATACGTATACAAACACATATATATAAATACACACACTCATATAGATATACAAACACATATATATATAGACACGCATACATATATATATATATATATATAAACTAATATATACATATATACATAAACACAAACACAACACACACAACACTCACCAACGCACGCCCAACGACCCATACACCTATATATATATATATATATATATATATATATATAATACAACCCGAGAACTCTAGCACACACTCCCCAAGCTAACCCAACGTGCGCACGAGCCCAAAACCAAGAAACTAAGTCAAAATGGCCGTTTGATCATTTCGACGAACACGTGGTGTGCGGTTCACGAAACCTCGTGAAACGTACACCAAACCTACTCGGAATCGGCCCAAAATTTATCCACGGATTCTAATCGATGTCTAGATCCTAGAAAAAATACTAACTCATCAATTCTAGGTCCGTAGCAAAAACGCACATGCACATAGAACCTACGACGACGAAAACCCCCGAATTGCCCGAAACGTCCATTTCTTCGCGACACGACTTCACGTGTCCGAACGGAGACACGTACTTACCCTTAAGACACCCAAGCATGTTTACCTAGTTCCGTCTAACCTAGGGCATCACCCAAAATTGGGTCAATCTCGGATTTTACCGAAAATTGACACAAAATCTAATGTCAAAGTCTCCAAACACAACCAAACAAGCTCTAACTTCCTCCCACGGGTAGTCTTAAGGTCTAAGAAGGTTCTAAACTACTAATTATACTATATAATAGCAACCACTAAAAGAAAAATTAGGGTTTACCTTTTGGGAGTTGGAATCCCAAGGCCAAAGTCTCCAAAACCCTTGAAATCACCATCCTCAAGCTTCCAAGCCTCCAAATTAAGCCTTCACACTAAGTCTAGGCTCTACACACCTAGGTTAGAGAAAAGTATAGGATTAGGGTTCACATAAATGGAAGAATAGAAGAAAAAAGAGAAGAAATGGAGAACTTACTTGAAACTTGGAAGAAGGAAGAAGAAAAAGAGTGGAGAATGGAGTGTGGAGAAGAAGAAGAAGTAAAAATGGAATGGAGAAGAAGAGGGGTTCGGTCCATATCTGGGAAATAGAGTTAGGGGGCGGCCAAACATGTTGGAATAGGTTACATTAATGGAAAATGACTAAAACACCCTCCTAATTAGTCATGCTAATTGGAATTTGGGTTTGGGGTTCCAAATGCACTCAAATTAATTCCTAATCACTCCAACTAACTTATTAAAAATATAATAATTATTCTAAACCCAAAAATAGGTCTCACAAGGGTGTTAGTTGGGTCGAACATGGGTCCATTAGGGTCT
Source organism: Iris macrosiphon (assembly GCA_036927795.1). Lineage (NCBI taxonomy): Eukaryota > Viridiplantae > Streptophyta > Magnoliopsida > Asparagales > Iridaceae > Iris > Iris macrosiphon. The sequence continues at coordinate 184,924,116 of JAYESA010000009.1, forward strand.
GACATGGGTCCAGACTAGCCAAAACTCTAAAACAACCAATAAAAAAATAATACAATCAACAATTAAATATAAATATAATTATTTATGAACAACACACAATTTACCAAATAAAAATAAAAAAATAACCCTATTTTCTAAAATTAGGTAGTGACAAGCCTACCCTCCTTAAAATAATTTTGTCCTCGAAATTAAAAGACGAAACTAGGACAGGAATGCAAGGAAAAAAAAAGAACCATACCTCAGGGCTTGAAAAGATAAGGGTATCGCTCGCGTATTTCATCCTCCCTCTCCCAGGTCGACTCACCTGGAGAGTGATGCCTCCACGCGATGCGAACCAAGAGAATAGTCTGGTTCCTTAACACCTTCTTCCGCCGATCCAGAATCTCCACCGGCTGCTCTGGATAGCTAAGAGTAGGGCCCACCATGATCTCTGAGTGATCCAATACGTGACTGGGATCCGCCATGTACCATCTCAACTGCGACATGTAAAATACATCATGAACTCCCTCTAGCGTAGGCGGCAAATGTAGCCTATACGCTACAGCGCCGACCCTCTCAAAGATGCGGAAGGGTCCGACGAAACGTGGGCTAAGCTTCCCGCCTCCACCGAAGCGAATAGTGCCCCACGTCGGAGAAATCCTCAGGAACACCAGATCTCCAACCTAGCACAAACAAGGTCTCAGCACTTAATCTAAAACAAGCAATCACAAGCAAACACAAGAACAAAATCTAGATTCTAAGGTATACCTCAAACTCCAAAGGTCTCCGGTAGCTATCGGCCCAATGCCGCTGCCAGTCCTGCGCCACCCGAAGTCTATCTCTAATGAGCTTGACCTTCTCTGCCGTATCAACCACCATCTCCGGGCCAAGCAAAGCTCTCTCGCCTACATCATCCCATGATAACGGAGTACGATACCTTCGTCCATACAATGCCTCGAATGGTGACATCTCGATACTGGCTTGGTAGCTATTGTTGTAAGCAAACTCTACCAAGTACAAGTGATCCTCCCTAGAGCCTCTGAAATCCAGAACACAAGTGAGAAGCATGTCCTCAAGTGTCTGAATGGTCCTCTCTGACTGACCATCTGTCTGTGGGTGATATGCACTACTAAACTTGAGCTAGGTGTCCAAGCTAGCCTGCAGACTCCTCCAGAAATACGAAGTAAAGCGACTGTCCCGATCTGATACTATGCTCATAGGAACTCCATGCAGTCTGACTATCTGGCGCATATACATCTCTGCTAGTCTCTCCGTAGATGTACCCACTTTGAATGGTAGAAAGTGGGCCAATTTGGTCAACCTGTCTACGATGACCCAAATCGCATCCTTCCCTCCTGGAGAACGGGGAAGTCCAAAAACAAAATCCATGGTCACATGCTCCCATTTTCACTCCGGAATGGATAACGGCTGGAGCAATCCTCCTGGCCTCTGCCTCTCCGCCTTCACCTGTTGGCACACTAAGCATCGGGATATGAAGCGTGCTACCTCCCGCTTTATCCCGTACCACCATACATGCTCTCTCAGATCTTTATACATTTTGTTGGCACCTGGATGCATAGAGTACTGGGATTGATGCATCTCTGAAGAACCTCCTCGCATAATGACCCACTCGACACACACATCCTGGTACCGTACCGCAATAAACCATCATCAGCAATGGTGAAGTCATCTGACAATCCAATCTGAACCTGCGCCCTGATGCTCCTCAGGGACTCATCCTCAAACTGTGTAGCCCTAATCCGGTCTACTAACTCTGATTGAATCTGTAGTCCCCACATATGTATCTCAACTCCAGGTACTATCACCTCAATGCCCAATCTCTCTAGATCTGCCAGAAGATAACAATCTATAGTCAGGCACATAGCTATCGGATACCTGCTCAGCGCATCTGCAACTATGTTCGCCTTCCCTGGATGGTACTGTAATAATATGTCAAAGTCTTTCATCAACTCCAACCATCTCCTCTGCCTCATGTTCAGCTCTTTTTGGGTAAATACATACTTCAAGCTCTTGTGGTATGTGAAGATCTCCACATGCTCTCCGTATAAATAGTGTTTCCACAACTTCAGAGCAAAGATGACCACTGTCAACTCCAAATCGTGGGTAGGATAGTTCTTCTCATGAGGACGTAATTGCCTAGAAGCATAGGTAATCACCCTCCCATTCTGCTGCAACATACAACCCAGTCCCTTCCCCGATGCATCACTATAGATAGTGAATCCTCCATACCCTGATGGCAACATCAACACTGGAGCTGTCGTCAACCTCCTCTTTAGCTCACCAAAGGCGATCTGGCACTCCTCTGACCAAACAAACTCTATGTCCTTCCGGGTCAGCCTAGACAACGGCTCTGTAATCCGAAAAAAAATTTGAACAAATCTCCTGTAGTAACCTGCCAGCCCCAGGAAACTCCTGACCTCAGCTACTGAACTCGGAGTACTCCATGCCTCAACTGCCATAATCTTTCTCGAATCTACTGAGATCCCCTCTCCAGTCACCACATGACCAAGGAATTCAACCTTGTCAAGGAAGAACTCGCACTTTGAAAGCTTTCCATAAAGCTTCTCCTTTCTGAGAGTCTCCAGCACTATCCTCAGATGCTCCTCATGCACCTCTGGGGTCTTCGAATATACCAAGATATCATCTATAAACACCACTATAAACCTGTCCAGATGCTGATGGAACACCTTGTTCATCAGATTTATGAAGACTGCCGGGGCATTAGTCAACCCAAACGACATCACCATGAACTCATACTGTCCATACCTGGTCTAAAAAGCTATCTTCGAAATATCCTCCCTCCTGACCTTCACCTGGTGGTAGCCTGTCCTCAGATCAATCCTGGAAAATACCCTCGCTCCGCTCAACTGGTCAAAAAGATCATCAATATGTGGCAGCGGATACTTGTTCTTGATTGTGAGGTTGTTCAGAGCCCTGTAGTCAATACACATCCGTATCGACTCATCCTTCTTCGGCACAAAAAGTACCGGAGCACCCCACTAAGAAGAACTAGATCTGATAAATCCTTTGTCCTGAAGCTCATCCACCTGCTTCTTCAACTCTATCAGCTCACTGTTGCTGACTCTATAGACGTGCTGGGATATCGGCTCTGCGCCTGGCACCAAGTCTATAGAGAACTCTACATCTCTGTCCGGAGGTAACCCTAGCAACTCCTCCGGAAAGACATCCATGAACTCCGCTATCAGTGGATGTAGCAACCTCAGCTCTACCACCAGGGCTCCGCAGAAGACTCCCTCGCTCTGTTCTGCTGCTCCTCTGGCAAACACAAACTCTGGCTCACTCGATGGACTAAACAACACTCTGCCTCCACGGTAATCTATACTAGCACAATGCATACTCAACCAATCCATCCTGAGTATAATGTCGTAGATCAGAAGTGGCATTATGAGTAGGCACACACTCAACTCCCGGCCTCCCAAGGTAACTCTCCGGTCTCTGCAGACATCACTGACTAGGATGATGCCACCCCCGGTCGTGATCTTGTAGGGTCTAGCTAAAGGTTCAGCAACAAGATGGTGTCTAACAGCAAAAGATACAAACACAAAGCTATGGGAAGCACCGAAATCAAATAAAGTAAGTGCTAGAATGGAATCAAGAAGAACAGAACCTGAGATCACGTCACCAACGGGCTCGGCCTCGTCTACAGTCAGGGCAAAATCTCGCCCTTGCTGTCCTCCTCGATACTGCTGCTGGTGCTGAGCAAACCTCTGCTGCTGAGTCGGCAAAGGCTGTCCTCTCTGCTGTGCTGCAGGTGCTCTGGTTGGTCCCCTCTGAGTGGCTCCTCTGCCCTGAGCTGTACGAGCAAGTGCTGAAGGGCAATCCTTCAACTGGTGATCTGTTGGCCATATAACAAACATCTGCCCAGCCTCTTCCTATAAATGTCCCATCCGTGCCTCGACTTCCTACAGAAAGGGCAAATAATGGGTTACCTCTGACCCTGCTGCTGTCCCTGCCTCTGCTGCTGGGGCGCCTGCCGAAAGGGCGCACGACCCTGACCCTGGTGCTGCTGAGTCTGCTGGAACGACCTTTTGGCTGGGCCTGCACTGCTGCCTGCTCCAGAAGCATCTCTACTCCTCTTGGTCTTCAGCTCCAAGTCATCCTCAGCCCTCTGAGCATCACTCACTATCTGCTCGAAGGTCGCCTCACGGTCACTCCTAGTTAAGGACTTGACCGCTATGACCAAACTCTTGCGAAACTTCCGTGCCTTAGCTGCCTCGGTCAAACCCTCAATAAATCTGACCAGACGGTAGAACTCTGCTGCATACTCGTCCACCAGCATGCTCCCCTGGATGAGTGCCTCGAACTGGCTCTCCAAAGCACTGAGAGCCATATCCAGGAAGAACTTCTCCTTGAAAAGCTTCTTGAAAGCCTCCCAAGTCAGTCCCGGTACCGCTATCCTCATACTTGTACGGTACCAAGTAAGGGCAAGATCGAACATTTGGCTGCCCGCTGCCTCAATCTGCATACTGGCTGGGATCAGTGCCAGCCTAAAGATACCCTCAATGTGCTCGATCCAGTCGTCTGCGTACAGGATCGACTCCATACCCCAGAACTCCTTGGGCCGCATCCTCTGAAAGTCAATAATGGTGCCCGGCCTCGGATGCTGAGCCTGCTCTGCTTGTGGCTGGACATGGGCCACTCTGTCCACTGCCGTCATGGCCACCTGGTGAGCATTCTTAATGCCCATCCTCATCACGTCCACCTGGTGGTGCTGCACGTCCATCATCTCTCTAAAGAATGCAAACAGCTGTACGGCATCAACTGGTGCAGGAGGTGGTGGAGGAGGTACCACCGGAACAACTGGTGTAGCTCTCAGATCGATAGGAGTAAGAGGATCTCCGGGAGAAACGGATGCTCCCTCGACCGTATGAGTGGCGAGTGGAGCGGTGGTAGCTGCCTGAAGTCGAGCAGGACGAGAGGTGGCAGACCTCTCGGTGGCAGCTGCTGGAACGGTGCGCTGAGACCGTGTCTTCGGAGGCATCTTGAACACAGCTCAAAAGAAGTCAATACGGTATAAGATACGATATCATCAAAGAAGGACAGTAATATTGCAAAAGAAAACAATTTCAGGAAAATTAAAGATAGCAAAAGATCAGGAAGGGTCCTAGTTGTGATTGAGCACACTCTCTCTCAGCCTATCTCCTATATCCTATCGCAGGTAGACCTAGAAACTAGACCTGCGTACTAGACCTGCATACTGGACCTGCATACTAGACCTGCAAACTACGACCTTGCATGGGCCACCACCAAAAATGTGTCACGACCCGCACCCAAAAAATTGGGCATGAGTCGTGGGTACGTCCAGCCTACGCCGCAGAATCGACGGTAGAACGCTGTAAAGGTCCATTCTAGGTCACAATCTATATATCTCACAAAACCTGTCAATATAACCTCTCCAAAAGGAGGGCAACCACGCAGTATATATATATGCCTCAATCACAATAACTAGGGGAAGATTAAAATCACGATAAGATATCACAAAGAAACAAGAACCAAAGAGCAAGTACAATATCCAGATATACAGTCCAAGTCTAAAGTCTACAACACCACAGAAGCAACAAAATAAATACAATCATCCAAAAAATCAACTGGAAACAACCCAAGAAAACCTACCTAGCTAACTAGGGTACTAACGGCGTCTCCTCGACGGTCTCCTCCTCAGTCTCCGGGTCACAACACTCCTCGACGCCCGGCCCGTAGAATGTGGGGCAAAAATCCTCAGGATCCTCTGGAAAAAAATATGCCCAGTCAGGACTGGAGCAAAGTACATAACTCTGAAAGCAACTCCAAATATATGGTAAGGTGTATATGACTAGCAATAGAAAAGTATACAAGATGCACAAGTAAATAAATATATGGTGGAGCAGATAAAGTAGCTGCAATATAAAA